>CM056386.1:33078417-33508417 GCA_029718625.1 Synaphobranchus kaupii
GCTCTAGACTCTATCGGGGGGAAGGGTTTATATAGGCTCGCTGTTGAGGTGCTCAATAGAGCCAGACTGGACAATAGGGCGGATACCCCCTGGAGGGCAAATCTGGGCATGGGGGGCAGAGACGCAGCCTGCATGGAGGGGAATTGTATCGACTACCTTTGCCTAAGTATGCAGGCGATTTGCAGTGGAGAATACTCCATGGTATAGTTCCTGTAAATGCCTTTGTGTCGCTCGTGAATCCCACGGTGGACAGTGGTTGTCCTTTATTGTGGGGTTAGAGAGACAATTTTTCACGGCTACAAAGACTGTGTGTGAGACCTTCCTCCGCTTTTTAACATGGTCAGTTTGCTGGTGGCTGCTCTTGGGATAGTCTTCACAACTTCAGTTTTTATTTTTGTGTATAAGGCAGGTAAAAAAATGCGAAAAGTAGGCTGTCTGGTCAATTTCTTGCTGGGACAGGCTAAAATGGCTGTGTACCTTAGCAGAAAAGAAAAAGGTTGAGGTTGGGGTAACGGTTAACGTTACTGAAATTTTTAAAATCACTTGTAAGATCAAGAATCTCTCTAGATTACGAGTATTATAATAGAATGCAGGACCTAGGGTGGTTTAAGGATAAGTGGTGCCATGGGGAGGCGGTGTGTAGTCTGGTGAGAGGAGAGCTAATATTTGCCAGCACAATAAGTTGATGTTGTGAGGAAAATGACACTCTTTTTGAAATTGTTTGCATTTCATTGTTCTTTTTTATTTTTATTTTTTATTTAGTTGTAATTTTTTTCGCTATTTTTGGGGGATAATTGGGGAATTGGGGACTATTGTCAATAACACCGTGGCTTGTGTATGTAATGTATAATAAAGGTTCTGTTAAAACTCAAACTCAAAACTCTCTCTCTCTCTCTCTCTCTCTCTCTCTCCTCTCTCTCTCTCTCTCTCTCTCTCTCTCTCCTCTCTCTCTCTCTCTCTCTCTCTCTCTCTCTCTCTCTCTCTCTCTCTCTCTCTCTCTCTCTCTCTGAGGATTGTGGGTGGGAAGCGGGAGTGTGAGTGTGCGGAGTGGAGTTGTAGGAATTCGAATTTTGTATTTTCTTACTTTATTTAGACTTGTTTGAGCTAACTGTTGAGCTGTTTAACTGTTGAGCTCGTTTTCGGGCGAAAATGGGGGGGTTAAGTAGGAATCACGGTTTTAATGTTTTCCCTGGTCAATCTATTTCTGTTGAAGACTGTCTTTTGGCGGTAGGAGAAAAGGTGAGTCATGAGAAAATAAAATCCGCGTCGAGAATGAATAAGGCGTTGTTATTTTTCTAGCAACGGAGAACCTTGTGCATGAAATTGTAACAGAAGGTTTAATAATTAAAGGAACGTATGTTGCGGCTTTGCCTTTGGCTTCACCAGTGACAAAGGTAATACTTTCCAAACGTTCCTCCATACATTGAGGATGAATTGCTCTTTAACGCTTTGAGCAGATATGGCAAAGTGATGAGCGCAATTAAACCCATCCCTTTAGGATGTAAGAGTGACAAAATTAAACATGTTATGTCTTTTAGGAGACAAGTATTTATTATTTTAAACAATCCAGGTTCCACAATAGAAGTTGCGTGGAACTTTTCAATCGATGGAATTAATCACGTTGTGTTCGCAAGCACCGAAACCATGAAATGTTTTAAATGCGGGTCCTATGGGCACATGAGGCGTGCGTGCCCAGATAGAGAGGCAACAGGTGCCGGGACAAAGGGAGATGGAGAGGGGGGCGAAGGGCAAAGAGTCGGGCCCGGAGAAAGAACCGGAGCCTGGACCCTCCACTGATAGAGCAGGGGAAGATCTTCAGGGAGAGCCGACCCAGCAGGAGACGGAGGAGCAGGCCGAAACTGAGGCTAGTGGAACTGGAGGAATAGACGTAGACGGCAGAGATGTAATGGAAAACCCTAACGTAGATAAAAATGTAGATGTAGCTGAAGGTGAGGATCAGCCTGGAAACGTAAATTCTGGGGCTCTTTCTAGGCAAATAGGAGAGCAGAATAGAGAAGATGGTAAAAGTAATGAAGACAGCAGCGAGCCGCAAGTTTCCTCCAGTCCGCAGGTAGAGGCACCTGTGGCGGCAGAAGAAGGGGAATGGAGTAGGGAGGGAACGGAGGCCGATCCCGACGAAGAGATGTCCTTTGATGAGGAGGACTTTTTCTCTGAGTTTTCTCAGACGGGACGATGCAGGGGGTTGTCAAAAGGTAAAAGAAAACTTTATTCTCTTGATAAGCTGGTCTCGTTTTTAGATGAAACGAAGGGTAAGAGTGTTATGTTGGATAAACATTTTGCGGACATAAAATTGTTTGTCATATCTGCTCAAACCTGCGCTAAAAAAAAGCATCGCTTGACGAGCTTGATAATAGAAGGCGATACAGATTGAAAAGCACGTTGCTGCTGCAAGAAAACTGTTGAGACAAAGAAATATAGGTATAGAGTAACCAACATGGCTCACCTTTTCTTAGTTTTTTTTACTGCTATTAGTATTTATTTGGTTATTTCACATAATGAGTGCAGGCTTCCATATAGCATCTTTAAATGTGAACGGATGCAGAAACCGTTCTAAGAGAGCGCAATTATTCAACTTTATCGAGCAAAAGAATATTCACATTGCTTTTATACAAGAGACTCATTCGGACACTATGAATGAATGTGACTGGAGGGACGAATGGAAAGGGGAAAGTGGTTTTGAGTCATGGTGATAGTACAAGGGCAGGGGTCGCTGTTTTAATATCAGGAAATAACATTGCGCTAATGTCGTCCTGTGTCGTTATCCCAGGGCGTTTAATAAAAGTGAAAGTTAAAATAGAGGGACAGGAAGTTTTTTTAATAAATGTTTATGCACCAAATAAAGGCAGTGAGAGGGTTGCATTTTTTAACAAATAAGAACAAGTGGTTGCAGAACACGAAGCAACAAAAAATGGTAATAGTAGGTGGAGATTTTAACTGCACTGAAAATTTTATAATGGACAGGAATCACGGAGAACCCCATTCGGGCTCAGCTGATCTTTTGAAAAGCGTAATGCATGTTTCAGAGCAAATAGACGTATGGCGATTACAACATCCTGTAGTACGCCAATACACTTGGACAAAAGTAAATCAAGATCAAATTTCAATGGCTAGACTTGACAGATTGTACTGTTCAAAATCATTCATAAATCAAATGTTAAAGAGCTCAATAACTCCAGTAATGTTTTCAGACCATCATTGCATATCTATATTCTTGGGGGGACAGCTGATTTTCCGGATAAATCCTACTGGCATTTTAATGAAAAATTGCTAGAGGATGTTAGTTTCATGGAAAACTTCAAAGTATTTTGGAATTCATGGTGTTCCCAAAAATCTAAGTTTGCGAGCTTAAAACAGTGGTGGGATGTTGGAAAAGTACAAATCAAATCTTTTGCCAAACATATACACAGAACAGTACTGGGGATTTGAAAAAGAGGGTGGCTGAGTTGGAGAGAGAGATTATGAGTATGGAGAGTGACATATAGTTTTCAACAGTAATACTCAGAAAAATGGGAAACTTTGACAGAAAAAATAAATATTCTGGGGAAAATAATGGATGAAAAAGCAAAAGGAGCAATGGTACGGTCCCGCTTTATTCCAATACAAAGACATGGATGGCCCTTCAAAGTACTTTTTTTAACCTGGAGAGAAGAACATTGGTAGTAGGAGAATGCTCTGCTTGCGTCGACCTGATGGGGCTGAAGTAAAAAGCCAAGAAGAAATGATGGCGGTGGCAGTTGATTTTTATAGACAGCTGTTTACCCCAGAGCCCAGCGGAGAGGAGGAGGCAGTGATGCTTCACAGTGACCTGCCTGTTCTGCACAAGAACAGCGACACATACTGGAGTCCCCTTTGACAATGAATGAGCTCACTCAGGCAGTGGGTCAAATGGCAACTGGAAAAGCTCCTGGTCTTGATGGGTTACCAGCAGAATTTAAAAAAAAAGCTGTGGTCAGTCATTGGCACAGATATTTTTGAAGTCTTAAAAGAGTCAATTAGAGATAATGTAACTACCCCAGAGCTGCAGAAGAGCAGTAATTTCTCTACTGCCAAAGAAAGGAGATTTGAGAGACATTAAAAACTGGCGACCGGTGGCATTGTTATGCATCGATTACAAGATCCTTTCCAGGGCCATTGCAAATAGGCTCAGCGGAGTTTTAAAACATGTGATCTGCAAAGATCAGTCTTACTGCATACCTGGCAGGACTATTCTTGACAACATTTTTCTAGTAAGAGATGTGCTGTCACTATGCAGGTATTTTAAATTGAACATGGGGGCAGTGGCTGTGGATCAGGAAAAGGCATTTGATCGTGTGCATCATCGTTATTTGTTTAAGACTCTTGACTCGTTTGGTTTTGGACCCAATTTTATGGTCTATATTAAATTAATGTACAGCAATATAACAAGCCTGGTTAAAATAAACAATACACTAAATCTTCCCTTCCTATAATGAGAGGTATTCGGCAAGGTTGTCCCTTGTCAGGGATGCTATATGCGTTGGCCATTGAACCGCTGCTGTGCTTAATAAGGAAAAGACTGTCTGGCATGGTGTTCCCCTCTATACAACCTGCACATGGAGTACAACTGTCAGCTTATGCTGATGATGTAACGGTGTTTTTAAAGGACCAAAAGGATGTGGACACCCTTTGTGATTGTCTGGAGGTGTTTTCAAAGAGCCTCCAATGCAAAAGTGAACTGGGGAAAATGTGATGCCTTCCTGACGGGGCAGTGGGAGGGCGTGGGCCCCCCAGTTCTACCCCAGTCCCTGCGGTGGAGTAGGGCAGGCCTCAAAGTGCTGGGTGTATTTTTAGGAGACCAGCAGTATGAATGGAAGAATTGGGAGGGAGTGCTGGAGATGGTCAAGGCCAGACTGTCTCGGTGGAGGTGGTTGTTGCCGCAGTTGTCTTACAGGGGTAGGGTCCTGGTGATTAATAACCTGGTGGCATCCATGCTGTGGCACAGGCTAGCCTGCCTGGACCCTCCTGCAGGACTGCTGAGAGAGATCCAGTCAATGCTTCTGTCCTTTTTTTGGGATGGACGCCACTGGCTGCGGCCAGCAATCTTGTACCTGCCGGTGGTAGACGGGGGGGGCAGGGTCTAGTGGATCTGCACAGTAGAGTAGCTGCATTCAGATTGCAGGCTGCTCAAAGACTTTTATATGCCACAGAACTGAGTTGGAGACCAGGAGCCTTCCTGTTCCTGAGAAAGGTGGGAGGCCTGGGCTGTGATTGGCAGCTCTTCGGAATGGATCTCTCCAGACTCAGCACAGATGTGCTGCCTGAGTTTTACCGCAGTGTGCTGAATGCCTGGGGGCTGCTGAAGGTGGAGAGGCGAGAAGACACGGTTACCGGGAATTCTGTTCTCCAGAGTGTCTGTTCTTCAATACTCTCTTCCCAGATGCTGCCCTACAGGCTGGTAACTCACTCCACATCTTTATCCAAGGTGGAGTGACGAGACTTAAGGACCTCATGCACCTGGAGAAGGGATGTTGGAAGCCGGCAGTGGAGCTGGCTGAGACTCTGGCAGTTCGGTCTGTCAGAGTGTGCGAGCAGTTCCTGTGGCGTGTGAAGGGCTGTCTTCCTCCGAGTGTGCTAGAGCTGATCGAGGAAACTCTGACTGGGGGGATACAGGACAGTTCTGGACTTAGAATGCCCTACAATTTGGGTGGGACCTCTCTGTACAGCCTAAGCAGGGATGGGTGATAAGAGGGAATCCTCCCCTGCCTGTACGATTCCATGAGGCGGAGAAGAAGCTTCTGTACAGCTGGAGTGTGAGGGTGGTGAATGCAGCTTCTTTTCAGACTCTGCCCACATCTAAGTGGTCAGAGCGTTTTGAGGAGGACAGGGAACTGACTCCTGCATGGAGGACAATCTACAAACCCCCACTGCCAAAAAGGTCAGGCGACCTGCAGTGGAGGGTCCTTCATGGAATTATTTTCCACCGGCAGGTTTCTGCACAGAGTGGACTCCAGAATTGACTCAAAGTGTGCTTTCTGCGGAAGTGAGGAGACAGTAGAACACATGTTCTTAGACTGTCAAAGGCTCACGGCTCTGTTTTACTTTCTGTCAAAACACTTTTAAAACACTTAATGTTGTTTTTCAAAAGTCAATGTTCATTTATTGTTTAAAATACACACAAGCAGCACGTGCCAAAGTAGAGCTGGTGAATTTTGTGGTTGGGCAAGCAAAAATGGCCATTTGAACACAAGAAAACACTGTCTAGAAAACAATGGGCCTAATCGATGTAGTAAAGTGGTTGTGTTTCCTAATTGGCTCCAGAATTAAACTGGAATTTATGTATTATTTGTTAACTAATAATCTTGAAGGATTCATAAATAGGTGGTGCTTAAAGGATTGCTTGTGTTCAGTAGATGAAGGAAGACTGGTCATAAATATTTGAGTTTTGTTTTGGAATCAGTTTTATTTGTGCGTTTCTTGTATTGTTTTTTCTGCTTTATTTGTTGATCAGGTGTTCTTTTTTTCTTTTAGTTGGATGAGATTGCAAAAGTAACCCATGGTAATTTTGTTTTGAACTGTTGACGAATAAAACGGGGTTTTAAAAGTCAAAATCTCTCTCTCTCTCTCTCTCTCTCTCTCTCTCTCGTCTCTCTCTCTTCTCTCTCTCCTCATCTCTCTCTCTCTCTCTCTCTCTCTCTCTCTCTCTCTCTCTCTCTCTCTCTCTCTCTCTCTTCTCTCTCTCTCTCTCTCTCTCTCTCTCTCTCTCTCTCTCTCTCTGAGGTGGCGGTTGTGTGTGAGAGTGCGCGTGTGAGAGCGGCTGTTGCGTTTGAATGAGTGAGTTTTTCTTCTCCCTTTTTTTACTTTCCGGTTACTTTGTACTGTATTGCACGAGGTTACTTTAATTGGGTTTAGTTAATATAATATTGAAGCACTTTGTTTGTATTGATTTTGTATTGACGACCTTGCCGACCGGCGTTTGCTGGTCGGCATGGCCACAGCCACAGCCACAGCCACAGCGGCGTTTGATCAGCTTTCGCCGCCGGCATGGAATCAAGGTAACCGCCCGCGGTTACCTGTTCAGTAGAGGAGTGTAGCTTAGCGGTCGGTGAAGTTGTCGGGCATAACAGCATTCGCTCGGCATCTCGAATGAATAATGGGATTGTGATATTTTTAGATAGTATTGAGAAGGTTAACGAAGCAGTTGAAAGTGGGATTATAATACAGGAAACTCTAACAGATGTGCTCCCTCTCGTCAACCCGGCGAGGAGAATAACTTTATCGAATGTCCCCCCGTTTGTAAAAGAAGAACTCTTATTAAGAGAATTAGCCCGTCACGGGAAAATAGTATCACCGATTAAGAAAGTTCCCCTTGGTTGTAAATCTCCCCTTTTAAAACACGTAGTGTCTTTCAGAAGACAACTTTATATGATACTAAATAACAATACAGAAGAAGTGAACGTAGCATTTAGATTTAAAATAGATCATTTCGATTATATCGTTTTCGCTACTTCTGAAACTATGAAATGCTTTGGTTGTGGGAAGACAGGGCATTTAATTCGTTCTTGTCCGGAGAAAACAAACGGAGCTGGAACTGCTCCTCCGTCAGACTTGGTTGCGCCAGCGGGACCTGGGCAAAGGGGTGGTGCGGAGAACACCGATATGCAGACAGCGGGTCCAAGCGGGGTGGGTGCGGACACTGGGAGAGCAGTGGTAGAGGCAGAACAGGGAGTGGAAGAGGCTAGCAAAACAGATAAAGCTGCCAGAGCGCCAGCGGGGCCTTCAGATACTGCAGAGGGACCTGGGCAAAGGGTTGGTGCGGAGAACACCGATATACAGACAGCGGGTCCGAGCGGGGTGGGTGCGGACACTGGGAGAGCAGTGGTAGAGGCAGAACAGGGAGAGGAAGAGGCTAGCAAAACAGATACACTGTCTACCGATCTGGCAGCTTTATCTGAGAAAGGAGAACAGACTGCCGAGCATGAAAATATGACGGCCACTGAGGTAGCGGAGGCTGTTTTAGCGGATTTGGGGGAAGAAGGGGAAATGTCTGTTGGTGAAACTGAGCAGGAGTCGTTTAAACTGCCGAGGAAAAGGAAGGCAGATTCTCGCCTCGCCAAGAAACAAATGAAAAAGGATAATAAAAACATTAGCGAGGAGGTAACAAGTAAAAACATGGTCTCGGACGAATCCGATAAAGAAAGTAGTGGATCTTCAGACTGCTCGTCTTTATCCAATAAAAGTAGGAGGGCGGGGTTAAGAAGCGGTTACTCTTTTGAAGCGATTAGGTGTTTCCTCCAAGTTACAAAAGGTATGCAAGGAGTAAAAGTCACGGATCACTTTCCAGATCGTGGAAAATTCTTAGTCGGTTCGACTTTTTATGGGGGGGAAGGGGGTGCAGTCTTTTACCGAGCAGGAGGGATATAGGCTTAAAAAAATTGCTCAAAAGTTGAGAATTAAAACAAATAGAGATGATAATGAAATGGCTTAAATTTTTTTCTGTTTCTTTATTTTTTTCTACGTTGTCCTTGTTTTTATCTCTTCATATTAATAAAATGGGAGAGTTCAGAGTTTGCACACTTAATTTAAATGGTGCTAGAGATCCCAAAAAAAGGGCAGTTTTATTTGAGTTAATGGAACAGAAAAGAGTGGATGTTATGTTCACTCAGGAAACCCACAGCGATGATATGAATGCTGCTGACTGGAGAAGAGAGTGGAAAGGGGAATTAATTTTAAGCCATAAGAGCTCTATTAGTGGAGGTGTGGCTATATTATTTTCCAGAAACATCGCACCTCAGTCCTGTGAGGTAGAGGAGATAGTGCAGGGGAGATTGTTAAAAGTTACAGCGTTGTTTGGGGAAAAGAAGATAACATTCATCAATGCCTATTCACCAACCATGGGTATTGAGAGGGTTATCTTTATTGGAAAAGTTGATTCTGTGTTACAAAATTGCAGACAAGAGGAATATCTTTTCCTTGGAGGGGATTTTAATTGTACAGTAGATCATAGGCTGGATAGGAACCACGTGGAGCCTCATATAGCCTCTCAGAGGGCTTTCACCCGGGTGATAGAAGCCCACAGTTTGAACGACATCTGGAGAAATACCCATGGTATTCAAAAGCAGTACACTTGGACACAGACAAGGGAAAATTTTATTACTATGGCCAGACTGGATAGATTGTATTGCTATAGACACCATGCTAGCACCATTAAATCATGCAGTATCACTCCAGTAGGATTTTCTGATCATTGCCTGGTGTCCTGTACAGTTTTGATCCAAACAGTAAAGCCCAGGAGTGCTTACTGGCATTTTAACACAGCACTCTTGGACGATGCTCATTTTAAAGAGGTTTTTGTGTTTTTTTGGGAAAGGTTACAGTTAGAAAAGGCCTCTTTTCCGTCACTGCAACAATGGTGGGATGTTGGGAAGGCAAAAATAAAACAACTGTGCCAGCAGTACACTGTCAATGTCACAAGAGATATCACCAGGTCAATGAAAGCCCTGGAGACCAAAATAGTAGATCTCCAAAATTTGGTGGAAGTCACAGGAGACAGAGCACATATTGAAGTGCTTAAATCGAAAAAGGCAGCATTAGTAGACCTTTTAGGCGTAAAAGCACAGGGGGCTCTGGTCCGTTCGCGTTTTCAGAGCATTACGCAGATGGATGCCCCATCAAAGTTTTTTTTCAGTCTGGAAAGGAAAAATGGTCAAAGCAGGTGCATACATTCACTCCGGTCTGCTGCAGGCCTGGAACTCACCGATCCCTCTGATATTCGCAAGAGGGCAGCTCAGTTTTATGCTGAGCTGTATGAGAGTGAGTATGAAGAAGCAGAGGATGTGGCAACTGCTTTTTTCCATGGCTTGCCTCAACTCATGGATGAGGACAGGGTGGGGCTTGAGAGTACCTTGTCCTTAACAGAGCTTCACAATGCCCTAATGAGCATGGAGAACGGGAAAGCCCCTGGCATAGATGGGCTTCCTCCTGAATTTTATCGGGCATTCTGGCCGCTGTTGGGAAAGGATTTACTGGAAGTGCTAAATAACAGTCTGGCCAGGGGGTCTTTGCCGTTAAGCTGTAGGAGGGCGGTCATTACCTTGCTGCCAAAGAAAGGTGACCTGCAAGACCTGAAGAACTGGCGGCCTGTCTCTCTGTTAACAACAGACTACAAAGTTCTGTCAAAGGCTTTGGCTATCAGGTTGAGGGATGTGATGGGGCAGGTCATACAGGTTGACCAGACCTACTGTGTGCCTGGAAGGTCAATAATAGATAATGTTTCATTGATTCGGGACCTTTTGGATGTCTCCAGGATATTGGGGCTTGATGCTGGTCTCATTTCAATTGACCAAGAAAAGGCGTTTGACCGGGTGGAACATCAGTATCTCTGGCAAACACTCAAAGCCTTTGGGTTCAGCCAAGGTCATATCGCTATGATCCAGGTGCTGTACTGTGACATTGAGAGTGTAATTAAAGTCAATGGTGGTTTGAGTGCTCCTTTTAAAGTACAGAGGGGTGTTCGGCAGGGATGCTCATTGTCAGGGATGTTATACTCTCTGGCAATAGAGCCTCTGCTTCATAGGATACGGAAGGAACTTTCCGGTTTTAAAATACCGGACTGCAGTACCAACTTTTATTTATCGGCCTATGCCGATGATATTGCAATAATGGTTTCTAATCAGGGTGACATAGATAAGCTGAACGCTATTGTACAGGAGTTCAGGGTTCTGTCTTCTGCAAAAGTGAATTGGGGAAAAAGTGTGGCATTGCTGGTTGGGGAGTGGGGAGGTGGGATACCATGTTTGCCTGGAGGGTTAATATGGGAAAGAGGAGGGATAAAATATTTGGGTGTTTTTATTGGTGACGAAATGTCTATACAAAAGAACTGGGAGGGAGTTCTTGAAAAGGTGGAGGGAAGACTGGGCAAATGGAAATGGCTACTTCCACACATGTCCTACAGGGGGCGCACACTTGTCATTAACAATTTGGTGGCGTCTGCCCTCTGGCACCGCCTTGCCTGTGTGGAACCCCCCACAGGTCTCCTCGCAAAAGTTCAGGCGGTAATGGTGGATTTTTTCTGGGACCGGCTACATTGGGTGCCTCAGAGTGTCTTGTACCTTCCCAAGGAAGAGGGAGGTCAAGGACTGATACATCTTGGCAGCAGAGGAGCGACTTTTCGCCTTCAGTTTATACAAAAGTACCTGTTCGGCCTGGAGGAGGTGGTGTGGCGACCTGTGGCTGACACCATATTTCGGCGTGTAGGTGGTCTGGGACTGGACAAGACCTTGTTCCTGGTGAAAGCAACGAGGTTACGGCTGGGTGGCATACCTCAATTTTATCAGGGGTTATTTAAGGTCTGGGGGTTTTTAAGGGGTAAAGCATTGGGACCCCCAACATCCGTGCATTGGCTACTGGAGGAACCATTGGTACATGGAGCGCATCTGGACATAGCCTGTGGGGCGACCCCTGGACTCACTGAGCTGTTGTGTACTACCGGGGCTGTTAGGCTGCGGTGCATAGCAGACTTAGCTGGGCCTGGGCTACGTGCTTCAGAGGTGGTTGCCTCTCATCTTGGGGTGAGATCAGTGCGCTTCATGAAAACGGTACTGGACAGGTGGAGAGAGGCTCTGACTGAACCTGAGTGGGCTCTCCTCACAGACTACCTGGCCGGGAATAAATCTGACATTGCATCAGATCCATTTCCAGAGCTTTCGATAGCTCCAGACCTCAACGGAATGGAATACAATGGGCCAATGCTGGACTTTGGTGACTGTGAGGGGGTAGGTATGTCTACAATGAACGGTAAGCGCCTGTACAAAATTGCAGTAAAAGTATTAAATAAAGAGAGGCTGAAGGGCAGGGCAGACTCTCCATGGAGGGCTAGGCTGGAGTTGCAGGAGAGTGTTAGACCTGCATGGCGAGCTCTGTACAAACCACCATTGACCAAAAAAGCTGGCGATTTGCAGTGGAGGATCCTGCATGGGGCAGTGGCGGTTAATGCTTTTGTTTCTGTCATAAACTCAGATGTGAGCCCTGACTGTCCCTTCTGTACAAAAAGAGAAACTGTTTTTCATTGTTTTATGGACTGTATAAGGCTGATTTTTCTGTTTCGTTTTTTGGGAAGGCTTTTTACCACACTGGGGGAGGCCTTTTCTAAAGAAATTTTTATATTGGGTTTTCCCTACTGGAAAAAGAGAAGGCACTTTTGCCAACTGATAAATTTTATTTTGGGCCAAGCAAAAATGGCAGTATACATCAGCAGGAAGAATAAAATTGAACAGAAAGCAGGTCAAGAAGCAGTGCCAATTTTAAAAAGGATGGTGAAAGCCAGAATTAATGTGGATTTTGCATATTATAAGGCTATGAGCACACTGGATGAATTTAAAAATGTGTGGTGCTGCAAAGGAGCAGTATGCTCTGTAGCGGAGGGGGAACTATTATTTACGGATGCTTTTGAGTGACCTTTGAGTGTTTTTTTCTGACCATTCTTTTTTTTCTGACCACTCTTTCTGATTTTGTCTTGGTTTTTTTTGGTTTTTGTACATGTTGATTTGTCTTATGTTATGATTTGTTTATTATTTATTTTTTGTATTTTATTTTATTTTTTTCTTTGTTTTAAGATTAGTATGGTTTATTCTGTTTGGTTGTTATAGTATGTGGTGCTTTTTGACACTAGATAAATAAAAGGTGTTGTTAAAATTCAAATTCAAAATTCTCTCTCTCTCTCTCTCTCTCTCGTCAAGCCAGAAGTCAAGCATAGGCAAACAAGCAAATCTACTTGCTATCCTCAAGGAGAGAAAGGACCAAATGAAGGCACAGTACAGCGGCCCAACCAGGGAATGGGTCTTGAGAGATGAAGAAATAAGCAATTCAGAAAGTGATGATGAAGTTGTGCCCAAAAAAAGATTAACTGAAGTAATAGAAGAGAATGATACCTTGAAAAAAAAAATACAAAAGCAATGGCAAAAGTAAAAGAAATGGAAAAGGAAGTTGATCAGTATAAAACGTTCAACTTAAGTCTCCAAGCCTGCCTCACCTCGAAAATGTTCAACCCTTTATGTAAGTGTAATTTGATATTATGCGTTCTACTTCTATACTATCTTATGTTTTTGCATTTCTATGAGACAAATTCCAAAATTACAAGGTGAATTATAAGGATTATTTTTTCAGCTCCCACTTTGGACTCCACTACTTCCTCACAATCAGAGAATGACACTCTGGGGAAGTCTTCGTCAGTAAAAGGTACGTGGATACACAATAGAAGGTGACTAAATTCTCAGCGGCAGTATCTCCTCATTAGCTCAGCCACTTGTTGTTCACTTGTCTTGTAATGTAGTGTAAAACAGTTTTCCAGTAAAACAGTCCATCACACAGAAGAAATGTTGTGAACTTCAAAAACTTTCTTCAATTCAGAGTTAAGCTCTCAGTCTTGGTCCGAAACACTCATTGTTCTTGATGGATTCTCAGCATTCGCTAGCTACCGATTAGTTAGCACAACTTGTTTCCCGGCGGACTGATAAAACACAATGCACCGCGTCGTACCGGAAATACGCACACACTCCTGTGATTGACAGTGCTGCTAGCCAGTGAGTGCTGGCTGTCAGTTTCCCCACAGTCCTACCCAATTAGCTTTTCATTAAGGAGATCATTTTCTTTAATTAGGCAAGTTCCCTTCTGACCTTAGTGTGAACTCTTGCATATTTATATGGTAATTTTGAAGTTAAAAATACCACTTTCTGTTTAAAATTAGATCCATATTGGTGAAGGGGTTTGGATCAGGACTGAACAGTGGAACAGGATCAAGCAGAACGCTAAGGACTCCCTGTTTGTTAAAGAGTTGGCAGTGTCAGTCTGGGGTTCTGCTGCACTGGCTGGGAGAAGCCTGTAGGGCCCGTTTGTTGTATCTCAGTAACTGCGTACAGTAGGTCAAAATGTGCAGGTGTAAATGGTTCATTGAATTGCCAGTGTCAAATTTTAAACATGGTTTGATCAGTCTTCATTAAACTATTGAATAATACTGTTAATTAATACTATTAATACATAAGATGACAATGGCCAATAGCGAACATTATAAATACATACCTACAAACACAAAACTATTCCTTTGTATTTTGATATTTGCTTCTTTCCCTCTTTTTTCTTTTAAAGGCTGTTTCAAGGACTGGCTCGAGTCCAAGCATCTCCAAGACGCAGAACAAAAGGCAAGACTCAAAGATGGGTAGATACATGACAGAATAGATTATGGACATTAATAAAAATATGAAGAAGTCTACTTGATTATGTAAAACAACAAATAATCAATGCACACCAGGATTCTAACTCGACTTCGGCTACTCTATTTCACAACTTACAAAAGAGTGAACAATGCGTTTCATTGCCTGCATTTTGACTGAGCGAACCTGACGAAGCAGTGAAACATGTTGTTTGCTCTTTTGTAAACCTTGAAATAAGTGAAGTTATAATCCAGGTGTGTGCAGGATTATTTGTCGTACATAGCTTATGATTCTTGCCCCAGCTAGCTCCCAGGTGGAGCACAGCAGTGCACAGGGTGGTTTACATACAGTGAGCATCATAATTCATTGGACAGTGACACATTGTTTGTTATTTTGGTTCTGTACTCTAGCACTTTGAGTTTAAAAGGATATAATGACAATGAGGTTGAAGCGCAGACTGTCAGCTTTAATTCGAGGGTATTTTCATCCATATCGGATTAACCGTTTAGAGATTATAGAACCTTTTGTACATAGCCCCCCACCCCCAATTTTCAGGCGTCAAAACATTTTGGACAGTTTAACATCATGTACAATAAAGTAATAATTTTTAATATTTGGTCACATATCCTTTGCATGCGATGACTTCCTGATGTCTGTGACCCAACAATATCAAAAGACTCTTGATATCTTATTTTCTGGTACTCTTAGAAGAGATACTATAACGTCTCTGCATTTGAATGGATCTCTATGGGAGTTGGGGGGTGGGACTATATTTAGCTGTAAATTATGCTGGAACAGTATGGAATACATGATTGGTAAAATGGCGCTAAGTCATCAAGGGTCTGAGGTATCAAACAAGCCTCAAACCATCACTCTGCTTACAGATATGCAGTAGATATGGATGGATCACTTTTAAGCTGCCCGCACACTGCCCCAACCAACGCCAACCAACTCCAACCAACACCAACGTTGGATTGGTGTGCCATGGTTGTTGGCGTTGGTTGGATGGATTTTTTGTTGGTGAACATGTTGAATCGGAGTTGGGTCGAGTTGTAGAATGTTGGGCCGGTGTGCGGTATTTTCCGATCCAACTCCAACAAAAACATAGAAGTTACTGTAGCAACGCAGTGTATCCTTGACAACAATGTCGCGAGCAAGCACATCACTTGAGCGCGATAGCTGCACAAAACCCATCTCCAATGGACAAACCGGCAATAATCATAACGGCGTTAGCAACTAACTTAAATGGCAGATTTTTGGACCCCGGAGCAAGTTGATATCTTAATAGATATGTGGGAGGAAAGCCCTGCCTTGTATGATATAAGATCCCAGCTATACACCTGCCGGATCGCAAAACAAAATACAACGAAGAAAATATCGGATTGCCTTGGGACAACGGGTAGCTAAGTAAACGGGTTATCTAACGTTGTTTAGCACTACTCTAACGTACGTTATCGTCTTGTACTGTTAACATTAAACGTTATCACAATGTTAATTGAAACATTGTTGCTCAGTCAACGTTAGCTAGCAAACAATGAATGTATCTGATATAATTAATGTTATGGCCAGCTAACAACTCAGAGCATAACGTTACATTGTAGCAACAATGTATCATTCACGATAACCGAAGTCTTATTTTTAATGGGGGCAAGCAAGCACTGCATTCCTGTCTGTAGCTAGCTAGCTAACTAGTTGGTTGGAGTTGGTTGGAGCAGTGTGCAGCTGATTTTTAAACTTCCAACATTCTACAACAACTACCAACTTTAGAATGTTGGGTGTTGGGAGTTGGTTGGAGTTGGTTGGGGCAGTGTGCGGACAGCTTTAGGGTTGTTTCTCCTGACAAATTTTCCTATTGAACTCTGGAAAAATAAGTCAGGAGAAGAAACCATTCAAGTTATCCATCCACATCTACTGAATATCTGGCAGTAGAGTGATGGTTTAAGGCTTGTTTGATATGTCAGACCCTTGATGACTTAGAGCCATTTAGCCAACCATGTGTTCCATACTGTTGCAGTATAATTTACAGCTAAATCTAGACCCACCCCCAAATCCCATAGAGATCCATTCAAATGCAGAGAGGTTATAGTTTCGTTTGTAGAAGTACCAGAAAATAAGATATCAAGAGTCTTTTGATATTGTTGGGTCACAGGCATCAGGAAGTCATGGCATGCAAAGGATATGCGACCAAATATTAAAAATGATTACTTTATTCTCGATTATGTTAAACTGTCCAATATTTTTTGATGCCCAAAAATGTGGAGGACTATATACAAAAGGTTCTATAATTTCTAAACGGTTCATCTGATATGGATGAAAATACCCTCAAATTAAAGCTGACAGTCTGCACTTCAACCTCATTGTCACTGTATCCTTTCAAACTCAAAGTGCTACTGTACAGAACCAAAATAACAAAAACATGTGTCACTGTCCAATGAATTATGATGCTCACTGTATTTCTGTAAGTAGTTGATTCTTTGATTTTTTCAAGCAAGACTCGACTCAATGTAATTATTTTTAAGTGGTGCAGCCGCTTCTATACGTGAAGTGTGCCCGTCCGTTCGTAGCATGAGATTTAAACCAATCAGGAGTCGCCTAGGCGTCACATGCCCGGGAATACAATAGTAGCTTGAGAAAAGCATGCCCAGCTTCAGACAGCTCTATCTCAAAAAATATACATGTCACAGCTTAGATATTCACACCGTAGGAATCCTGGGAACAGATGCACATCTGTATATAATATGTCTTGTGTAGCTTAACTGTAGTCGTGGTCACAAGTTAGAAAATGGGTTTGAAATTGAAATTACCAGCTGCTGCTAGAGTGGAGTTTTGAACATTCCACCATTTGTGTGAATGGGGAGCATGGTTTTCAAACAACACTGAATATTTTACAAACTAAAAATGTCACAGCTTAGATATTTACACCGTAGGAATTCTGGGAACCACTTGAACATTTTGATACATATTATGTCTGTGTACCTTAAAAACTGTAGTCGTCGTCACAAGTTAGAAAATGGGTTCGAAATTGAAATTACCAACTGCCGCTAGAGTGGAGTTTTGAACATTCCACCTGTTAGCAAGGTGAGTCGCCGTAGCAACCCCTCCAAGCAAAATCAATACAAAAATCTACCACCAGTGTTCTGCTGGACCCAGTCAGTTATGGAATGGCCCAACAATCCATGCACCCTCTTGTTGAGTTTGGAATTCCATTGTTATTGTTCAAGTAATAACTGTAATCTTTCCTGTTTGTTATCAGAGTACTAACTGTCATATTTCCTGTTTCTTCTGAAATACCAATTGCTGTCCTTTTATCTATATCTCTCTTTTACATGTTTGTTAAATGCAATGTCTGTATCTGTAAGTATACTAATTAATAAGAAGCATAATGTAAAAATATCACCAAACCAGAGGCCATTGTTTTTGTACATGTAAACAACACACACATTTTCTATTGCATTTTTTTATATGATTGCTCAAAACCTGCACCGCTTGCTTCACCACCTGGGTGTGATTTTTTAATAAATATTTTGTGGTAGTTAACATTACATTTATGTTATGTCACTCACTTCATTGACATTTCTTAGGCTGTTTTTATGGCTCAGGGAAGCAATTTTGTATGATGTCAGGCCATAACTTTAACATGAATGTAAATGAAACAGTTGTGAATAAAACCTTTCATTTCATACATTTTGTTGGTTTTTATTGTTGTCTTAAAGATAGTCTAGACCTAAATGGGAGCTCCTTTACAAAGGTTCCTAGTTTGACCAGCTTTAACCATCTAGCTGGTCTTAGCTGGTAATCCAGTTAATGTTGTTAGCTGGTTTGAAATGGTAGCTGGTCAGACCATCCCAAGCTGGAAGCAAATCTGAACTGGTCAACCAGCTAGTGGCTGGTAGGTTGTCTGAGCTGGTAGCTGGTCAAACCATGTCGAGCTGGGAGCTGGTCTGAGCTGGTCAACCAGCTACCAGCTGTTTCAAAACATAGCTTGAGCTGGTCAAGCTGGTGACCAGCTACCAGCTCAAGCTGTTTTTTTCAGTAGGCGGCCTTTTTCCTTTCCTTGCAACTTTTCCTTGGCCTTGCCAGAAAACGTCATGGGGGTCAAGGAAAAGTTGGAAGGAGAGATTTACAAGGAATCTAGCGTCTACTGTGGAATTTGAACCTCCTTCTCTACCTTGCATCATTGATGTGACTGTTCAACATAGCGAACTACAACTTCACAAAAAAGTAATACAAAAGGTGCTTCATTGTTTGTATTTCACTTGAACTGTTCGCTTTATTTCGGCAAAATTTAGCCTCTTAATAAATTTGGTGTATTGTCTGATTGTGTCATTGTCTGTTTACTTTCTATTATAAGCCAATACTAACCAACAATTCACATTTAGATTTCTGTTCGCCTTGTTGTTTGAATTCGGTAATTCGGTAGGTTCCAGAAAACTCAGATGCTTATGTAAGCATTGGCGGCATTGCATTGTGGGCCGCGAATACTACCTTCCTTCTGAAAAGAATAGTCCAGAGGATCCTTGGTGAAAGGATGGATAAAAGGAATCGTGAAGCTCCTTTCCTTTTCAATATAAGAAATTTGAACGGTCCTTAGCATGGCTGTCTGGAAACTATTTCCGGTTCATGCGATCTAAAGGATCCTTCCTTGCTCGAATTTGACTATTCAAATGCAACCCTAGGTTGACCAGTTTGGTGAGGTTGACTCTGGGTTGACTCGCTTCTTGAACATGCCCTTTGGCCTGATCCCACACCACAGGCTCTGTAGCCACACCCACCCATCCCCACACAGAAAAGAGCGCCATGCCCAGACACGCCCCTAACACATCTTAGAATAATAAATACAGGCAGAGGAGCAGGTTTCAGCACTTGTTTTTTCAACAGAGATTGCTAGTTCACAGATATGACTGGTTAGGAAACCAGAGTCAATTGTGCCACAAATAGTCTTTTACGCGATTGCTAAGAGACCACTCTCTCAAGAATGACAACATTTTCAAATTTATAACTTCATACTCTCTATTAACATTTGCTCATGTTCATTTACTTGAATCGCTAACATGAAAGGCACATTTTGAATTTAAACAAAATTAGTTCAAAGGAACAAATGACCCCATCACCGGGGTCGGTTGTTCCCCTTATCTTAAAGTAAACAAAACATAACAGGGTTCATTCCAATCAGGGGACCAGGGATTGACATTCTCCTTGAAGTAAATTTCCCCATTGAAGTCCATTAAAAACTACGAAATTACCCAGGCCAAATTATACTATTTTCTGCTGTTAACATCACTGTTTCAGGCTCTTTCTTATAGTAATTAATGTTTTGAATGTGCATGAACATTGTTTCGTTAGCTTAAAGCTAACGTATCTGTTAACTGCCAACGCTCTGAAAACTCCCATTACTTTTCATAGAGTTGGGGTTGTTTGTGCCCAGGGCACAAACGACCCCGTATTCCCAGTTAAGCTCTTTTTACTTATTTTAGCTTGTGCATAAAATTCTGAAAGTTATACTCTACTGATAGTCACCAAATTACAATTTAAAACAAGATACGGTATGGTTAATTTGGAGCTAAAGAAGGCTGGTATCTAAAAATATCGATCACAAAAAAAAAAGATCTTACCTTCGCGAACGCCACCGTTAATTGAACCCTGTAGTTCTAATTATCAATATTGTATATGAAGATTAATTACCTGTTAGGTGTCCTTCCACAGGCTAATGTGTGGAGTTGCAGGATTATGAGGCAAGTTAGTACAAGATGCCCAACAGTACATACGTAGCTACCTCTGGCCAAAACACAGCATACAAAATTTGAAGTACTTTGGTCATTTAGTTATAGAGTTATGGACAATTTCACATTTTCGCCAGCAATATTGCCAACTATAGAAGAAGCAATAATATTTTTTACAGCCAGCCTTGGATTGGCATGCCAAAAACAAATATCAAGTTTCATGATAAACAGACATTGCGTTCAAAAGTTATTAGCATTTTTGTGATAAGACACACCTACATGCACATTCATTGGCTCTTTATTCATCCGTCTTTTAACATATCAAAATTCTGGGAACTTTTATGAAACTTGGTCTTAGGAGTGTGTCCACCAAAGTTTGTGCAAATCGGTCAAAATCTGTTGGAGTTTTAGCATTTGAAGTGTTTTACAGAAAATGCTAATTAGCGGAAAATCCAATATGGTGCACTTTATGGGTGCTTGAGGCAAATTTGTTCATCATGAGCAGAGGACCTGTCCACCAAATCTTGTGACTCAGGCCAAACGGGGCGTTGGCAGTGGGCGTGTCAATGTCAAAATTTTGTCACATGCACCACAGCGCCACCAAGTGGCCTATCACCACCAAATTCCACGAGGGCTTGTCGGATGATACCTTCTAACTCTGTATTAAATTTCATTTGAATCAGCCAAGTGGTTAAGGAAAAACACAGAAAAGTAATGGATGAGTAAATTTGGCCGCCATTTCAAGATGGCGCCAACACATGGAGGACATATCTATGTTCCAAATCAGGGCTTTTGTCAGTGTAGCAAGTTTGAAATCTCTGCAAAGGAACAGTGATTTTTCGGGAATTCTTAAATATGTTTTTATATTTGGTTCTCTATCGCACCACCACGTGTATCGATTGGGTTAAAACTGCAGGGCTGAAGTATTGATGTGACTCTTAAAAGACCTACCAAGTTTCATAACTTTCTTTTCTGTTTTGGAATTATTCACATTTTTGTGATAAGCCACACCCACTGAAAATGAATTGGCTCGTCATTCAGCCATCTTTTAACATATCAAAATTCTGTATATAACTATGGAGCATGGTCTACAGAGGGTGTATACCAAGTTTTGTGCAAATCGGTCAAAATTTGGAGCAGTTTTAGCATTTTAAGTGTTTTACAAAAAATACTAATTAGCAGGAAAATCCAATATGGCTGACTTTATGGGTCCTTGAGGCAAATTTGTTCGTCATGAGCAAAGGGACCTGTATACCAAATTTTGTGACTCTAGGTTAAACAGTGGGCGTGTCAATGTCAAAATTTTGTCATGTGCACTACACCGCCACCAGCTGGCCATTCTGCGTCAGAATTTAAAGGATCCAAGAGTTCAGGAATCCCAATAACTATACCAAGTTTGGTCATTCTAGGCCAAACCAGCTCACAGGAATTTTAGATGAAAGGGGGGAAAAAAAAGAATCCTTGCAATTATAATAGGGTTCCAGCAGCTATGCTGCTTGGACCCCTAATAATATATAAAATTTTGAAGACTCAACGACACTGTTCATTAAAAAATGTCATTGCAATTGCCTCTTGAATTTTCTCAATTGGGTACTCAGGCTCAAAGCAATATGGAACAGTGACCTCATCAAAACCATACAAATCCAAATTCCAGGCACAGCGATGGGGAGACTGTGTTGTAGAAGGAGCTGTCCTTTGGTTGTGATGTTAAGAAGTCCTCACTCCCTGTGGCCATTAAACAACATTGTGCCAATTGTGCTGGTCCATTTCCTACAAAAATTAGAGCAGTTCATGACACGGTTAGCTCGCCTCTTGGGTTTATGTCAGTCTGAATTGGTTACTGATTTATGATGAACACTGCAGCTCTCAGAGACCAGAGGTGCGTTCAAATTCAGCGAACAAGGCGAACGTTCGTGGCAAACATGTTTTCTTTGAACGGTTAAATTTGAACAGCTTTTTAAGAACGTTCCAAATTGTTTGCATTAAACAAACAGACATGGCGACAAGAAGAGAGCTTCAGTTTGTACTCACAGCCGCTTCTGTCATCATTGATGATTTTCTTGATGATCAAATATTGGATGTAGTCCCGATAGTACAAAGCTACGTCGAAATAGCTAGCTAACATTATTATTATTTATTATTATATATACTTTTTCTTCTAGCGAACGTTAGCTAAGTTAAGATAATGTTACCGAACTTCAGTTATCAATGTTACAGTAACTATTGATATCGCTAGCTAACGTGACTGTTGATACTTGACTGTTAGAGCTAGGTAACATTATTATTATTATTATATTATTATGGTAACACTTACCGGTATCTTCAATTGAAATCTCCATCTGGGAACACATTTCCCTCAGTCCAGCGTCCATTTTTGTTCGCCGCAAACTACCTTTTCAGACCGTTCGCTTATGTTTGCAAACGTTTGCGGCGAACACAAAGCTAACGGAAAAAAGTTTGAAATAGTTTGCAAACGTTCGCAAACGTTCGCCTTGTTCGCTGAATTTGAACGCACCTCAGGGTTGCAGATTTCACAACATTCTATACGTCAGAGGCATCAATCCACTGTGACATCACTAAGGCAGATTTAGGGTGATGTACCCCTGTAAACTCCAGCTAAAATTTGTTGACAACTGTTCAATTTTTTTGAACATCAAATTAAAAGTGCACTATGCATAATTGTTATCTTGAAATTATTATTGTTCAAAATATCCATGCTATCTATGATGCACTGGCAATCTGTGTCTTTGCGCACATTTGGCAAATCCATTATCCTCTGCCTATTCACTATAGATGTGTTCGGGGGCATGTATCACAAAGTAGGATTACTGAGTTAGCTGGATATCTGCACTGAGTAAACCCCGGAACCCTCCCAAACCTGGAACACGGACTGAAGTAAAAACAGCTGTTCCGGGTTTTACTCAGTGCAGTTATCCAGCTAATTCAGTAATCCTGCTTCATGATACAGGCCCCGTCGGGACATTTCTGGGCATGACGTTCTTTTCTGTGTGAGGGGTGGGTGTGGCTACAGAGCCTGTGGGTTGAGATCAGTGGAGCATCTGTAGCAATGGTTTGTAGGTAGCTAGTTACTGCAATGGTGGAGGTGAAGAAGCGCAAGTACGGTGAAGCCAAATAAGAAGCCGACAGGGTGCATTCAAGAAGCAGAGTCAACCGAGGATTTGGTTTTCCTCGATAGCAACAGCTTAAGTTTTTGAAAAGTGATGTGGACCTGTAAGTAACGTTACCTCTAGCTATCCAGCTAGCTATGTTAGGTAGCTGGATGGCTGAAGTCAGCTACCTTGAGTGGGCGGGATTTAGGATGGAGGCAGAGAAGGCTTCTTTGATTGTAAACACAGGACCGCAGCAAGACTAAAAATCAGGATTACTGAGAACTGCATAACTGCACCCAGTACTTAGGTCCATGTTCCAGATTTGGGGGGAGGCTTCCAGGTTTTACTCGGTGCAGTTATTCATTACATAACATTACAATGTCAGGGGAGTGGCTGAGTTGGAGGACCAAGCGCGACCGTCAGGGATTCTTAAAGTGTAGTACACCACTAAAGCAGACAAATCTGCACTGGAAAAGGATAAAATAAACAATGGGAAAAAACCTCCCGGCGTAAGCCAAAAATAAAGCAACCCCAAACGAGGGTGAACTCGAGAATAGCGAGTAATCAATCACAAAAGAAGCTCACACTCTTTAACGAGTAATCAATGACAAAAGAACCTCACACTCCTTAACGAGGAGCGAATTCAGGAGGTCAGAGAAAACAAACTAAAGAAACACCCTGTGTAAACGGGCGAGAGAAGGAACAGAGAAACTAGAACCTGTTACCTACAGCTCTAGGTGAGAACGAGCTGAACAAAAAAGTAACAGGTAGGAGAGTATAACAGATGAAGAGAGAAAGGAAAGAAAAAAACAAAATAAATCTTTCTTCTAACTCTAACAGGACTTGCTGCGTTTCCTATTCGTACAAACCAGAAATGCAGCGACCGAATCCTATACCTTTACCGACCTCCTTGTCAATATAGCAAAGACAATATGGAAGCGTCGGAAACGCAGAAGTCCAGGGCTATTTATAACCGGCAGGAAATCCAAAACAGGTGAAAGAGATAATTGCCGGGCGAGATTCAAACAACGAAACGGAAGCGAAAAAAATCCGATAGAGCGTCCCAACGACGCCAAAAGAAAAACCGAATGCAGAAACAGCAGAGACTGCTAGAAACCATGACATACAATCATTTGGCAGACACTTTTATCCAAAGCGATGTACAATAAGTGCATATACTGAAGGTCACTGAAGCGACTACAAAGCAGATCTGACAAAGCCAACCTGATCTCATGTGAATTCGGCAATATGTACCGATTGTTAGTGTCTCAAAAAACGGTACCTGTTTCTGAATTTTGCACAAGCGCCCCCATGAGCCTGTACTGGGAACTACTGACTAATGCTCAGTTGTAGAGTGTGAGGAGATTTCCTGAAAAATACATAGTGAGAGAGAAGCTTGTGATAGAAAAATATAGTTGTGCAAATATAGATTCTTTAAATCTTAGTTCGGGCATGAGCCCGAGTTACGTGAACTCCTGTGAGGTTATGTTTAGGGGTTGTGAGTGGGGTACGGGAATCACGAACTCACGCAGGGTGCGTCTTGCCAAGAAAAGCAGTGGGACGCATGACGTCATATACTACTACCCTCACATGTGATGTTTTCAGCCTATCACAGCCCCTAGCTTGTGCAAAATTCGGAAACAGGTACCGTTTTTTGAGACACTAACAATCGGTACGTATTGCCGAATTCCATGAGATCAGGCTCGACAGCACAACTTTCTCATAATATAGGAGCTATCCCTAGTAATGAACATTGAATATAGTACACAGTCAGCTATACATATTGCAATAAACTAAGCTAAGGAGTGACTACAAACTGTTCAATTAACCAACATCAGCTGAAACCAAATGAAAAAATATACGCTTGAATCCGAGACGAGAGTAGCCTAGATTAGGGGTTCCCAAACCGGTCCTGGGGGACCCCAGTGTATGCTGGTTTTCGTTGAAACCACAGTTGCAATCCCAGAATCTTTCTTAATTAGGTGCTTTTCATGTTTGGAGGAATTATTCGCCCTCTTAAGACACATTATGTCAGAAATAGCTATGCATGCCAAGTAGAACAAACTCCCCATGTTCACATTGTGCTTATTGTGCTGTATTGCAACAATTACATAAAAAGAGGTTACAAAATAATGTATTTTCACTCAAATTAAAGAGTGAAGTGAATCAATAGGCTCCTAATTAGGTTGTTGAACATATGTGTTTAACTCAATTTTTTCTTTAAGCTTATTAACACAATGCAGGTTTGGCTCGTTATAATTTGCTTTGTGTTTGAATTCTTCATTATCTACCAAATGGTTAGTTTTATTGGCCATGTGTCCACACTTTCACCAATTAGGAGCCTATTGATTCAAATCAGTCTTTAAATGGATCTGTTAAATAATTTTCTTATCTTTTTAAAATAATATAGCACAATAAGCACAATGTGAACATGGGGTGTTTATTCTACATGGCATCCATAGCTATTTCTGATATAATGTGGCTTAAGAGGGTGAATAATTCCTCCAAACATGACAAGCACCTAATTAAGAAAAATTAATAGCTTGTTAAAATTCTGGGATTGCAACTGTGGTTGCAAGGAAAACCAGCATACACAGGGGTCCCCCCGGACCGGTTTGGGAACCCCTGGCCTAGATGATCAACAACGCAGCACTGATACACTATTCAGCTAATTCAGTAATCCTGATTCGTAGTATAGGCCAGTGGTTCCAAAACTCGGTCCTCGGGGACCACTGTGTATGCTGGTTTTCGTTCCAACCACAATTGCAATTCCAAAATCCTAACAAGCTGCTCATTTTTCTTAATTAGGTGCTTTTCATGTTTAGAGGGATTATTTACCCTCTTAAGCCACATCATGTGAAAAATAGCTATGCATGCCATGAAGAATAAAAATTCCCATGTTCCTACTGTGCTTATTAGGCTGTTTTGCAAATAGGTAACATTTTTTTTAAACTGATCAAATTAAAGACTGGGGTGAATCAATTGGCTCCTAATTAGGTAGTTGAAAACGTGAGTTTTTAAGTTCCCTCATCAAGTTTTTCTTAAATGTATTAACACTGCAATTTTGGCTCGTTATCATTTTCTTTGTCTTTTTTCATTATTTATCAAATGGTTAGTTTTAGTGGCCATATATCCACAATTTCACCAATTAGGAGCCTATTGATTCACCCCAGTCTTTAATTTGATCAGTTTAAAAAAAAAAGTTTCCTATTTGCAAAACAGCCCAATAAGCACAGTAGGAACATGGGAATTTTTATTCTTCATGGCATGCATAGCTATTTCTGACATGATGTGGCTTAAGAGGGTAAATAATCCCTCTAAACATGAAAAGCACCTAATTAAGAAAAATGAACAGCTTGTTAGGATTTTGGGATTGCAATTGTGGTTGGAACGAAAACCAGCATACACAGTGGTTCCCGAGGACAGAGTTTGGGAACCACTGGTATAGGCTACCCCTTGGAGGGAGCAGTGTCCACTGATTTTTTGATGTATTTCAGTAATTAAGTGTTAAATTAAAGTGACTGATTGGCTAATGAATCCACACACATTTTGCTTCCAAGGCCTAAATGGGCTGCTGACTTAAAAGAAACCACAAAAGACATGTAGACAGTGGCCCTCCTGGATGACCATTGCATTGATAGGACTGCATTGAATTGTTCAAGGGTGTAACAACACTGCAAAAATTGTAGGTGACACAACATAAAAAATAAGTCAACATTCTGCAAACAAAATTTTGAGTAAACTGTCTGGACACAAAGTTGATTAACTAAAAATATCAATTTAGTCAAAGTGTGTTCGAACTGATGTTACAACAAAGTTATATCGACTTAAGTACAAAGGACTTAAAACATCAGTTCTAACACATTAATACGTGTGACTAAATTGATATTTTGAGTTAATCAACTGTGTCCAGAAGTTCAGTTTACTCAAAATGTTGTTCGCAGAATGTTGACTTATTTTTTATGATGTAGTCACCTACAATTTTTTACAGTGAATAAGCACAGGAACAAATATGGTTACGCCAGGGGCGCAGATGGGATTTTTAAACTGGGGGGGACCAAGCTGTCAGCAAATGATTCCAACTCAATTGGTTATTTTGTGTAAATACTATATATATATATATATATATATATATATATATATATATATATATATATATATATATATAACGTCATGCCTTCTGCATGTGTTTTATTTAGAAGAAGAAGAATTTATTTAGAAGAACCTCATTCTCAGCACAGAAACTTAAATTGTATTCTGACCAAAAAACAAAAGAACCTACAGTACAAAAAATAATAATGAAATAAAATTGAAATGATTCACACATATATAAAAATAAATAAGTATAGCCTACATGGCATGAAATGTGAAATGAAATACAAACTTTAAATTAAATATTAGGAATTCCCTCCATTTAAGAAGGAAGTCGGAACTCGGAGCTCCGAACAACGTAACCTCTGAACTGAGCGCTTCCCAGTTAAAAACTGGGACATCATGGAACATGGAATTCTAAAAAATTGGGACATCATGGAACATGGAATTCTAAAAAATTGACAGTTAATGAAATGAAACGAAAACCCCAACGTTTATGCTTGTAGATGCTAGATTTTAATTCTTTTCCGACTTCAAAATTCCGATTTACGAGTACAACTGAACGCACCATTAGGAGGCGGGCAGCACAAACACCGGGCTATCAATGGATCAGCTGTGCAGTGTTATTAACCGAGGATTAACGTTACGTGGAAAATTGAATACCTTGCTTTCCCAACTCAGCGAGGATCTGCTCCAGCCTTCCCCTTTCTTGAATCAGTGTAATGTGGATTGATCACTGACAAGGCTACTGTCGCTGCCATTTCAAGTTTGTGCTGCAATGTAAGTTAACTAACTAACGGAACTTTGATCCTCTTTTTTACCTATGTTTGTCATACATAGGCCATTAGGCCTACTTATCAAATAAAATAATGTCCTATAGCCAGCCTACTATGCTTATTTGTTAAGTAACCAGTGTGACAATCAGAAAATAACATTTATTTCGCTGATTAAACTGCTTTCTCTTCACTACCGCTCTCTCTCTGCACTGCTTGTGGAACTCGCTCTAACATGCACCGCTGGCCCGCTTCTCTCTCTCTCTCTCTCTAGTTGGGGGGGACGGTCACTATAAATCTGGGGGGGGACATGTCCCCCCCGTCCCCAGTGCCATCTGCGTCCATGGGTTACGCACCTTCTCTCCCGAATCATTGGTTAAGAAAGGGTTAAATGTAATCAGCTGCGCGCGACCTCTGGACAGCCCTCCCCCTCCCCCCTCACTGTCAATCACAGCTGGGTGATACCGGGATGGTCCACGTTTGCGCCTATGGTTTGCGCTAGAGTTTGACAGCATCACCACGCGATTTAATACAATCCTCTGCTCCTGAGAATGGCGAGCTGGAAAGTATTATCAAGGTCGGAGAAAGTCTACAGAACTATAACCTGCAGATTTAAGATCACCACAAAATCAGTGAACCAGGTAGGTAATCAATGTAGTTCGCGAAATATACGTAGTTTTGTGAATTTCATATGGTTATAGCGGTAAAAAAAAAAAAAAAAAACCCCGAAAAGAACAGTTAAATAACAAGGTAAAATAAACAGTTTCAATGTTGCAGCTCATTGGCTGCTTCCAAGAAAGTTTCAGGTGGAACAACTATGTTCACATCGTTTCGTGAAAGACGCAATACATCGCAAGCATAATCAGCGAATAATTTTATATATCTAGATTTTGCAGATATCCTGGCAACACTGTTAGGCTATACACAATCTTGCGTGGATTCAATTTTGTTGCATTAAATTGCGTACAACACTTCTGTTTCAAAATGAAGTAAACTGTTATCAATCCATTTTCTATATTTAATGATTGTCATCAATACTTAGTACGATGACATACATTGCTAAAGACACATTGTTGTCCAGCAAACGTTGGCTGCACTGTTAGCGATGTGATCCAGTTTTGAAAATTATAGAACATATACAATGTAATGCGTTTGATGCGGTTTAGATATGCTGATAAGAGCCCAAGTATTAGTAGAAATTGAACCGTTACGGAATTCTTAATTTCACTCCTGTCGCTGGCCAATGTGGAGGTCTTTTTAGACGCATGGCCTGAAGGGCTCCATGGACATTGTCTTCCTTTCAGAGTACGTAGCACAGTATTGCATTATCTGACTGTAACAGAGTTTATATGGGAGGGATAAAATGTAGCTACTCTATTAGAGTGAAATATAATCTATTGGAGTTGATTTTTCAAAGCCTTATAGTCAAGCAACGTCATAGCCTACTGTATGTGTAGGTAACAAGCTATTTATCATTTCATTTATTTTTTCCAGAAATAGAAAAGTTAAGCTGTTTTTGTGTGAGCAGCTTTGAATACGAAAGCCTATTTCTGAAATTTGATATGCAAATAATTTTGAATATCATTACAAATGTTGATTATAATTTGTAGTTTTAAAAAAAGAAAAATACAAATTAGATTTAGTTGCTCTGCACAGCATGTGGACTGAGCTTCTCGGGCCTATATATGGAGTTGCTTGTGATATATTTAGATTTAGTGTCTGCTGGGAAGCTGTGAAATGCTGTATACAACCTAACAGCAACCTAATAGTGCAATCGCCTATGCGGATAACAATTGCAGCTGGAAACACACTCACACACACACATATACACACACTACACAGAAATTCCCAGAGCACATGTAATAACGTCCTGTCTGACAACACAGTGTCAAAAGATTGTGACCGATTATTCCAGATGACATACAGTAGGTGGGAAGAACACCCCTCCTGTTTTATGTGAATTGGCATTCATATACTTGTCATTCTATTTTCTATTTTAAAATCAAAAATCTCCACATGTCCGGATCCTTAGATACTTGTTCCCTGTCGACGGAGCAATTTGGTGCGTCAATACAGTGTTCATATCTTTTAATCTTTGTCTTGAAAGAGAGCATATGCAGGCATTTTTGAGTTAATCCTTTCCTGCAGCTCCCTGAGGTTTATGGGATGTTGGTGAAAAGCTGATTTTGAGGAGTATAACACCGGTTCTTAAACCGCATGATAATTATAACTTACGGAAACAAATCAAGCAATTTCGTAATATTACTATTACAACAATAAACATAAGTAACATTACATGTAGCATTATAAGTTTCAAAATTATCACAACGTGGGGTGATTTCTTTATACTTCTAAGCTATGATGTGGTCAGACTGTGCAGTTTGATGAAATCATGACAAAAAAAAAATGGATTGCTAACTTTTATTAATGTTAACAGTAGATGGACTAAATGATATTAAGTATGATGAAGAGTGCTGCTGTATGGAGATGTGAGATGCTGGACAGAACAGTGTCAAGCCTTTTAGGGCAGGGCCAGGACATGCCAGTGACTCTGTGACTCCAAACAATACAGCTGTGAGAGACATCCAGTCCAGAGAGGTCATTTTTAATCAGGGCTGTTGAGGATGAATGGATCACACCATTGCACACTCTGGTACTGTCTACTACAATTTCTTAACCCTCATATTATGTTCCGGGTCAATTTGACTCGGTTCAGTGTTTGATGTTTGTATCTTAAAAACTAGTTAACATTATTTTTCATCTTGAAAAATATCCAGAACAATTTACAAAAGTGAAAATCACATCAGTGTTAGTCTCATAAATACAAAATTGCAATATCACCAAGAAAGCACAGAGACCCATCTATAATCAAGACGTGTACTGAGCAAACAAACAATTAATATTACAAACAAAATTAAATGCCACTCTATAGCTTGCCAATCTTTACACAGTTATGCTTATAATGTTATTATCTCAAAAAGAAAACCATTGCTAAACGTTTTGTGTTTTTTCTTCAAATGTATTTATATGTGCAAGAACTTCAGCTTTTCTCTTCCAAATTTGAAATGGCTAATTGGGACTTGAGTTGCAGCTGTGTCACCCACAAGTAGCAGTACAGCTCGCGGCCAATGACGCACACACTGCACAGTACATGTAGCAGCAACCGGAGAGGAACTTCTGTCACGGTAACCTGAGGAACCCGGGCAGAATTCAAACCAAAACTCATGAACAACAGGCCCAATGTTGTTGATCTCTTGTATGGTCGGGTACGGTGAGATTGGTGTAACGTGACTTGATCTCTCTGACAGATGTGGGGTGACTGCATCTGTGTGTTATCTTATTGATTTGCTGTTTAAATATCCACCGTGGCTTAGGGCATTGCCACGTCGTGTTTTCACTTCTTTCACAATACCAATCTTTCATCCTCCAATCACACCGAGGACAGGTTACAAAACCACTGTATGGGACTTTCTTCTTTTTGGTGCGCTTTTTTGTATTCCTGCTATGTAAAAAAACAAAAAACAATCAAATGTGAAGTAGAAGTGGCTTGAAGGGAAGTGGCCATATTTCAACATTTTCCCAAATTTAAATATTTGCCAGAATGTTCTGCAGAGAGCCTGCATCCCTCGGTTGTGACTCCTGATCGTGCTCGTTGCTATAGCTCCCGAGCTTTCTCTTTGCTATAGCTTCTGATCGTGCTCTTTGCTGTGACTCCTGATCATGCTTTTTGCTGTGACTCCTGATCGTGCTCTTTGCTGTGACTCCTGATCATGCTTTTTGCTGTGACTCCTGATCGTGCTCTTTGCTGTGACTCCTGATCGTGCTCTTTGCTGTGACTCCTGATCATGATTTTTGCTGTGACTCCTAATCGTGCTCTTTGCTGTGACTCCTGATCATGCTTTTTGCTGTGACTCCTAATCGTGCTCTTTGCTGTGACTCCTGATCGTGCTCTTTGCTGTGACTCCTGATTGTGCTCTTTGCTGTGACTCCTGATCGTGCTCTTTGCTGTGTCTCCTGATCGTGCTCTTTGCTGTGACTCCTGATCGTGCTCTTTGCTGTGACTCCTGATCGTGCTCTTTGCTGTGACTTCTGATCGTGCTCTTTGCTGTGTCTCCTGATCGTGCTCTTTGCTGTGTCTCCTGATCGTGCTCTTTGCTGTGACTCCTGATCTTGCTATTTGATGTGCCTTGACCATGGTATCACCAGGCAACTGATGCAGGTGTTTGTACATATGGAACTGCAAGTCCCAGGCTTATTAACCCATGTTATTCTTTTATTTTATATTCTTCCTTTTTCACCCAGACGTGCGGCTGTTATTTCTCCACCTCCAGCAACAAAGGAGTGAAGTTCTTCAGTGACCCAACAGAGGCTGTGAGGGACATCCCTGATGGAGCAACACTGCTGGTGGGAGGTGAGCTAAACCCTTTTACTACGCCCTTCTGTCTTTCAACTACACCCTTTGTGTCTTGCCAGTGCCACCACACCATTTTCACTGATTTACCTCTCCTGTATTTACATTTTTCAGCATTCTGAAGAAGTAGCCATGCTTTTCTTTTCTGCATGATACTTACCGTCTTCAACACAAGCACTTCTGAACTCTGAACACTACCTTGTTATACATAAAGCAGTTTTAGAAAAGACTGAAGCCTCTCTCCCTATTTCTCTCCGTCTTCTCCTCCTGATTATTTCTTCCAGGGTTTGGTTTGTGTGGAATTCCAGAGAATCTGATCAATAGCTTACTGAAGACTGGGGTGAAGAAAATCACTGCTGTCAGCAACAATGCTGGGTAAGTGTGTGTATGTGTGTGTGTTAGTGTGTGAGAGAGAGAGAGTGAGTAGCATAGAGCAGACTTTGGAGATAATCTCAGTGTATGTAACACACAGCTGTGATGTTTGCCTCATAATGATGATGTCATCAGTGTTGTTTCGCATTGTCTGGATGTGGTGACCCATAGGGACTATGTGTGCTGGTACATGACCTCCAGACAGGGTCAATTCCAAATCTTTTTGTTTTGGCTCTGTAGTCCAGCACATTGGATTTGAAATAAAACAATGAAGTGCAGACTGCTTTAATTTGTGGGTATTTACATCCATATTGAGTGAACCATGTAGGAATTTCAGGCCTTTTTATACATAGTCCATAGGCCAAAAGTAATTGGACAATTGTCTGCTCAGCTTTTTCTTTGCCAGCTGTGTGTTCTGGCATCATTACTTTATGCACTAGAAAGCTAACAAAAGGTCTAAAGTTCTAGGAACATGAGGCCCAATGCCAGCAAAGCAGGCCATCATGGGGTGGCAAAATTGGAATAAATCGATCAGAATCATAGCCAAAACATTGGGTGTGTCAAAATCAACTGTTTGGTACATTGTTAAGGAGCAAGAATGCTCTGGTGAGCTCAGCAATAGCAAACAACCTGCTAGACCACGGAAGACCACTGTAGTGGATGACTGAAGAATACTTTCAATTGTGAAGAAAAATCCCTTTTCAACTGTCTAACAGATCAAGAACACTCTCCAGGATGTAGGCATAGATGTGTCAAAGACTAAAATATAGAGAAGACTACAACAGCATAACCTCAGAGGGTTACCTGCAAATGCAAACCACTGGTAAGTCTCAAGAACAGAACGGCCAGGTTAGAGTTTGCTTAAAAGTACATTAAAAAAAGAGTTGTGGAACAAACTCTTATGGACAGATGAGATGAGTACTAACCTGTACCAAAGCGATGGAAAGAGAAAAATGTGGAGAAAGAAAGGAACTGCTCATGGTCCAAAGCAGTTCACCCCCCCTCATCTTTGAAACATGGTGGTGGGGGTGTTATGGCTTGGACATATACGTATGGTTGCCACTGGAACTGGCTGACTTGTCTTTACTGTGACTGCTGACGGCAGCTGGAGGCTGAATTCTGAAGTGCACAGAAACATCTTTTCTACTCGGGTCCAACTAAATGCCTCAAAACCAATTGGATGACACTTCACTTTTCAGCAGGACAATGACCCCAAACACACTGCTAAAGCAACCAAGGAGTTTTTCAGGGCGAAAAATGAGAATGTTCTTGACCTGATCTGAATCCAATTGAACATGCGTTTCACTTGCTGAAGACAAGACTGAAGGAAGAAATCCCCTGAAACAAACAGGAACTGAAGATGGCTGCAGTACAGGCCTGGCAGAGCATCACCACGAAACATACCCAGCATCTGGTGATATCTATGGGTCGCAGACGTCAGGCAGTCATCGAATGCATAGGATTTGCAACCAAGTACTAAATATGATGACTTTATTTAAGATTATGTTAATTTGTGAAATTACTTGTTTTGTTCCCCTACAATGGGGGGACTATGTAAAAATGACTGTAATTCCTACATGGATCACTGGATATGGATGAAAATACCCTTAAATTAAAGACAGTCTGCACTTTAACCTCATTTTCATTGTTTAATTTCAAAGCCAATGTGCTGGAGTACAGAGCCAAAACAAACCAAATACTAAACACATTTTATCTTACAAAAAAAAATCTTAGATTCATCAAAATAGCCACCTGTTGCAGCAACAACTGCTGAGCATATTCGTGCCATTTTTTTCTTCAAGGGCAGTCATGTGGTTCTGAAGGTTCACACCAACGCTGTAGAAGTTCCCACAGACGTGCTGCACTTGCGAGTTGCTTCTCCTTGACGTTTATCTCCAATTCGTCCCAAACTAGCTTGCTTTTACTTCTCTTGTTGGAAAATGGAAAGGATGTCTTCACCTATTTATTTGGCCAAATAGCCTATGGCTTTTTTATGAACTCCAAAATTTAGGTCCCTATCCTGTGAAGTAAAATATTCTTTTTAACTTCGGACTATTCACTTCTTACCTTGTGCTGAAAATCTCCCCCTGTGTTGCTATTCAGTGTGCTGGCAAACATTTAGCACTGTGCTAAGCTGTTGCATATAGCTGCTGTTTCATATGATTTGTGTGATGTATATTCCCATCTGATATTACAAAACACACAGTGAACTTTAACCGTCTTTTCATTCCAGTACACGTTTAAAAGATATCAGAGAAAAAGTCATTTTTACACTGAAATAAACATCCAAACAATATTTTTTACCAAAAAAATAAATAGGTTTATACTTCTGTTCAAATGACAAATTTCCAAGGAAGGAGAAAAGAGAACTGATAACGCGAGTTGCGCTAATGTGATACCAGTGTTTGACAGAAATGACCTCAGTGCCAGGTCCCATCACAAGCGGTTGCTCTGAAGAGTGCTGAATCAGGTCAAAGGTTAAAAAATTCAGCACAGGGGGGTTTCTGCCTGTCCTAATCTCCTAATTCTGTGGGTTCACTGAGTTGTTCATCAGAGGAGACTCACATGGATGCAGGCAGGAATATAAAGCATTTCGTAGAGCACAGAAAAGCAAAATAAAAAAAACACAGCATGAAATGGATGAGTAAAGTAGACCAGGTAGCTTGTGGATATTTCCATAATTCACTCTAATTACACACCTCTTCAGCATGACCTTTGAACTCATGACTTGGGTGATAATTGGCTAATCCGCCCTGGCCAGCAGAGAGCCCTTCTGATTCAGGCTGGAAGAGTAAATACATTTGAATTTGCATTTTCAGGTAGCCAAGTTCACGTACTTGAAGTGTTTGGTTCTAATTGAAGAACATGATCTTGTGCGTGCACTTACCGCTCAGAGGGTGGAGCCCAGATCCTATGATCAGAAGCTTTTAGCAAAGTTTGTGAACAACCACAGAAAAAGGGGGGTGTCAATGAGGTCTTTGCCTCTATAATTTACACACTATAATTCCTTAGGAAAGAGTTCTTACAGGAAAGAGTCCTGAAGGAACATGTTACGATACATTAACTGATACACTGCCTGGCCAAAAAAAAAGTCGCACACGCTAATATTTCGTTGGACCGCCTATAGCCTTGATTATGGCGCGCATTCGTCGTGGCATTGTTTCGACAACCTTATGCAACGTCACAACATTTATTTCCGTCCAGAGTTGCATTCATTTTTGGCCGAGATCTTGTATTGACGACGGGAGAGTCAAACCACTCCATAACGTCTTCTCCAGCACACCCCAAAGACTTTCAATGGGGTTAAGGTCAGGACTCTGGTGGCCAATTCATGTGTGAAAATGATTCCTCATGCTCCCTGAACCGCTCTTTCACAATTTGAGCCTGATGAATCTTGGCATTGTCTTCCTGGAATATGCCCATTGATGGGATAACCTGGTCATTCAGTACATTCAGGTACTCAGCTGACTTCATTTTATTGCTGCATAATGTTGCTGAGCCTAGACCTGACCAATTGAAGCAACCCCAGATCTTAACACTACCTCCAGAGGTTTGTACAGTGGGCACTATGCATGACGGGTGCAACGGCAACTTTTTTTTTGGCCAGGCAGTGTATATGCAGCCAGGGACTAGAATGCTTCAGTCTTTATGCAGTTGGAATATTTGTGTTTAGAAAAACCACAAAAAGTACATATTTTTTGAAGTGAAGATTTCAAAAATAATCTAGATAATCTTCAGGAGTTACATTTCTGAAATAAATAGAAAATTATGATAGTACTTCATGGAAAAGGACCAATTGTGTAAAAAACAAAAAAACAAAAACCTGATTAAAACACACTTTAAAAAAGTCAATGCTACGTGTTTTTGGCAGACATGAAGAGGTCAAAGTTAACGGCGATGGTGCAGGACTCAGAGTTCATAAATGGCGTAACATCCCTTTGACCCACTTCCTGTGTTTGCATAAGAAAACTGTTTTTGAAAACGCACATGATTCACTCTGTGATAATGGTCATCTGTGTTTCTGTGTGTGATGGCCTTTAGGTGGACATTGTTGTGCTGTGTGTAGCAATGGTCAGACCAGCAATGTGGGGCAATGGTCAGAGTGGCAGTGTGGAGCAGTGGTCAGAGCAGGAGAGTGAATCAGTGGCCATTGTGAAAGGTAGTCAGAGCAGCATTGTGGAGCAGTGGTCAAAAACCTTTACTGAGGTTCTGCAGCTGGATTTAGGAAAACTCTTCTCTTTTCTCTGGCTATGTGGTATATGAAGGTGGATAACTCTGGGATAATGAGTTTCTATGTAGTTCTGTGTTGTATCACAGGGTTCATTACTTTGTGCTAATGAGTATCTCTGATGGCATGTGTGCTCTCACAGGGTGGATAATTTTGGGCTGGGGCTGCTCCTCCAATCCAAGCAAATTAAACGCATGATCTCATCCTACGTGGGAGAGAACGTGGAGTTTGAGAGACAGTACCTGACCGGGGAGCTGGAGGTGGAGCTCACACCCCAGGTGAGAGTGAATAACACACAAACATATGCTTGTGCACACACACACACAAACACATGCATGCACACATGTGTATACATACACACGCACGCGCACACACACACACACACACACACACACACACACACACACACACACACACACACACACATATGTACATACACACACACGCACACGCATACATACACATGCACGCACACATAGACACACACATGCCTGTACACACAGGCACAAACACACGTGTACACACTCATACATGTCTGTAAATGCACGCGCACACACTGAATGTGAGGTTGTTTCCTGCAGGGCACACTGGCAGAAAGGGTTCGTGCGGGGGGTGCAGGAGTTCCTGCATTCTTTACAGCCACAGGGTATGGCACCCTCATCCAGGAGGGGGGCACGCCTATCAAATACAACAAAGACGGCAGTGTGGCCATCGCCAGCAAGAAGAGAGAGGTGAGCAAGCCTGCGGCTAAACCATTACCTAAACAATCCTACACCCAAACCATTACCTAAACAATCCTACACCTCAATGAGTATACAAACAATCCTACACCCAAACCATTACCGAAACAATCCTACACCAAAACCATTTTCTAAACAATCCTACACCCAAACCATTACCTAAGCAATCCTATACACCCTAATGAGAACGCAAGCGATCCTACACCCGAACCGTTACCTAACGCTCCCACACCCCAATGAGTATGTAAACAATCATACACCCAAACCATTACCTAACCTAACCCTAGCCCTACACCCCAATGAGTATGCAAACAATCCTACACCCAAGCCCTCACCTAACCCTCCTATACCCCATTGAGAATGCAAGCAATTCTACACCCAAACCATGACCTAACTTTCCTACACCCCAATTAGTATGCAAACAGTCCTATACCCAAACCATTACCTAAACAATCTGACATCTCAATGAGTATGCAAACAACCCTACACCATTACCTCACTCTCCTAAACCCCAATGAGTACGCAAACAACCCTACACCCAAACCATTACCTGTAAGGAATGTTTTTATAGGAAAAATTATAAACACATTGCAGTGCCACACTGTAAGAGATATTCTGCCGACTACGGCAAACTTTAAGGAAATTTTTATAGACAAGGGTGAAGGAGAAATTAGGTGGTCAAGAAAAACCCCCCTGCCAGAAGTATCATGTTGAGGTCATCAAAACTGTAAGAATTTTAGGGTGAGAGAGATTATCACACATTGCAGCGCCACACTGTAAGAGATGTCCGGCTTGCCGCACCAAGCTGTAAGGGAAGTTTTATAAGATAGACATTAAAGAGCTTTGAGAGGACTGACTGTGTGCGCACCCATTGTTTACCTGGTGCATATACCTTGGTGCTAGTATACTTGCATCTCGGAGCCTAACTAACTCAGAAACTCAAGAGTTCTTGGGACTTAGCATCATTGCTAAAACTCAGAGGTCTTGAGACTTGCACTCAGCCCTGAGTGATACAGATATGCAGTAGATTTGCATGGATAACTTGAAGGGTTTCTTCTCCTGACTTATTTCAGTTCAATAGGAAAATTTGTCAGGAGAAACAACCCTTAAAGTGATCCATCTATATCTACTGCATATGTGGGAGCAGAGTGATGGTTTGAGGTTCGTTTGATACCTCAGACTCTTGATGACTTACAGCCATTTTGCGAACCATGTATTCCATACTGTTCCAGCATAATTTACTGCTAAATCTAGTCCCACCCCCCAGTTTCCATAGAGATCCATTGAAATGCAGGGAAGTTATAGTATCGCTTGAAAGAGTACCAGAAAATAAGATATCTGGGGCCCTATCTTACACCCGGCGCAAAGCGGCGCTAACCCAAACGCAAGTGTCTTTGCTATCTTACACCCGGCGCTAGGTTCATAATAACGCCTAGCGCTTACATCCTTTAACTAGCATGTATTCTTGCGCCCATTACAAGTGAACTGGGCGTGTTAGTCTTAAGATGAGGAGTGGCCAGGATTCTTTTTGGCGTGTTGCTATCTTGAGCCAGCAGAAAGCGCTTGCGCTAGAACCACCACAAACCTGGTCTAAAGTCATGTCGCAGTTGTTTACATGTTATTTTAATGGCGCATATAAGTGCGTCTACATAGGCGTGTGCACAACGCGCGTAGCCTCCTATCTGTTACACACAGGGGCGCGCACAAGCATGACTAAAATATCAAGATCACAATGTGAAATAGTATTATTGTGTAGGCTATATCAAAAATGCATAATAATAAAAGGTTCCATAGGTCCACATACCTTTCCCTCAGCGAAGGGAAATGATGCCACATTACATTGCTCTCAGCCCACTCCATCAACATCCAGGCGATGTGCGATGGTACGGGACAATGGCTATACATTTAAAAGGAGCTGATAACACCTATATCAAGCCTAATGCGCAAATTGTCATTTACACCTAATGCGTGAATTGTCATTCAATGGAAAACTCGCGCACTGCAATAGACGGACATTTGAGTTCTGAAAATGCGCTTCAGACGTCATTACAATACAGATATGTTTATCTAGGAATACAGCCTGTAAGTAAATAGAATGGTTTGTGACTGAAAAAAGTTCAAAACCTTGTCCAGTGAATATTGCTTTTATTGTTTTTCAAATAGCCTAGGCTACAGCGGATTCGCTGTGCATAAGGTTTTTTTCGATAACCTATGGTTAAAAAACAGAGATAAATGTCATCATGTTAACTGAATTGTAACCTTAGCTATTCTTCGTCCTTCATATTTTTTAAATTACAGTGACAAGGTTTCCATACCCTCAGCTTATTAAAACCCCGCTGATTTCACCTGTTATTCCATAACTGAACAAAAGATTTAAAGAGAACTAAGCGTCTAATTAGAAACGAAATTTGCAGCACGTTACACAATTAATTTACAATTAATTTTAATTTCATTATCTGCATGTGCGCTTTACGGGAGCAGGTCTGTTTCCCGTGCTGTAAATCACACTTTTCACGGTCTTCCTGGGAAAATGAAAATCGTATTACGCTACCAGTAAAACAGGTTGTCACATTTCCATAAGCAGGACATTATAAAACAAGGGAAAATATGCTGAACGTATGGGTTGCCAACCTGACAGATTTATTGTATTTAGTATCATCATTAAGGCAAAATAACGTTATGTATGTTATTAATCAAAATTAGCATGCAGGTAGCCTAATGAACTTCGGATGAAGCTTGAACATGAGTTCATTGCATAATCAAACGAAATTCGTTAAACAAGCAGGCTAATTTGGCGTTTTCTAAGGTGAGACGGAAGCAATTGGTCGCTTATTCTCAGTTGTTGCAGGTGCTTTTAACGAAATTTAACCGCATATATTTTGTAAACAGCACTGTCAGGAATTACCGGGAACTCATAATGGTTAGCCCGAATAATACTGATCATAGGCTACTATTGATCCATATAGCCTATTCCTTGATCACACTAAACACGCACGAGCATGTCTGTTTCGCCATCATAAGCAATCCGCCAAGGTGGAAAAGCAGGCTTTTAAAGGGAATGGGATATGACATTTTGATTGGTTTAATCCATGTCACGCCCAAGACACACCTATAATTAATGGAGAGACTAGGTTCAGCCCAGTTGCACCTTGCGCTGTGCTTAGCGCCCAAAAAACATGCCGTTAAAATAGCAAAAGTGGACTTGGACACGCCCTAAATGGACTTAGCGCCATGCGCTTAGACCAAGCGCCAAGATCGCCAAGATCAGGCCCCAAGAGTATTTTGATATTGTTGGGTCACAGACATCAGGAAGTCATGGCATGCAAAGGATATGCGACCAAATATTAAAAGTGATTACTTTATTCTACATTATGTTAAACTGTCCAATATTTTTTGATGCCCGAAAATGGGGGGACTATGTACAAAAGGTTCTATAATTTCTAAACGGTTCATCCGATATGGATGCCAATACCTCAAATTAAAGCTGACAGTCTGTACTTCAACCTAATTGTACAAGTAGAAAGTAAAAGTACTGGAGTACAGAACCAAAATAACATTTTATAATTCATAACTGTCCAATGAATTATGGTGCTCACTGTACATATGATGCTCTATACATATACTGCATTCAGTCCAGAATATATTCACAGGCCTTTTACAGCCTGTGAACAGGCCTGGGTTCCCGGCATCATTAGGAGTCAAAGGATCATAAAACAGTCCCATGTTTACCCAAAAGGCTTTTATATCCCAGGTCTTGTTAGGTTGTCCACTCAGCTGTCATTTACACCCCTCTCTGTTCTGTTGGATTGTCCGCTCAGCTGTCATTTGCAATCCACTGGTCCTTATGACTCCAACAGCGGAATTTGGGTGTGGGTTTGAGGCAGGAAAAATGCAATTAATAAAATTGCATCTTACAACCGAAAGAATCCTACACCGCAATGAGTATGCAAACAACCCTACACCCAAACCATCACCTAACACTCCTACAGTACAATGAGTATGCAAACAATCCTACACCCAAACCATTGCCTAACCCTCCTACAGTACAATGAGTATGCAAACAATCCTACACCCAAACCATTGCCTATTGCTCTCACACCCCAATGAGTACGCAAACAATCCTACACCCAAATCGTCACTTCCTACACCCCAATGAGTATGCATACAATCGAACACCCAACACATCCTTCACTCCCAACAACACTATCAAGAGCATCCTAACACTGCCTAAACTATGCTTGATGGGTTGATTTAGCTTCCAAAACTGCCATATGCTCTAACAGAGGTCTAACAGAAATGTCTCTGTTTTTATTCCCCACAAAACCCTCTGCTTAAACAGGATCACAATGCATCCATGTGTGTATATGCTTTATGTTAATTTTCCCACATGCAGCTTTTCATGCAAAGTGCCTTTATCAGTGTGATGTTATCACTGCGCACAGGTGCGGGAGTTCGACGGCCGAAATTATGTCATGGAGCACGCAATCACCGGCGACTTTGCGCTGGTCAAGGCCTGGAGAGCGGACCAGGCGGGAAATATTATTTTCAGGTGAAAATATGTAGGATCATGGAATGATTGATGTGGAATCTTATGGTATCTGATCGTGCTATGTGTCATGGTCAATGTGGCCAAACACCAAATCCTTGTACTACACACCGAGAATTGTAATGCATACCGAATCCCTTAGTGTACTAAATCACTGTAGTTCATTCTTAATCTATACTACTCACTAAATCTTGTAATACAATTGAAGCCTGTACTATATGCACTGAATCATGCGCTGTGCAGCAATGTGCTTCACACCGAATGCTAAAGCCTATACTCACATGGAAGACTATGCAGTAACATCAAGCAGTAACATCTACTAATATTTATTTTTCCAAAAAAAGGTATGTATGCAATGATTGTTTTTGACCACCTGAAGGCAGTGTTTGCCTGCCATTAAAGCTTACCATTATGTCAGTGCACTTGAACTTCACAGTCCCAGAAATTACATTAGCGCCAAACATTTTCCTGGAAAACTGTTTTTTTTTTTTTGTTCTTAGCAAGGGAAAAGGATGAGAGTCTCTGCCCTTGCACGTTTGAATTTCCTTCTTTCGTTTTTTTCTTTGCAGAAAAACGGCCAGAAATTTCAATCAGCCGATGTGCAAGGCAGCCAAAGTCACAGTTGTGGAGGTTTGTGATATAGTGTGCGTGGTTTTGAATGTAGAGGTGTGTAAGTCTGTGCGACTAAGTTTACATGCATATTATTCTCATTTTAACCTGAATATTCAAGTATTCAGACTATGACATTAGTCATGTAATTACCTTTTACAGATAGCCATAAACCGAATAAGGCAGTAGCCCAGTTAAGAAAGACGTTGGATATTCCTCCATTAAATAGAATATTGAGTCATGTGAACACCTTATTGGGAACATACCTCTTGCCTGGAGGTGTACATGCGTCGGTACGTTCTGTTTTTTAATGCGTGGAGTTTGGATTAAGGTTGTGTCGGCATGCTACATCACATAGAATAGCTCAGGTCAGAAGCTAAGCCATAATTTAAACACAGTTGAGGCTGTCAGGTTGAAAATCGACTAAGTACTACAGGCAGATGGCGCTAATCAAAGGAAAATAAATAGTTCTTTGATAACTGCCTTTGGGCGCCTGGCAGACTTAAACAATTTACAGTGTAGTCATTTGGAAAATGCTTTTACCCAAAGAAACTTAACTTTTTTACTTACTTGGCTGTTGCCAGATGAATCAAATTGTGCTGGTCACCACAGGGTTATAATTGACTAATGGTCATGGTAGTGTGCGTGTGTGTGTGTGCGCGTGCGTGCGTGTGTGCGTGTGTGTCAGTGGCGGCTCCTGAGCTGAAAATTGGGGAGGCAGAAAACTTCCCTTTAAACTGATTATTGGTCTTAATCATTTTTCAATCAGTTTCCTTGATTAACAATAGGCTACATCAGCGTTTAATTCACCAATTACGCAATGCCATCAAATGTAGCCAGTTCTTCTCAATGAGGCTATTAGGCAAGTAATAAAATTATTTTCACTTGCATCGCATAATTGTGCACATTTTAATCAACATTATAATTGTGGATACATGTGCTCTTCGTTCTCTGCACTCTTAATTACGAAAATATTCATGGAAATTAAACGATCTGAAAGCTCAGCTTTTGTTAGATTCTTTTTTATTGCAGGTTTAGCACAACCTCATCTTTTGTTAGATTATTTAAAAAAAATAATTAAAAAAATTATCTAACAAAAGCTGAGCTTTAAGATCGTTTAATTTCCATGGATATTTTCGGAATTAAGAGTGCGGAGAACGAAGAGCACATGTATCCACAATTATAATGTTGATTAAAATGTGCACAATTTTGCGATGCAAGTTAAAATAATTTTATTACTTGCCTAATAGCCTAATTGAGGAGAACTGGCTACATTTGATGGCATTGAGTAATTGGTGAATTAAACGCTGATGTAGCCTATTGTTAATCAAGGAAACTGATTGAAAAATGATTAAGACCAATAATCAGTTTAAAGGGAAGTTTTCTGCCTCCCCAATTTTCAGCTCAGGAGCCGCCACTGGTGTGTGTGCATGTGCGTGTGTGTTTGTCAGATGTACTATGAACATTTTCATGTGTTCCAGAATGTTCAATGTTAGCACAGCACATGGAAGCGCGCGCGCACACACACACACACACACACACACACACACACACACACACACACACACACACACACACACACACGCTTACTTTGAAGTGAGATCTACTTGCTGAGATGAATATAATTCATGCTGATTTCTGCAGAACCATTTCTTGCCTTTAATCTAACATGTCTTCAGTTAACTCCTTTGTGCAGAGGCTTAATTTTACCCATTTTATTCTGTTTTGTACCGTTCTGTTTAAAGCTTTATAACTCCAGATATCGATGTAACACAAACACCAATAATGTCTTAAATTAAATACATTTATTATCATGCCTTAAATTAAATTATTTTCATAACTCAGATGTAAATTATGGGCAGTGAATGCACAACCCCCACCACTTAACCTTCCTAAACTAGAGTGGTTAAGTTCCACCGCTCTAGTTTACAGTGAACACCTGAGAGTCAAATATGTGAATAAGGTTGAACTTTACATTTTCTGGTTTGCAAACCTCCTGTCTGCATGTGTACAAAATATGAAAGTGATATGTACTATTGCTCAAATCCTATGAGGCATTTTGAAACGGTGTACCTTGGTGTCCAAAAATCTACCCAAAATGGATAATTGTGCATCACAATAATTCAGGAGATAATCAAAATTTTTCAACAGATAAACTCTTTTGACTCGTTGGAAGTAGATTTGCATCTATATCATTAGATAATTTCCAACTTTCGCATAAGAATAGGGGAATGGTTATAGGTGTCCAAAAACATACAGAAACCTTTCCAAACCCATGAAAACCCATTGAAACATATGCAAAGTATCCAAGCTGTCCAAAGCTATCCACACTATCCAAACATGAACACAGCTTTAGTATCCATTTGAAGCACATTGTTATGTCCTATGAGGATGCAATTAACAAAGGGAATGACCCTTAGATAATCAATTTCAATGTCTAAGTTTAGTTTCCTGTGCCAAAAATGTCCAACACAGCCCCGTTCTCGTCATAAAAGGTAATTTATTACCAACCAGTCAGACTAACAATGTATTAGAACATGCACACAATTTACAGCGTCATATAAATGACTACAACTATTACTATTACAACTACCATAATTATCTCCTATATAAACCTATGCCAGCCCATGGATTACTGTACGGGACAACTAGCTGCCGTGTCATCCATTTATGTCCCTATATTAGCTATGCTGATTCACCCAACGTAATGAATGGCTAGGCCACACATGAAAGCGTGTAGTATAAATTCCCAGTAAAGTTACAGTCTAGCCGTAATAGATTGACAGCTCACCACCATTGTCATCACTTATGGTATACAAATCCAAGTCGCCTCAGGCAGGGACTTTTTTCCACAGACTCCCCATACTTTATCATTGAGCCTTATGCAGGCTTAGCTTATAGCCAATACCTAATAGGTTTTGCGCTAACTAGGTATAAACTAAATTAAACCAGAAAAAGAGAGCAAGGACTACAGGTCCTTTAATTCTGAATTCAGCACCACTAATGTAAAACTCTTTGACATCATAAGCAATAATAACACAACCTAGCTAGCCTTTCTGTGGCTAGCTAGGTATACTATTATGAATACAACACTATAAAACACACACGCACATGCACACCTTGTACAAAAGGCAACACTATGGAATCCATGCTGTCTGCTTCAGATGACTTTGCCATTGTACAAATAAAACGATTTCTCAGCGGAATTCACTGGCGATGCATATGCGCTCTCTTGCACAAAACCACGGAGATGCATAGCTTAATGACGCGTGTTGTTTTGAAATACAATCGTGACGCGCACAGCTCTGAGAATTGCTCTCAACTGTCTAATGACTAATGATTATACCTGTTTGGAAAGCTTAGGATGCGTTCTTTTTGGATATCAAGGCAATCAATTACAATTAGTTCCAAGACCTTACTTCTCCCAATTTGAATTGCGTGATGTTCTGCGAACACATTTTTGAGATTTTGCTCATGTTGAAACTTACGTACGTTGTACACCACATATAGGCAGAAATGGCAGAACATAACTACATAATATTAGAAAGGACGTATCTTTAATAATGCAGGTAAGGTTATGACTATTCCATACTTCATGAGAGATTTTCATAGCAGAAGGAAATTATGTTATGAGGACAGAAATTCACTCTAAGTGAGCAGGCAAAATAAGAGTTTAGAGTAATTTACCTATAACCAGGACCTTATGTGTTTTTTATTATTACTGTGATAGTATAACAAAAGTTTGGTGGTTAAAGAAGAAGTGTAGCCAACTCCTAAATATATATTTAAATGTCCAGTATCTTCAACCCGATTCGCTCTCATGTAGATCACACTGTAGAGTGGTCGATATACTTTTATGAAATACGGAAGAATGGTGACACCAAGGAACTTCATATTTTGCCCGATAATAGCCCGACTCGCGCTGATGAAGACTGAGCCTGATCTCATGAAATTCGGCAATATGTACCGATTGTTAGTGTCTCAAAAAACGGTACCTGTTTCCGAATTTTGCACAAGCGCCCCCTGAGCCTGTACTGGGAACTACTGACTAAAGGCTGTGATAGGCCGAAAACATCACGTGTGAGGGTAGTAGTATATGACGTCACGCGTCCCACTGCTTTTCTTGGCAAGACTTTTTTGTCAAAAAATTTTTCTTGGCAAAAATTGTTTTTCTTTTTTTTTCGTGATTCCCGTACCCCACCCACAACCCCTAAACATAACCTCACAGGAGTTCACGTAACTCGGGCTCATGCCCGAACTGTTAAGATAGTGTCCCTTTTTGCTACCATATTGTTACCAACAATTTTGAAATAAAATAAATTATAAAAAATAAAAAAATTATTAAAAAAATAAAATTAAAATAAAAAAATGTCCCAGGGTCCCGCCCAACCCCTAAACATAACCTCATAGGAGTTCACGTAACTCGGGCTCATGGCCGAACTGTTAAGATTTAAAGAATCTATATTTGCACAACTATATTTTTCTATCACAAGCTTCTCTCGCATTATATATCTTTCACGAAATCTCCTTACAGTCTACAACTGAGCATTAGTCAGTAGTTCCCAGTACAGGCTCAGGGGGCGCTTGTGCAAAATTCGGAAACAGGTACCGTTTTTTGAGACACTAACAATCGGTACATATTGCCGAATTCACATGAGATCAGGTTGTGAAGACTATATGCAGGTTTCCATGGTACCTCGCTTTCTGACGTGGTACAGTAGGATGTTTGTGATGTAGACCCCAGGGTCTACACCACTACGGTCACTGCGCAAAGGGGTTAAAATAGGAAGCATACCCCAAACAGCACTTATGTAGCCTATTTTCAGAATGCATTGAATACAGTGATATTAGTCATTACGATTAATCAAAAATGCTTTGTTCATCAGAAGTGGACTCAGATTTTACATCAGCAACATATGAATTTTCTCTGTGTAAATATTCAGATACTCCAGGCTGTACAAACTCATTGTCAATCATTAACCTGCTGTAACAATAAACGAACTCTTCACTGGGAAAGGCTACCAGTATTTTTAAACTAATTATTCCATAGAAATTAAACAGGAAGTCAGAAGCCTTTGTTGTTTGTCATGAAAAATTGCAAAACAAAAAAGGCCTGATAGGGATTTTTAATACTGATAGATTGTATTATGAGTCACTATCATAATTATGTCAACTTGAAATTTTCCACCATCCAGTCTCTACTTTGTATTTACTTACAACATGCAGCCTGTTAGTGAATTGACCGATTGTTCAATTTATAGTCTTGGCATATTATTTTTTAGTTTATAATGTATAACAGTATAGTGATGGAAACAATGATGGTAATGTTCTTACAGCAAAATGAATATGACACAGTGTGTTCATGCAGTATTGTAGATTTACTTCGATAGCCTCTCTGAAGGTGGTAATTAGCATTCAGAAGGGCTCTGCTCAGAACAGAAATGCTAGAATTAGCGAGGCAGCTGGAGGGTTGCCAGGCAACTAGTCTCTGCCCAGACCCAAGGTCTCTAATTCCTGTTATCGTAGATTCAGTGTGGCGCCCTGGTGCATTGTGGGGAAAGGGAAAGGGTTGATTCATGGCAAGGTGTTCGGATCAAATTATTGGAGCACAATGGCATGGCTCCTGGCTCTATTGTTGCGATAGCGCTGGTTTGCAGTCAGACCCAGTGGAACCTAATTGGTTATTGATTCAGTCCAACCTGGCCCTCTGTCGCAGCCACTCACTACCGTCTCAGAGTGATCGCTGTTTCTCTCTCAGTCACACAGACATCTCCATGCTACTAGAAACACTCCACTCTGTGAAGCAAGAGGATATAAATCCAAAGACCGCGCTGCATTATGTCATATTCCACAGACAATACATCCTAATCCACAGGGATGATATCATATTCTACAAACATTATATAACCCACAGGAATTATATCATACCCCACAAGGATTGTGTCATACCCTCCAGGAATTGTAACATACCCCAGAGGAATTATATCATACCACACAGGTGTTATATCATAACCCAAAACAGATGTGTTAAAACCAGCACATATAATAACGTGTAATTTTTTAACACACATCCGTGTCTATTTAAAGCACAACTGAACTTTGGTAGAACTTTGGGTTGTGTAGTTACCTGGCCATGATATGAGTCCAAATGGTGGTGAAATATGTTTGTTAGTTGCTCTGTGCTCCCCTGGGGTGATAATCCAGAATTTGTCGCTCTCCATTCACTTCTATAGGGCAGCTACAGCAGTCTCAAAATGACACTTCTAGCACGTATACAAACTAGAACAAAGTGGATTCTGTCAATACAAACAATAACCAGTCCTCGTACATATATTTTTTTGAAAATTAAATGGCCCTTTCCTGGCTTTTTGTATTTTATTTGGAACGTAGATCCGGTAGGTAATTCTTGTGCCAGACACAGCGTTAACGTGCCGATGTGTCAGAAACCACTAATTTGTCCAAATTTTCATGGAAGCAAGCGTTCGTGGTAGTATATATATATCTATGGTAAACAAACCGACGTGCTGACATTTTGCTAGTCTTTTCTGGTAGCTTGCTAACAACATTGAAGAAAATAGTACATTTATAATTAAATTTAATTACACAAAAAAAAACCAAGGACTGGTTATTGTTTTTACTGACAGAATCCGCTTCGTTCTAGTTCGTATACATGCTAGAAGTGTCATTTTGAGACCGCTTTAGCTGCCCTATAGAAGTGAGTAGAGAGCTATAAATACCCTATTCTGGATTATCACCCCAGGGGAGCACAGAGCAACCAACGAACATATTTTGCCACCATTTGGACTCATATCATGGCCAGGTAACTACACAACCCAAAGTTCTACCAAAGTTCAGATGTGCATTAAAGTGACGGACAAGGGAAATCCGTAATATGCTTATAACCACGTTATTTATGGCTATTAAGGTATCTATTGAGCACCAATAAAGTGTGAGGAATAAATTCCATTGTTAAATTTCAGTCTATCTATATCTCTTTATTCCTGTATGCTGAAAAAAAGGGTGGAGTCGAAAATAGGTCCATGGTGACGTAGACGTGAAACCTCAACCAATACATACTTTGATCTCATTACATAACTCCTCCCATAGTTTGAGGTGAATAAAACTGTCCTGTCCCACTAAGAAATCCTCTTTGAGTCTGAGTGAAACGCTCGTTTTGTTTGCCCTTGAGAATAGTTGTCTGCGTTATCAGCATTTGTATTTGGAATAGTTAGTTAGCTAAAGTGTTTATTTTTTCCCTCTCTCTTTATCCCTGTACTAATTGTATCCCTCTCCCAATCTCTTTCACCTTTTTATCCATCCCGCCGTGGTGCTAGCTAGTGACATTAGCTTGCTCCTTGCACAGGAAACAAACTAATCACTCACACAAGTTTTACTTGGTGCACTGCTCATTTTTTGGTGGGTGTGTAGTGGATACATACCTCTGTGATATGTTGTGGTTATTTGAAGTTTTTAAAATCCCTTGTACATCACATTAAGGTTTTAAGGACAACACATTATGTGTTACTGTTCAACACATTTGTGTAATTTGACACAAAATGTGTTGAAAGTAACATAAAAGTAGTAACACAGAAAGTGTTTTGGATATCAACACATCCTATTTCAGAGTGAATATCATAAATCATATGAATTATAACATACTGATTTCATACAGTTTACATATGTTTCTATAGTCTGCCTGTTACATTTGTGTGTGATTGGATTGGCTCACATTGACTTAAGCCCCTCCCCACCTTGTGTAAGTCTTTCTCATTGGTGGTCCCTCAGGTAGAAGAAGTAGTCAACGTGGGAACATTTGCTGAAGAGGACATACACATTCCAAGCATCTATGTGGACCGTATTGTGAGCGGAGGTAGCTACCAGAAGAGGATTGAGGTCAGTGCACCTGAAGTGGGCATGGTCACTTCCTGTTTGAGACAGCATTATGCTAGAGGTGCTGCATGATAAACTGTCCCCTATTAGTTGCATCCCTGCTAATTACAGCTTTTCTTAGGCTACGTTCACTCTACATCTTTTGGGTTTATGTAACTATACTCGGTGCTACTGTGTACCTTACCATGCACACACTTGAGAGGAGCGAGAACACTACCAGTATGAACGAGCAACAGGACTCACAACCGTATTTAGTGTCACACTAGTTTGTTCTGTAACGACAGTCAACCTACAACATATTTCTAATAACGTTCGGTTACATTGTAAACAGTTATGGAAAGTTTTCTTTCAGAACGGTATGACTTTGTAACAGTTTTCCTAATGAATGTTTTGATTAATGGGTACTTGACTAATCGTGCCATCTGGGCAATTAGCAGCCTGACCACACAGCTCCTTACCATTGCACAGAGGGCGATGGTAAGGAGCTGATGACCATTAGTCAACTACGATTTCCGTTCATACACATACTTTTGCATATTAACTGGATTAAACACTCCCTGCGTCTAGCAGGACCAACTAGCATGGTTGTTGCTCCCTTCAAGAGCCCCACCGTGTGTGAACTTGACCATAATAAGCACAAAAAGAGCACTGTATCCAGCAAAATGGAAACAAGTCCTTAGTAAACCTGGGTCTTTGTCAAGTCAGGCTAACAGAACCATGTGATTCAGAACAACTGACTAATCGGCCCATTCCGCAGTAACGGAATTACAATCCACAGAAATTTTGGCCTTAATTTTACTTGCTGTGGATAAGACTTATATACCCCTGCTATCATATCAAAATAAAAAATTGGAAACTTCCTGCATGTGGAAGGGTCCAAGTCCGAAAGAGCATTGGTAACGGAATTACGGCAGAAAATTGGGTGTTATTTTAACCACGGAATTGCCCAATCACAAGTAGTCTGAGTCTCCGTCAGGACTGAGCCCCATCAAATCCTGCAGGTCACATCCCTGATAACATATGGCTGCCTGATCCCTGTACGCAGGTCACATCCCTGATAACATACAGCTGCCTGAACCCTGTTTAGACAGGTGTATGTTAACAGAGATGTGACCTGTCTACAGGGTTCAGACAGCCATGCTTTCAGGGATGAGACCTGTGTAAAGGGTTCAGACTGCACTATGTTATCAGGGATGTGACTTGTGTAAAGGGTTCAGACAGCTCTATGTTATCAAAGATGAGATCTGTGTACAGTGTTCAGACTTCACTATGGTATCAGGTATGTGACCTGTGTAAAGGGTTCAGAAAGATGTATGTTATCAGGGATGTGACCTGTGTATAGGGTGGATTCAGACAGCCGATGTTATCAGGGATGAGACCTGTGTAAAGGGTACAGACAGCTGTATCTCATCAGGGATGTGACCTGTGTAAAGGGTACAGACAGCTGTATCTCATCAGGGATGTGACCTGTGTAAAGAGTACAGACAGCTGTATCTCATCAGGGATGTGACCTGTGTAAAGGGTACATACCTGTTATCAGGGATGTGACCTGTGTAAAGGGTACAGACAGCTGTATCTCATCAGGGATGTGACCTGTGTAAAGGGTTCAGACAGCTGTATGTTATCACTGACTGAGGTGTGACCCTGTCCACAGCAGGTAGGATCATACATTCTCCATTATATCTATGTTGTTGTTGTACCCCATGCTATTGCCGGGCCTGATACTGGACTCACTTACCTCTGCAGAAGCGCACAGTTCAGAAAGACCAGGACCAGAAACCCAAACCCAAGAAGGAATCAGACCTTGTGCGGGAACGGATAATCCGCCGCGCCGCACTGGAGTTTGAGGACGGGATGTACGGTATCCTGCAAGATGCAATGAGAGACTCCCCTTTTCTCAAACCAAAGTACATTAGAGAGACCTGCTTTGAAATTGTATCATGTAAGGTAGACTTTAAAAGAGATTTTATTCAAATCAGTTGGATAGAACACTAGACCAGGGCCCCTATTCATAAAGCCTTTTCGGAGTAGGAACGCCAGTAGTTTCCCCAGTCTGTATGCTAACCTTATCCACTATGAGCCTACAGCAAAACTGATCCTTGATCAATGTTTCTACTCCAAGACCTAGGCAACCTTAGCCATTTGGGGGAGGGCGTTTCAAAAACCAATTGGAGGCCCCCCAACAACGACCACCCGTTGAACCATCTTTTAAATAACACAAGAAACAACGGCTTACAACTGAAATTAGCCTACTCACTTTAATATCTCGTTTTCTCAATTAGATTTACAACCTTTAGCTTTCAAAAATAATAATCATTGGGTTATAACTACAAGAAATGCTGCATGAAGCGCAATGCACTCTTTCGGCACGAACACGCAGCCTATTAAAACAATGTCCCCGACTTCCCTCGATGATATAAAGCAGTTTGGGTAGCAGCATTTTTTTTGCCGACTATGTTGCAAGCGCGTCGCTAGTCCAATTTGTTTTCGTAGACCTACTTGCTACACCAAAGGAAGTGTCTCAACATTTCTTTTTTTCTCTTGGAATATCTTCTCAGAGCCACTAGGATGCATGCGTTGCTGTAGTTTTCCTGTGGAGCATCGGGCTGACTAGCAGCAATCAAATCAAAGTGATGCTAGCAGCAAGTGTTTTGATGTGGCTCAGACAAGGTCAGATCCAGGAGTAACCTAGTTTTTCTTTTCAATTTATGATTGATGCAAGGCCCCGTTTCAGTTGAACATAGCAAAGACCGCCTATGCTCTTAGATGAATACAGGTGGTCGTATGGATCCAAGTATTGACTAACTCAATAAAGGATAGCTGTGTGTTTTGTAAAGAACAGTTCTGTATATTGTTGTTTTGGAGTATGTGTAGTATGTATTTTTCCACACGTTAGCACCTTGACCGCTGAACTGCCAGCCAACCTGGGCATCGGAATTCCCATGTTGGCCAGCAACTTCATCTCGCCCGATATCACTGTCCATCTGCAGAGTGAGAACGGCATTCTGGGACTGGTAAGCTCAGTGTTGTCACAGAATATCATAATTTCTATTGTGACATCATAAATGTTTCACAACATGTCAGGGACATCATCGGTGTATGCAGTGAGTGAGGATGCTGTCCCGTTAGATTCGGAGCAATGAGTGATGCCATCTCATATGAGTTGTTGCAGTAAGTGACGATGTCATCACAGGGCTTCTTTGTGTCTCTCAGGGTCCGTACCCCACTGAGCATGAGGTGGATGCTGATCTCATCAATGCAGGTAGGTTTGCTGTGTCAATAAACATGCATCTCTAGGGAGGCAGGGACGATTTGTCTTGTGTCAGAGCTTATCCGGTGCATTCACAGGGGAAGAACCCTGTCACGTCTTATCTGTGCTTTGGTGTGAAATATTTCTGAACTGTGGATGAACCCTGCGTGCTGTGTGTGTAATGAATGAATGAATACACACCTGACTGGTCCCTGCATCTGACCAATGTGAACAGTCCCACAGCCACAGTTTACAAGTTTACTCAGTTCATCGAATGCCCACAGGTAAAGAAACGGTCACCGTGCTACCAGGTGCCTCTTACTTCTCCAGCGACGAGTCCTTCGCCATGATCCGGGGGTAAGTGCTAAGATGGGGAATTTCTGCATGATCCAGGGGTAAATGCTAGGATGGGGAATTTCTGCATGATCCAGGGGAAAGTGCTAGGATGGGGAATTTCTGCATGATCCAGGGGTAAATGCTAGAACTGGGAATTTCTGCGTAATCCGGGGGTAAGTGCTAGGATGGGGAATTTCTGCATGATCCAGGGGTAAATGCTAGGATGGGGAATTTCTGCATGATCCAGGGGAAAGTGCTAGGATGGGGAATTTCTGCATGATCCAGGGGTAAATGCTAGAACTGGGAATTTCTGCGTAATCCGGGGGTAAGTGCTAGGATGGGGAATTTCTGCATGATCCAGGGGTAAGTGCTAGGACGGGGAATTTCTGCATAATCCAGAGTTGGAAGCAATGATGGGGAATTGAGGGTGTAAGAGGGGCAGGTGTACGATGGCTTTGACTTTATAAATTTGAGGGCTCCCAAGTGCACTTCAGTTCTCCTGCACTCCTGTTCAATTTGCCTGCCATGTTTTCTGGGCATCGTAAATGAGGGTGGAAAACAGTAATTACCTGCCAGCCTGCCTTTCAATCTAATCACTTCTGTCTGAATATTGCTCCCTGAGCAAAGCGGTGTGTTCTGTACTCGGGAGGCCGAAGGAAAGACTGATCTCAGAACAGTCTCGCTCTTTAATCAGGGCCTAGCACCACACAACTGGCTGATCTAGGATATCTCTGCCCCACAGTATAACTGCTACAATGTGGCACTCAGCTGCCAGTTAAATGCTTATAAAGCAGGTGCTCTAATGACCCATCGTTGCCTGCTTGTGATCCCTGCACCATAACACTGCTCTGACTGACTGTGATGATGTGCTCGAGAGAGCGACTGTGAGGGGGAGGGATCATGAGCAGGCAATGATGGGGGAGGTTTTCAGCTGTCATCTTATTTTACTACATTTTACTGCCATATTGCACTGAAATCCCTCCATGTACAGCCGCCCCCCACTCGCAGGTGGCTTTATTAAAATTTATAGTAACTTCATGGCTGATTGTTATGAGCGGTTTGTGGTAAGGCACAATTGGTCATCGTTGGGTATTTTAGGTTATATTACGGTAAGAGATAATGGTCTGAAGGTTAGCGGAACCTGTTCTTCAGGAATCAATGGGAACTGATTCAAGGCTGTGACAACAATTCCTCTCGTTTTGCCTCTCTCTCCAGGGGCCACATTAACCTGACAATGCTGGGGGCTATGCAAGTGTCCAGATATGGAGACTTGGCTAACTGGATGATCCCGGTAAGATGCTAAATTGCCCGCGTTGTCATCAGTATTAACATTAGCATGACGATTACTGTTAGGGTTAGCATGGGCGTTAGTGTTAGCATGAGTATTAGCACTGGGGTTAGCGTGAGCATAAAACATGAGAATTAGTTAACATGAGTATTAAGATTAGCATTGGCATGAGTATTGATAGGATCACCCCGCACTGACTGTTCTGGGTTGGTGGCTCAGATGTCAAACAGGATTGTAAACCTCTTGCCGCACGTCCCTCACAGGATCAATACATCATTGCCTTGGAAACTGCACCTGCAAGTTGCACTTTTCTGACTTAAGAAAGTTAAAATCAGCATATGACACACATGGATATAACATACAGCACATGCAGTTATACCCAATCTGGCAGCTGTAGAAGCTGACTAACCAGAGTGGAACTCCACAACTTCTAGTTTTCCATTCTTTAATCCATCTTTTAGCCTCTAAGAATCTAAAAAATATCATTAAGCACCCAGCTCCCATCCCTGTTCTCCAGTCCTGAATAACGGATGAGAAAGAAAGGAAATGAGAGAGAGAGAGACGGATAGAGTGCAGAAAGAAATCCCTTGAAATCCCTTACTTCCCCCCATTAGCTGCTAGAACTGTCAATCTGTGAAATGTTTGAGGAAAATAAGTATTTGTTGCCATGGAATCGCCCTGGCATGAAAAGGAGTGCGTTATCTAAGTCGCTGTTTTCTGTAAATCTCATTCTTCCCTCTAATTGTGTCTGTCTATAACAGTACAAGTTAAATTATACAGTTTGCATGCAACTTGTCCCTTTTATAGTGGGTTTACCTCAGAGAAGTGGCTTTGTGCAATACGCCTGAAAGTCTCACTGTACACCTACAGCAGTCTCCATCATACGTTAAACTGGCACGCTACGCACAATATTAATCTTTACTGACATATGACTTATGTACTCGCAAGCTCAAAAACTGTTATAGAATGCTATTTGAGTCAGGAAGACTTTACACTCTGTCCAGTCACAATTTAAACTTCATGTGCAGAAAATGGTGCCAGACTTTACTGCAGGGCGTAGGGGAGTAGTGAAAGGGTTAAATGCAGGGGTATGATGGTAAATCTGGGGATTTGTCAGAGAAATCCAACAAGCTTAGTGTATAGCACTGTGGGGTTTCTGGTGCAGGTTTAACAGACAACCAAAACAATTCCACGTGAAGCAATGCCTTCTGCAGGCGCCAAACTGCTCCGATTTCCACGACAAATACTTTTATCAGTCTGACTACTGCAATTTTCTACATGTTCGTTGCTGATTTTTTATAATAATAATAATAATAATAATATTTAAAGAAAAGATATTTAATGTTTTACCTTATCAACTTTATTGATTTTTGTAAATATACGCTAATTCCGAATTTGATGCCTGCAACACGTTCCAAAAAAGTTGGGACAGGGGCAAAAAAAAGACTGGGAAGTTAAAAAAACACCTGTTTGGAACATTCCACAGGTAAAAAGGTGATACTATCATGACTGGGTATAAAAGGATATCAAAAGACTCTTGATATCTTATTTTCAGGTACTCTTTCTTACAAGTGATACTATGACCTCTCTGCATTTGAATGGATCTCTATGGGAATTGGGGGGTGGGACTAGATTAAGCTGTAAATTACACTGGAATAGTATGGAAGCCGTGGTTGACTAAATGGCTGCAAGTCATCAAGGGTCTGAGGTATCAAACAAGCCTCAAACCATCACTCTGCTGCCAGATATACAGTAGATATGGATGGATCACTTTACGGGTTATTTCTCCTGACTCATTTTCCCCTTGAACTCTATGGAAAAATAAGTCAGGCGAAACAATCAATAAAGTTGATAATATTAAATATATTTTCTTTGTACTGTTTTCAATTAAATATATGTAAAAAGAGAATTTACAAATCACTGCTTTCTGGTTTTATGTGCATTTTACATAGGTACTGTCCCAACTTTTTTGGAATTGGGGTTTGTATTATATAGTGGGGTGCAAAAATTCGGGCACCCCTGGTCAAAATGCCATGTCATAATATCTAAGTGAACAGAAGCTAACCTTTTTCCTTTTTTTTCATTATTTTGGAACTGTAAAAAATTAAAATAAAAAGTAGGCTAATCTTGCTTTAAAATTTGAAGAAATGTGTCATGTTTAACTTTGTACCATTTCGAGGTCAGGGGCCCTATTACAGAAAGATCGTATCTTAAAGGGGACATCAAGCACTCGGTAAAGTGGGTCTGGTTCGTTAGCTATTTACCTTAAATGAGATATGGGCGTGCGCTCAAATCTCAATTCGACCCGTATTTGCTGGAAAAAGAAGTTAAAGTTTGCTGTTTCTCCACTAGGGCGCAGCCATTTTGGACCAACTGCGGTCGTGACGTCATTAGGTTGGTTCGTTTCCGCTGCTCAATGTATTCCTATGGGAAAATAGCTGCCATTCAATGAGCTCAAGCGATGTATCGTGAGGAAAAAATAAAACAAAAAACACACGGATGGTCCTTCTGTATTGCCACGAGATGCTCAAATGAGTAGCCTATTACCGAACAAAACTTAATTTTCACGAACTGCTTCTGACCATGCATGGGCTGTACAGCCTCTGGCGAGCTGGCAACTGCGCCGCTGCCTTGCCTTGATATAAAGTAGCCTATTACGGTAATGTTAGTTAACAGCCTGCAAATATATAGGCTACCTACCACGACCTAGCATCACAAGCTAACGCTTATTTTCTATAGGCAATATTAGCTAGACACTAACGTTAACGTTACTTTAGCGACTTTAGCTCCCAAATTGTTTATCAAGGCAAGGCAGCGGTGCATTTGCCAGCTTGCCAGAGGCTACAGCCTACTATGGTCAAAAGCAGTTCATGAAAAGTTTTAAATTAAGTTGATCGGTGCGCGATATGAAACAAACAGACGTTAGTTCGTTAACGTTCTAGCAGAGACGTCAACAAGCGATAGTCCGTGACTATCCTAAAAATTGAGCAAAAACTACGAGCTTTCAATTTCAAGAACTTTTGTTCTGTAATGGCTATAGAGTACTCAAGTGAGTACGTCACACATGGGTGGAGTTTGGTTTCGGAAGTAGGCTAAATTCCCTATTCGACAACAACATATTTTGCAAACAGGTGTTATATTGAACAATCCAGGAAATTGATGGTAAGACATAATCACTAGAAATGGTTTAAAAGTAAGTTTTAGTTAATGTCTACACTCTAAATGAATGGGGAATTTACTTCCAAAACCAGTGTAACGTAGCCTAGTCACTTGAGTACTCTATGTGCCTAAATCAGTTCCTAACTCTAATTACCATGGTTACTACACAGATAAGATAGGATTCTAGAGTTACAATGTTTCTGTAATACGGCCCCAGGTTAGCTTCTGTTCACTTATATTATTAATTGTAAAAGGCATTTTGACTAGGGGTGCCAACATTTTTGCACCCCACTATATATATATTATTACTTAAAACAAATTCTAAAGTAAAACAACATTTTATAAGTAGTCTAAGGTGATACAGAACTGAACTGCTGTAATGCATGTTTTTGTTACTTGTGTTTTTATATGACTGCTTGGTAGAAAAAATAGGACCAGAGATTCGAATGTGATATTTCAAGAGTCAGAAAATCTAATATGTACCCATACAGTGCCTTGTGTTATTAATAACATCTTCAAATCTATCAATCATAAATATTAAAATCTATGAATATTAAATTAAATGTGCTGTGCAGAGCCAAAACAACAAAAATTGTGTCACTGCACAAGTTCTTACACACTGCACTGTAATTCATACTGACAGCAAAGTATGGATTCTTATGTTTGAACTGCTGGTACCACACTGGCTGTGTTGTTACAGCGTTTAATGTGAAAAGGTTATGTTATATTATACCTGGATTTATTTTATCAATGCCATGAAAATTATTATCCAGTGTTCCCCAATATAGTACCTTGTCCTGCATATACTGTGAATTTGGTCATGCATCTTGTGTTATCCGCAGGGGAAGATGGTGAAAGGAATGGGTGGAGCTATGGACTTGGTTGCCAGCGCTGCAACCAAAGTGGTTGTAACCATGGAACATTCCGCCAAGGTAAACACTTTAACAACAGCTTTATATACCCCCTTTATCCCCATGGCCCAAGGCCCCCGAGAGCTTTACCGTGGTGACGGGTCTTGGACAGGGGTGGGGTTCAGGTTGGGCAGTGGGTTATTGATTTGTGGGAAATGTAGTTTATTTTCGGATGGTTTTTGTACTATACTGTGCGTGCCACTGTTCACATTGTGTGATTGAACCCGTTTAGTGTAAATCTCTTGCTGAGTTTCTTTGGTTGCTCAGTGTGATGAATTGAAGCCCTAAGGTTCAGACCTGTAAAGGCCAGAGCAGGGTGAATCATGCTCCTGTTTTTCTTCTTAATTAAAATTCTGTTAGCTGCTGTTGCTTCCAAGTGCGTTCAGGAAAGAAAGAGTCTTAATCGAATTCGATGGTGAAAGACAGTTTAGCTTTTTAATTCTTGGTTACAGATCAGTGTGGTCTTATGAGCTTCTCCAGTCTAACACAACCTATCATTGAAAAATGACACAGCTTATGTACAAACTCTAAACAATTGGGGCTAGCCAGTCGGAAAGGCTTCATGCATATGATAATTCACTCCTTCCCTGGTTCCTTTTCCTGGCTAGATCAATGACTCTTCACATATTATAATTTATATTCACCCAGGGTTTCTTACCAATGGCTCTCGGCACCTTAAACTGAACTATTCGCTCACGCAGTTTTTCAGTCATATTACATCACATGGTATAATTTTCATAATATCACAATAGATCACATTATATCATACTACACCACACTACGTCATACAACATTACCCACCTCATCACATTACATCACACTGCATCACATTAAATCACATCAAACTATGGGTGTGGCTGATTGTTTCATTAAACGTCCTTTAAGCACCATCTCTTTGCTTTTAGGGTGGCAAACACAAGATCTTGGAGAAATGCAACCTGCCCCTGACTGGAAAACAGTGTGTGGACCGCATCATCACCGAGAAGGTGTGGCCTCTGCATATTCACACTTAACTCAGAGCAGCATTTTGGGTGAAAGGCCAAGCCCACCCCCTCACTATTTATGCGATAGTGTGTATCGGTCACACAACACAAATCACAAATTTATCTTTGCAGTCATTTTTTTTTTTTCAATTAACCTTTAAATTAACCTGTCTGGCTTTGAGGACCACACCAAACCACTATACCAAATAAATCAGCATTTAAATAAATAAGCAACAACACAATTCCCATCATGCTGTTCTGTTACCGGGGGCTATGCATCACGCCACCCTCTGATGCTCATTTGCCTGGTTTTTAAAAGCAGTTTAATCTCTCAGACTCACCCTCAATGAACTGAACATTCAAGTTTTATGACGTAAACAGCCACCATCTCCTGTGACAGGAAGGCATAATTGAAACTCATCTTCTGACGAGAAGTAAATGACTCTCAAGGTTACTTGAAACCATTAACCAAGCAAAAGGCAGCAGTGGAGGAGACAGAAATGAGGAGACGTTAGTGTGTAGAGTATTACCTCTGTTCAGAGATCCGACTGCACGCAAAGGTGCGCACATCTCTCTGTACAGGGACAGCATTTATTCTGAAGAGCTTGCCTGCTTCTGCAGGGGGGGCATCCATTCTGACATCCCCTTTCTTTCTCACATTGGTGTATTTACATAAACAAACTCCAGTCATATTTTAACAATGACGCGTCTTCTTCCGCATTTAGAAGTCATTGTTAAAATATGATTGCTTTGAAGATAAAACTACCAGATAAACACTATTTTTGTCTTTAGAGTCTAGTCTGTGTTGAATAGAACAATTGAAAGTCCTATTTTTAAAAATGTGATATTCTCTCTCTGCGTGAAAAAGGTCGTCTGAACCTCTCCTATTTTAAAAGGGAAAGGCTTAGGATGTGGTCCAGGCAGCATCTGAGGGTCCGTGGCATCGATCGAGGGCTGATTTGCATTCTTGTTTCGTCTCTGTCTTTGTCTCCGGCTCTGTCTCTCTGTCGCCTCTCATCTCGGTCGCAGGCTGTCTTCGACGTGGACAAAAGCAAAGGCCTCACGCTTATCGAGATCTTGGAGGGCCTGACACCAGATGATATCAGGGCGTGCACGGGCACAGAGTTTGAGGTGAGTCTGGTTTTATTGTGTTTCGGCACAGTGAGAATGTCAGACACATGTCTGCAGCAGTGATTCCCAAACCTCTCCTCAGGTAACCCCAGCCAGATCCAGGTATTGTATGTGTTCCACCTCAAGCAAACCATGAACTGATACAACTAGTTGCATCAGGTGAATTTGAGATGGAACACATCAAATACCTGGATCCGGGTGGGAGTACCTCAAGGCTTGGGAACCACTGGTCTACAGTTTTTCTCAATAAAGAGACCCTCAGCTTGCAGCATAGTCTCTGGAGCAGGGCTTGCATCTGTGGAAGTGTCCTGTTTGCATTCGGTGTGCTCTTCAGTATACCAATGAAAGAGCTGTCTTTTTAATGTTTTTGTGTGTTAACTGCATTTGTAATATTTTAGACTCGTTTTACGTATATTTTAGACAAATTTTAATCTGTTTTTCGAACAGATTTGTATGTGTATTTTTTAAAATCCCTTTTTTTTTTGTTTTTATCGTGAAACAGGTGTCTCCGAACCTGAGGGCAATGCAGCAGATATAGAAATAAACCAACAGCCATAAGAAAGCACAGCCTTTGTCAAACACAGCGTGAAGACCAGAGGCCAGCATTACAGGACGCTCCAGTGTGATAAACACAGATTCTGCTAAAGCTGTGTTGTACTCACACAAACAAACATGCCCGTTCAGGTAGTGCATTTGACTGAAGGGCACATTTAAGATTGTATGTCTGTATAAAATATAAATGGAAAACTTTTTACTGTTACAACAACAGCACAAAGTCCCTTTTAACCTGCTCAAGGCATGTCTAAACGACAAATACTTATAATTAAATGTTGACCTCTTTACCTTCGCTTAATTTGACTGAATGTGGATTTTAAATGTGATGGGTGATGACATTCGCTGTATAATTGAATGTGGTTCTAGCACTGCCTGTGGAACCAGCTCTCTGTAGCAACTCTGGGGAGCAGCTAAGGGTGATGTATCTGTGTGAGTGAAACACTCTTCCGGACAGACTGAGCTCATTTACTGTGTGTGATGAGTAGTTCCAGGCAAATTAATTATTGGCGTGTATAATGCAACGCAACATGGTGATATCACATCCTGCAAATGTGAGTGAGCTCTCAGAAATAAATATATATATTATAGAATAGGAATGAATTGTCCACTTTCTGTGTATGTAATTAGAATGAGTTGCGTTGGATGTGGAAGAATCTGTCTCAAATGCTGAATATGGCAGATAATAACTACTGAATGACTGGCAACAGATAGAGTTTCATCATCATGTCTCTTCGTGCCAGAAGGCACATAAGGCTTCAGCATCCTTTTTCCAACCCTTTCTGTCCAGCGCTGCCACCTTGGCTTCCTTCCAGCTTTTCCATCCTGCTTTATTCCGTTCTTTCTCTACCGTCCTTCGCCACGTTGTTTTCGGCCTCCCTCTTGCTCTGCTACCCTCTGGTGCCCATCCTAACGCTGTTATGCAATCGTTCTCCCCCTCTTTCCTTAGTATGTGACCTATCCATCTCCATCTTCTGCTCCGTATTTCACTTTTAATGTTCTCCAAACAAATAGAGTTTAGAAAGATATATAGTGCCCTCCACAATTATTGTCACCCCTGGTAAAGATGAGTTATAAGGGTTATAAAAAATTCACCTTTTGGTGAATTCGCTTAATCTCACACTGAAAAAATGAGAAAAATCCAACCTTTAATTGAAGTAAATTTATTCAGAGAAAAAAAAATCCCTCATCAAGAAATAATTATTTTTAACAAAACCACGTGTGCCACAATTATTGGCACCCCTAGAAATTCTTATGAACAAAATGTAACTGAATAATTTTTTCCATATATATTTTACTTTTTAAAGTTGATCAGAGTGTTTAGGAACTTTCAAGCAGTAATCCATGCCTTCCTGTTTCAGTGGGGTATAAATATGAGGTGACACAGAGGCCATATTCCCTTATTCATACATCAACATGGGAAAGATAAAAGAACACACAAATAAAATGAGGGAAAAGTGTGTTGAGCTTCATAAGTCAGGGAATGGCTATAGAAAAATAGCCACTCACCTGAAAATGCCCATATCTACTGTTAGGGCAATACTTAAAAAGTTCAAAGCAACTGGAACTGTTACAAACTTGCCTGGAAGAGGACCCAAGTTTATTTTGCCCCCACGCACAGTGAGGAGAATGGTAAGAGGGGTAAAAATAAATCAAGGATCACTGTTGGAGAATTACAGAGGAAAGTAGCATCTTGGGGTCATCAAGTCTCCAAAACTACCATTAGACGTCACCTCCATGTAAACAAATTATTATGCCAGAAAAAAGCCTTTCCTGTTATTTCACCACAAATGTAAGCACCTGAGGTTTGCTAAACGCTGCTGGAACTTTGACTGGAATCGTGGTCTATGGTCAGATGAAACGAAAATTGAGCATTTTGGCAACCAGCACTCAAGGTGGGTTTGGCGTAAAAAGAAGGATGGCTATACTGAAAATAACCTGATCCCCACTGTTAAGTATGGTGGAGGTTCTGTGATGTTGTGGGGCTGTTTTTCCTCCAAAGGCCCTGGGAACCTTGTTAGGGTAAATGGCATCATGAAATACCAGGAAATTTTAAATCTGAATCTGGCTGCCTCTGCCAGGAAACTGAAACTGGATCTTCCAGCAGGACAATGATCCAAAACATACATCCAAATCAACACAAATTTGGTTAACTGAACACAAAATCAAGCTTCTGCCATGGCCATCTCAGTCCCTTGACCTAAACCCCATTGAAAACCTGTGGGCTGAGCTGAAGAGGAGAGTGCACAAGAGAGGACCTAGGTCTAGGTGATCTGGAGATATTCTGTAAAGAGGAATGGTCTCAGATTCCTTGCTCTGTATTCTCCAACCTTATTAGATTTTACGGCAGAAGACTCAGTGCTGTTTTATTGGCAGAGAGAGGTTGTACAAAGTATTAAATGCAGGGGTGCCAATAATTGTGGCACACATGGTTTTGTTAAAAATAATTATTTCTTGATGAGGGGATTTTTTTTTCTCAGACAAAATTTACTTCAATTAAAGGTTGGATTTTTCTCAGTGTGAGATTAAGCTAATTCACCAAACGGTGAATTCTTTATAACCCTTTTTACTCATCTTTACCAGGGATGCCAATAATTGTGGAGGGCACTGTACATATTCTATTTTCTGCCCATATATCAATTTCCTATATTCCTTCTCCCCTTAGTATGTCTTTGCGTAGAAGATTAATGTGTGTTTGTAATTCCACCGCTGTACCACTCGTTGATAGCCAGCACACGTTTCGGAATTTCTGAGCAGAGTATCCGTGGGTTTGAGAGAGAGAGAGATGCGCTCATAAGTTTTTCTCCTTTTAACAAAGTTCTTGGTGAGACAAATGAATATATAACAACAGAATACCAAAGGAAAGAACACTGAACATGTGTAGAACAGGAATATTACTATACAATTGAAAAATATCCAATATAGAAAACCATATAAAACAAAATTAACATAAATCAGCAAGCAAAGCTAATTAGCGAGCTGATTTAGCAAGAAAAGCTAACTGGAACTGGACACCTGAAAAACAAAGAAGGGAGAATAAGAAAGAACAAAACAGAAGAGTACAGAAGGTAGGCCTATATTATAGTCTTAATGAATTAAATAAAATATTTAAAAAAATAAAACTAAAGGCTGAACAACAAGTTAGCAAGCTAAACATTAGCCAAGTACCAACAGGTAGTTGAAGAAATGACAGCTGGACAGAGCCTCAGTGTAATAATTTCTGGTTACCATGGCAATGGAGCAGCCTGCAGGCAGCACAGAGATACAGTACCCTGTAGAAGTTACCAATGCCCAGTCCAGGAAACCGTACAAACTGTCACTTCTGAAGAGCAGCCCTGAGTCCCTGTACTGTTATTATGCTCATATAGAGGACAGGAAGATCAAAAACAACCTGATCTTCCACACTGAGCACCCAACAGCCTGGTACACAGCTGTGTGTAAGCATTTTCTTAATGTAAAAAAAAGAGGCATCTGTCATGGGAGACAGATTGTAATTGGAGAACAATCGGATGACAGCCCCACAGTTTTAACTGTTAATATATACATGAAGGACATGACGCACAGGGACAATGTGTACAATACAGAGCTGCACAAGCTAAAAGAGCAGCTCCACAGGTATACACACAGCACAGCCATACCTGACGCACACACACCCCCTAACACACAGTCTACCCCCAAAATACAATCCCCTGCTGACACACCCACAGACCTTACATTACAAACCCTCACCGACACGCAGCCCCTCACTGACACACACACACATACTGAGACGCCCACACCCCTTAACACACAACCTCCTACAGACACAAATAAAAAGAGCCCCAGTGCCGAGGTGGTCCTGCTCATGGACTCCAACGGAAAGCACCTGGACACACACAAGATGTTCCTAGTCCGGCGGGTCAGCTCAGTGTGCTGCGCGAACACGGGACAGGCCCTGCAGCTACTGAAGAGGGACACACTGGGGACCCCCGCCTGCATCGTCATCCACACCGGCACCAACGACCTGCGAGCCCTACAGCAGCACACCGCCCGTGCCGTGAGGAAGGTGGCAGTAAGGGCCACACAGGAGTTCCCTGACTCCAGAGTGGTAATCTCCACACTGCTGCCCCGAGCGGACACGCCCCCACACATCATCGCATCCATCAACGCGGAGATCACCAGAGGATGTGCCACCCTACCCAGCGTACACCTGGTACACCATCCAGCCCTGGGCCCCTGGCACCTACATGACGCCATGCACCTGAACAGACCTGGAGTGATTATCTTCGCTAAGTCCCTAAAGGACATCGCCCTGGGCCGCAGCCCTACCAGCACTCCCCACCTGCCCACCAGCAGAGCCCAGTAGAGCAGGAGGCCCCCCCTTCTTCCAACCCCGTCCCACCAGCACCGCAGCATGTGAGCACCTGCTGCCCATCAGCGCCCCGCCCAGCCCAATCCCCCCAGGCTCCCCATCTACAGGCCCAGAGTCAACCAGGAGCAGCACCTCAGCTATGCTGCAGTCCTGGCCCAGCCAGCCCCCCGACACGCCCCGCCCCCAGCCCCCACCCTCGCCCCCCACCACTGAGCTGGGAGAGATTAAGAATCTCCTCAGCATCCTCTGCAGCAAACTGATGGGCTAAAGCTCACCAAAGTGGGTAGGAGGGACACTACTGTCCCTATCTGAAAATGTAAAAAAAAAAAAAAAATTTAAAAAACAAAGTGTAAAATTCTGTTTGTCTCATTATTAACTTGTTGAAAATTGATATGAAATCACTATCAATTAGTTGGAACGTTCAGGGTATGTGCTCCTCGACCTTTGGGCTCAAAAGCACAAGCCCTGACTTTATTCAAAATGTAAATAGTTATGATATAATTGTTTTGTTAGAAACATGGTGCCGTGTTGATGCACTGACTCACTGTCCCTCAGGTTACAGATAAATAGTGCCATCATTTAAAAGCATGTCAAGCATGGGGAATAATAATATGGTTTAGGGAAGACCTGGCAGCGCATGTCACCCGAATAAAACAAGGCCGCACACATATATGGCTAAAAATTAAACAGGGAATAGTCAATTGTGACAATGATGTTCACCTGTGTGCGGCCTACACCCCCCCCCCCCCCCCCCCCCCTACTGAATCTCCTTATTATGATGAGGATTTTTTCCATACCCTCCACACAGAGATCAGCCATTTCCAGGCCCAGGGATATGTGCTGCTGTGTGGAGATTTTAACGCAAGAACAGGAACAGAGCCAGATTGCATTAACAACAACGCCAATAAACATATATTTGGACAGACCCCTCTATATTTAATACCAACTGTAACACAGAGAAACAACCCTGACCGTGCTGGAAATAAAAATGGTAGGGAGTTAGTGCATCTCTGTCGAGCCTTAGGCCTGTACATCCTTAATGGCAGGATCAGAGGGGACTCTTTAGGAAGGTTCACGTACTGCTCAGCTCTTGGGACTAGTGTAGTCGACTACGCCATCACTGACATGGACCCCTCTTTCATTAGTGCATTCACTGTCAGACCACAGACCCCATTTTCAGACCACTGTCAAATCAATGTGTACCTGAAAAGATTTGCACAACCCAGGAACATTGAAACACAGCCCTCTAAGCTGTACAATCTCAATCAAACATACAGATGGGCTTCAGACAGCATAGAAAACTTTGCAAAAGCAATCAGTTCCTTTGAAATTACTAACCTCATTAACACTTTCCTTTTCACACAATTTGAACCAAATGAAAATGGCATAAATCTGGCAGTTAAAATGATATGTGAAATTTTCAATCAATCAGCAATTAAAGCAAACCTCAAAATAATTAAACAGAGAAATAATCAAAAATCAACCCAATGACGAAAGCAAATCAATGAGGAAAAAATTAAGACAGTTATCAAATCTGGAACATTATCAACCACAAAACCAAGATTTACGCCATAGATATTGTGAAACATTGAAACTATATAAACAAACCCTAAAAGAGAAGAAACGAAAACACATTCACAAAACTTTCATCGAAATTGAAGACTCTATTCACCAAAAATTTAATAATTTAAGTAACAAAACAAATCATGAACTGGCCATACAAAATCAGGAAATCTGGAAAAAACACTTTAAAGACCTATGTAAGGAATTTGCTCCAAACAATCTTAAATTCGAAGAAAAACTAAAAATATTGGAATCAACAATAAAGGACAATCAAAACCCATTAGACAACCCAATTACCTTTAAAGAGCTGAAAGATCAACTGAAAAAAATCAAACCTAAAAAAGCATGTGGCCCTGACAGCATCAGAACAGAAATGCTGAAACACAGTAACTCTGAACTGCAGAAGGCCTTACTTAAATTATTCAACCTGGTTCTACAGACAGGATGCTTTCCTGACATCTGGAATCAAGGGCTTATATCCCCAATTTACAAAAGTGGAGAAAATTTTACCCCGACAACTACCGAGGCATCTGTGTGAACAGTAACCTGGGGAAGGTTTTCTGCAGTATTCTAAACGCCTGAATACAGGCCTTCCTTACCGAGCACAATATCTTGAGTAAGAGTCAGATTGTCTTTCTTCCAAAACATCGCACTAGTGATCAAAGATTTTTTGCCTGCTTTATAGACTTCAAGAAAGCATTTGATTCAATTTGGCATGAGGGCCTCTATTACAAAATTCTGCAAAGTGGTGTAGGGGGTAAAGCTTATGATATAATTAAATCAATATATATGCAAAATAAGTGTGCAATAAAAATTGGGGAAAAAGAACAGAATACTTCACTCAAGGGTGTGGGGTGAGGCAGGGCTGCAGTTTGAGTCCAACCTTGTTCAATATTTATATAAATGAGTTAGCGGTGTTACTGGAACAATCTGCAGCTCCTGGCCTCACCCTAAACAACACAGACGTTAAATTTCTTCTCTGTGCAGATGACCTGGTGCTGCTGTCGCCCACAGCACAGGGGCTACAGCAGCATCTGGATCTGCTGGAGAAATACTGGGCCTTGACAAAACTGGGCCTTGACAGTTAATTTGAAAAAGACAAAAATGATGGTCTTCCAAAAAAAGCCCAGGTCTCAGGAAAGCGGATACTGCTTTACTCTAGGAAACACTGCCCTAGAACATACACAAAATTATGATTACCTAGTAATAAAAATCAGTGCATCAGGGAACTTTGGTCTGGCAGCTCAAAGAGCTTTTTATGCAATCAAAAGAAGATTCCATAAGATAAACATCCCCATTAGAATTTGGACAAAAATATTTGATAGCGTGATACAGCCAATATATATGGAAGTGAAATATGGGGTCCACTCAGTCAGCAAGACTACACTAGATGGGAAAAACACCCAGCTGAAATTTTGCATGCAGAATTTTGTAAAAATATCCTACAGGTACATCGGAATACTCCAAACAATGTATGCAGAGCTGAATTAGGCAGGTATCCAATTCTTATTCAAATCCAGAAAAGGGCACTAAATTTCACTGAGCATCTAAAAACTAGCCCGGAAAACTCATTACATTATAAAGCTTTAAAAACCCAAGAGGTCAGCCCAGGAAAGTATCCCCTCAGTCAGCTGGTTCTGAACCTATCTAAACTAATCAATACTAACACAAACCAGCTTCAGGTCAGCACTGCTTCAGAACTGCCAATTAGAGTCAACCAAACTATGAAACAAATCAAAACCATATATTTGGAACATTGAAAGACCAGTACCAAATCCCAAAGTAAACTGAATTGCTATCAGGCTCTAAACAGAGAATACACACAGGCAGAATATCTCTTCTCTGTCAGAGATACAAAGCAGAGACAGATCCTGACCAATACAGGCTCAGTGACCACACCTTAGCAATTGAAAAAGGTAGACATAAAAAGTCATGGTTGCCCAAAGAGGAATGTTTATGTGGTCACTGTAAGACAGGAGAGGTGGAGACAGAGATGCACTTCCTCCTAGACTGTAACAATTATTCTGAAATTAGAAATACATATTTTAGCAAATGTTCTAAATTTATTACCATATTCCCTTCCCTAACAAATGTGGAAAAGCTGCAAATCCACCTGGGAGAAGGGTCAACAGCCCCACTCGCAGCACAATATGTTTCAGTCTGTCACAACCTGAGGGACAGTGAGTAACCACCCAGCATGTATATAATTACAGATGTCTTATCTGTCCAATATTATATTGTGTACTGCAGTTAACAACTAATATGCTCCTCAATATTTTGTTTTCCCCAATATATAATGAAAAAAAATATACACTGCCTGGCCAAAAAAAAAGTCGCCGTTGCACCCGTCATGCATAGTGCCCACTGTACAAACCTCTGGAGGTAGTGTTAAGATCTGGGGTTGCTTCAATTGGTCAGGTTTAGGCTCAGCAACGTTATGCAGCAATAAAATGAAGTCAGCTGAGTACCTGAATGTACTGAATGACCAGGTTATCCCATCAATGGGCATATTCCAGGAAGATAATGCCAAGATTCATCAGGCTCAAATTGTGAAAGAGCAGTTCAGGGAGCATGAGGAATCATTTTCACACATTAATTGGCCACCAGAGTCCTGACCTTAACCCCATTGAAAGTCTTTGGGGTGTGCTGGAGAAGACGTTACGGAGTGGTTTGACTCTCCCGTCATCAATACAAGATCTCGGCCAAAAATGAATGCAACTCTGGACGGAAATAAATGTTATGACGTTGCATGAGGTTGTCGAAACAATGCCACGACGAATGCGCGCCATAATGAAGGCTATAGGCGGTCCAACGAAATATTAGCGTGTGCAACTTTTTTTTTGGCCAGGCAGTGTATATATTTATTATTATTATTATTATTATTATTATTGTTATTATAATTTTTATATGTATGTATGTGTAATGCTTTGGCAATATTTACGATATGTATTTCATGCCAATAAAGCACATTGAATTTAATTTAATTTTGTAGTAATAATAATAATGGACACAATGACACAATTTGTGTTGTTTTTGCTCTGTTCTACAGAATATTGGATTTGAAATTAAACAATTCATATGAGGTTAAAGTGCAGACTTTCAGCTTTAATTTAAGGGTATCGCCAGATACATCCATATCCAGTGATCCAAGTAGGAATTATTGCCCTTTGTATACATAGTCCCCCAATGTGCTGGTTTAACTTAGTCAGGTGATTGACTTGGTCAGTCAAAAACATTCTACTTTTTGGCCCTGAAAGAACTCCTTAGTTGCTTTAGCAATGTGTTTGGGGTCATTGTCCTGCAGCAAGGTAAAGCGCCGTCCAATCAGTTTTGAGGCATTCTTCGGTTGAATTCATCCTGCTCGTGCCATCAGCAGTCACATCATCAATAAAGACAAGTGAGCCAGTTACAGTGGCAGCCGTACATGCCCAAGCCATAACACTACTTCATGGATCATGAGCAGGTTTTTTTCTTTTTCCACACGTTCCTCTTTCCATCACTTTTGTACAGGTTAATACTCATCCCATCTGTCCACAAGACTTTGTTCCAGGACTCTTTTTAGCAAACTTTAACCTGGCCGTTCTGTTCCTGAGGCGTGGTTTACATCTTGCAGTGAACCCTCTGAGGTCATGCTGGTGTAGTCCTCTCTTTATTTTAGTCTTTGACACATCTATGCCTATGTGCTGGAGAGTATTTTTGATTTGTTTGACAGTTGAAAAGGGTTTTTTCTATACAATTGAAAGCATTCTTCAGTCATCCATTACAGTGGTCTTCCGTGGATTCCAGGATCTTTGCTACTGCTGAGCTCACCAGTGTGTTCTTAACGATGTTTTGGCTATGTCTTTGATCGATTTATTCTGATTTTTCTGCCCCATGACGGCCCGCTTTACTGGTACTTCTGTAGTCCCCATGTTGAGAGACAACAGCAACGGACTCCAAATGCAAATCCTGCACCTAGAATCAATACCAGAACTTTTGCTAGCTTTTGTGTGCATGAACTAATGATGCAACAAAATACAGCTGGCCAAGAAATAGCTCATCAAACAATTGTCCCATTACTTTTGGCCCCGCATAAAACCTTTGTCCTTTTGTATAGAAATGGCTGCAATTCCTACATGGTTCACCCGATATGGACGGACACACCCACAGATTAAAGCTGACAGTCTGCACTTTAACCTCATATTCACTGTTTTATTTGAAATCCAATGTGTTGGAGTACAGAGCCAAAGCAACTAAAATTGTGTCGCTGTCTTAATACTTACGGACTGCACTGTACTATATGGCGGTTTTCATTTATCGCAAAGGTGGGGGAAGGGGGTGACCGCCAATGTGCGCGTCCCCCCAATTGCATCGTTCGCATCATCCTTTTTTGTGCCAGAAAGCTCGCCACATATCAGTTTTATCAATTTTATAACCAATCTGGATTTCTTCCCTCGACATCGGGGAACCCCTTTTTCTCCCTGATAACGGTCGTCGGATATTTAATGACCGCAGTGAATCAGTACTTCAGTTTAACACACTTTCTGTAAAGAGGGAATGGCTTCCAAAGCTGTAAAGGGCCTGTGTGCATGTACTGGTGCACATACTGGCAGTGCACAGTACTACTTGGGGGAAAATAAGGAGAAACACGATATTTTGTGGAGAACAGTAGTTTTATTACTTCAGAGAAAAGAAATGTTAGCCGTAATTTATTGTTTTATATTGGAGTTTAAATTAGATTTGTCAAATTGGTTTCAGTTGTAATGGCAGAAAATGTACAAAATATATTAGACAGGGTGTCTATTTTTGAAACCGTGTGGTAGGCCAAATGGTTTCGGCATGCAGATACTTCACGGCAGGATGGTGAGTATTTGATTAATTCCTAGGACAGCATGAGAGCTGTAAAATAAAACAAATATTTTTTGGGCGCGTCTGTAAAAGATTAATTCTCCTCAAATCACAACGAAACAATTTAGAGGCAGAGAGCTGCATTGAATTACCGTAGATGGAGATAAACTGTAGACCTGTTTTGAAAAGTACAGTTATAATTTTAACGACCATAATTGCCAAGGTAATTCAATTACATCAGATTAAGGTTACGGTTTTAAGGAACCATTTTGTGGGTAGTTTTCAACATAGTTTGTGTTAAAATTTTAGCCTTTTTAACACATAAATTGTGTAATTTGACACAACATGTTGAAAGTAACATAAAAGTAGTAACTCTGACACAAAATGTGTTGAAAGTAACACAAAAGAAGTATATCAACAAATCTTTTTTGAGAGTGTAAAATGGTGAACCTGCCATGAAAATCCTGGAACTTGGAAGTAATGGGTCAATGTATTTTTCTCCAAATGGGGACAGTTGTAATGGGCCCAAACTTCATCCAACTTGGTTGCATTAAAAGGCTCTTTTTTTCCGCCGGTGCATGGCATGTGCCGAGCCAGCGCACTGGCGAAGTGACAAACGGATTTTCACGCGTTTGACTCGAAGTGGGAGGAGAGCCGCTGTGTGCGTGTGTCAGCCCATGGCGCGATGCTAATTTCAGGGCTTTCCCAAGCAATTCATGCATGCGCATACATAACCTCTTCAAAAGCCAATAAACCATTTTCATGGATCATATTCCATCCGATTTGACTTTAAATTTGAATTTAATATACAGTGAGCAACATAATTCATTGGACAGTGACTATTGTCAGTTTAATTTGATAGTTTAACATAATGTACAATAAAGTAATAATTTTAATATTTGGTCGCATATCCTTTTATGCTGGAACAGTATGGAATACATGGTTGGCGAATTGGCTGTAAGTCATCAAGGGTTTGAGGTATCAAACGAGCCTCAAACCATCACTCTGCAGCCAGATATGCAGTAGATATGGATGGATCACTTTAAGGGTTGTTTCTCCTGACAAATATTTCTATTGAACTCTATGGAAAAATAAGTCAAGAGAAGAAACCCTTCAATATCTACTGCATATCTGTCAGCAGAGTGATGGTTTAAGAGCCATCATGGCATGCAAAGGATATGCGACCAAATATTAAAAATTATTACTTTATTCTACATTATGTTAAACTGTCCAATATTTTTTGATGTCCGAAAATGCGGTGGACTATGAGCTAAGGTTCTATAATTTCTAAACAGTTCATCCGATATGGATGAAAATACCCTCAAATTAAAGCTGACAGTCTGCACTTCAACCTTATTGTCATTGTATCCTTTCAAACTCAAAGTGCTAGAGTACAGAAACAAAATAACAAAAAATGTGTCCCTGTGTAATGAATTATGGTGCTCACTGTAGATCCCCCAAGCAGGAAAAATCCATACTTTGCATTTAATGTGCATTGTTTTTTTTCTTTTTTTATGTTATGCTGATTCCTTTATGTGTTTCTGTTTTTAATTGTTTATGGCTGTTATTGTACTGCATTGTGGTCCCGGGGGTAGGCTACTGTATCCCATTCTTTTTCTTACACCCGACTGTAATGAGAAGATATAAACGCAGCTGTGCGATGCTGATGTGGACCCTGTAATATTTGTAATAGGCCTATTGTAGTATTTGTAGCCTATTATGAACGAAAAGTTAAGCTTGTTTGAAAGGTATTAGACTATGCCTACTCACTATAGGCTACAAAACTGTAAATAGGACAGTTAATGTGACGTTCCGTTCCCATCCAGTCCGTTTTCCCGGTTTTGTCATGTCCCTCCGTGTCTTGTTGGATTCCCTTGTCCGTGTTTTCCCCTCTGCTTCAGGCTGGGCGTTTCCCCTCTGTTTGGCTCTCTTTGTTTCCCAGTTTGGTTTCCGCCTATCACCTTCCCCTCTCGTTTCTTGCATTCCTCACCTGTCTAATTAACAAGCACTCCCGGTTACTTTCCGCACCTGTGCCTTGTTGATTCCAATCTCACTCCCTTATTTAACCCACCTGCTGTCTCCCCTGCTTTGTCGGTTCGTTACACATGTAATGAATGTTTGTGCGTGACTGCGAGTCTGAGAGTAGCCTTGGAATGCTGGATCTGTTCCTTTCGCCTCCTCATATTCTATTGGATTATTTTGCAGTGTTTATTGATTGTTTTATTTTTGCCATCACGCTACTCGCCCCGTTCTTATGCGTCTCGTTACCGAGACAGGGCGCATATTATTTCTGGCTATTGAGAAACCTGTCCTTGCGCTTCTACTTATTGGCATGTGACAGTGAGCCGGTTAGTAGCGTCGGTAGGCTTGTTTGTTGTTTTGTCTCCCTTCCTTAACTGCGGGGTTTCCCGCCTTAGTAGCCTTAGGGCTTAATGAATCCCCTTGCTGCGCTTGGCTCCTCCTACCTCACACGTCACACCCACATTACACATCTGGACGTGGAGGTCAGGAGTACTGGACTGCATAGTAATGACAGAGCAGCAGTCACGTGTTACAGTAGCAGTAGCCTACTGTATTACTATTCTATAATGTACTGCTGGGGACTTCACAAACGACTGCAGAATGTTAATTACCAACTTGCCTTACATAGGTCTGTTCTCAAATCTTTTCTAGATACAAAGACCATCACTTGCTAGGGAGAATTTTATATCAGAATACACAATAATTAATTTGAAACATTCAGATTCCCATTGATAGGACTACACTGCAAATCAGTGGTATCCACTACATGGATCATGGTCTAGTTGTGGATCTCAACACATTTTTGGTCCCAAATAATTGTTTATTTGATAAAACTGACAGCAGTAAATTACAGTAATTGGATTTTAACAGAAACTGCTCATTTATTCTATGGAACTATTATTACCAAAATTTTTCTCTCTTCTGTAATACCTGGGTAAGTCAAATGTAGCATTCATGATACCTTTATAAGTGCTACATAATGGATAATAAAATGTGTCATAAGCATACAGTATATTAATATTCTAATTTTCTTGTACGTCAGAATTATTTTCATATGGCGTGACATATGATGCTATGTCATTAATGTTAAAATGCTTATAATGTGCTTCATAAGCTTATGGCAGTTTTTTTAATGTACAGTATGTATGATTATGGCATTGGTTATGCGATTATTTGAGCTTATAAAGGCATTATTAAGACCCACTTCAAATTAAATCTTACCAATATCTGCTTCGGTTTAGTTATTCGTTTAAAATGTTCATTTTAGCTGACTCAGAGAATTGCAATCTTGAAGCCATTGATTGGTGGATCTGAAGGCTTTCCCCGGTCCATATCTCTTTCCTTGGTGAAGTGTAAAGTTAAACCATTAAAACAGCAAAATGTTATGTTCAGATCAGCACCAGCCTCGTGGACAGCGACATACAAAGCTGCACCAGCAATGTAAATAATGAATTTGAAATAATCACAACCACCTAAAGGCGGTAAAGACTTAATTATAAAAATGCAAATCCTATTGCTCTGAGAAACGTAGGCTGCATATGCGCTCCCCACACGTGTATTAATCATCAAAAAAACTGATCACGTTTTTATGGAGGGTAATAAAATCAGGTTGTGAGAAAATATAAACAAAACAGCGTTTTTAATTAATCATTAGTGTTTAAACTGCTGTTCACTGGGACCGCTATCGTGATAGCTGCTGCGTAAATTTACAACGAAACTATGAATCTCTTCGATTTGAATAAATATCTGTGGGCGTGGCGCGTTCCATGGCTCGCTCTCTCTCTCTCTCTCTCTCTCTCTCTCTCTCTCTCTCTCTCTCTCTCTCTCTCTCTCTCTCTCTCTCTCTCTCTCTCTCTCTCATGCAGGAGTGGGGCGTTTCGCGTAAAACGGTAGCGGCGCAGAAGGCAAGTAGCTATAGGAGGCGCGAGATGGCTTCAAGTGAAGGAAAGCACGAGCTCAGGTTTGCGGACTGGATGGCCACTTTGCCGGAGCACATGCACAGCACGCCCCTCACGAATCTGGCCATACCGGGTGAGTAGTCTACTCTCCTATATCGGTAGTTGGGAGTGGAAGCAGCCTTTCTGAAACTTAACAGCAGCTGGATTTGTTATTCGTTGAATTTCCTTGCTTTGTGGTTTAGCCTATGGCCGATGGCAGATAGTTAGTCTGGCTATCTCAAACATTATATTTGTATAGAATTAGTTCCGTGGCAGCCACACGCACTGACGCATAAAACGCGTGCCTAATTGTAATATCGTGGCTCGGGCGAGATCAAACAGATATACTATTTTCCTTCATCAAGCGGTAACAATGTTTAGCAGTTAACTGTACATTGTGTCACTTAAAGATCGACGTGTGAACAGCAGATGAGGAAAAGTCTGTTCCCACAACAGAACCTTAAAATTAGCAGCGCAGGAGGAACCAAACAGGTACTACTAAATAAGGCGACCAAAACGTTTTTATGTTTCTGAGTACTATTCCTAGAAAGCGTTAGAAACGAATCTGAAAACTATCTCAGTTTTGCGAATAATGTTAACTGTGTACCTTAAGAAATAATATACTTTGGCACATATTGCAGGAGTCTCTTAAACTTTGTGGAATTTATTAGATTCACTAATCCAACATGATGTGATGCTGGCCTCATGTGAATCTCCCAGTGGGAACGCCTTGGTGTAGATCTGATTTCTTGCTCACAGTTGGGTGGATGGATGGAGAAAGGTCAGTTGGTTCAGAGGTCATCCGTCTACACTAAACAAATTTGCTGCATTCAACAGAGAGGGCTTGACCATTATACTGCCAGTCATGTAAGAATCAAACCTCAGAGGAAAACAAAGACCACACTGTTGAAATCCACAGAAAGGCACAAAAATGTGCCCAAATTATTCCTCCTAAGGATCTAACCCCCCTCCAATAGACATGCACAGAGTGATTGGATAGATTAATGTGGCAGGGACACAAACAATTTACCCAACAGACATGAAAAGCCGATGCAATGGACTAAAGGACAGCAATGGGAAAGTAGATTTCACAGAAGATGTATCTATGAATTTGATAAGAGAATAATTATATATTTAGGTAGTGTATGAGCTAACAGATATCACCAGTGAGTGACTCTAAGGCACTGTTCCCTGCTACCTCTTGGAGCACAAAAATAATTCTTCACAGATGATTTTTAAGAAAGAATCACTGCAGATGGTGTGATGTGGGTTTACCAGCAGTGCCCTGGAGCAGTAGCAGCAGACGTGGTTTTCAAACACACAGGCTGGGAAATGTATGCCCTGGGCTCCCTGTGCTGTGAAAGGCAGAGCTGTGGCCGAGGGCCAATCATCTCGCGGGACTCCTGAAACAACCCGCTGCACTGCCTGCTGGGTAATTTCACATCACTGTCGTGAGGATTAGATCTATTATGTCCGTTTTTTTTTTCTGCAGAGCTGTGATTAGTGTATCAACTTGTTACCTCCGGTCACCGGCTAAAGTATCAGAGCACACACACACACATGCACGCGTGCACAGAATCAGTATCATCCCCACGAAAATCATTGACGGTGGAGTCAATTCTATTTGTGTGCGTGAGGTGACTGTGTGGGGAGGCACTTTCTGAGAGCCAATCAGTAGGAACAGAGCAACACAGCCAGCCGATCAGAAAAGGGCATCAGAGAAAGAGCAACATACCCAACCGCGCCTCATCTGCATTTGTACACCCTTGCTCAAATCGGTTATGCTGCGATAGGGCTATTATCAGGGCCCCATCAGGTCACCAACAGACTCAGATGCATCAACATGGAGGGTGAAATGGATCCTGTGAGCCAAGGAAGACATGAACATCTGAGGCACATAATGTTCCTACTTCCTGTTTTTCTTTACAGCTCTTTGCGACTTCAATAATGGACGTCCAAATAAAACAACTGAATTGACATAACATTTGGCCTCTAATAAGCATCTGTGCTTGTTCTTTGCATCAAATCAGCTTCCTTCCTTAGGGCCAGATTCAGAGTGGAGACAAGCACACGCAAATGGGACTTACTCCCGAAATTCTGCGCAGCTTAAGCTATTTGTGATTCAGACATTTGACTTATCCGCTGCTTTTAAGCGTCTCTCCAGTACATACGCGCCATTACGCGCGTGGGGTGGAGATTTGATGAAAAGGTAGCTTATGTTTGGGGAAAAAAGGTAGCTTATGTCTAGCGCCGCCAATAGATGATTATGACAAATACAGCATCTTTCGCAAAAATGGATATTAGAATGAGTGCATGTTCGTTGAAAAAAATATTGGTTTTATTTTCGTTTGCCTAGCGCTACTTACAATTATCAAAGAGCTGTCATAAAAAGAAAAATATGTAAAAGTAGGCTATGATTGACTGTCTGGTATATAATACCAGACCAATATTAGATGGATTCATTGATAGACAGTGTTTGGATAATAATCGCTTTGACAGAGAGACAATTTTGTAGCCTACTTGTGTGAGCACAGCTGCTCCAAAATTATTAGGAAGTGCAAAGTAACTCCCCGCAGTCTTGATCTACCAGTGCTCCAGGTTAAAATCGTTCTCCTTCCTGGCCACATCCTTCCAGCATGTGACAGATGCACTCAAAAAAAAAATCTTTGGACAGAGGTTGCCAGTAAGGGGCTATTAGTAAGTATATGTGACTTCAACTGGTTATTAGAATATCATGCCCTGTACCACCCACATTTTGAGATAAGCACCTGCGCAACAAAAGTTAGAATACGGCGTAAGTTAGCTCGCGTTAAATCCACGCAGGAGAGGCACTTAAGCGCATGACTTAAGTTGGCCATCTCTGAATCCGGCCCTTCGTGTCTCTAAACCCAATAGGCTTCCTCTCCTCAGCCTCAACCACACACTCACACACACACACACACACACACACACACACACCTCAATAGTGCATGATTTGGTTTAGTCCCAGCAGATCAGTTCTGGTTCAAATAATTAATTGAAATATTTTAGACAACAGAAAACATACAGGTTACTACCAACATCTACCATAGAGGTTACTCATTTTTTTTTATTTCAACAAGATTTAATTTCTTATAAGTGTATATTTTTCATGGCAACATGTTTCATTAAATACTCTCAGCGGTCTACAGGAGTCATTTATCACATTGTAACAGTACCTACAGATTTAAAGTAGTTCAGATCCTTACTTGACCCATTTACATTTATTTTTTTATTTTTAGGCGTTTACCACGTGCACTTATCCAGAGCGACTTACACAGCATACATTATTTTGTATAAAATCCATTTATACATATGGATATTTACTCAAGCAATTCAGGTCAAGTACCTTGCTCAAGGGTACAATGGCAGCGCCCATTGTTCCCATTGTACATTGTACAATGTAATTTCCAAGAAGCAGTTCCCTAACCCTTATGTTCCACTGCCACACCCTTGTCTAGTCTAGTCTTGTGCCAGCAGATCTATGGTTACTTGCTGGGTGTCCTTAAATCCATGCTGGCAGGTCTCTGCTTTTGGGACAGAAACTAATTGAGGAGGACTAAAACCTTCCCATCAGGCCTCTGATAAAGCAGTTAGAGGGGAGCTTATCACACCTAGGGAGATTGTCATTGAAAATAATTATTACTAAGCAACCTGGCAGTGCACAGACCTATGAGCTTGGCTTTCTACAGCTGTGCTCAGGAGATTTTCCTAAGCCCTTTTTTAAATCTGCCTCAGGGTGAAATTTGCTTCAAAAAATCATTCAGGTTTTTATTGGCTGTTCTTCTGTGTATAACTGCGCTGCGTTTGCCCAACATACGGTTCGATCTGAAAGATGGAAACTGAAGGTCCACATCGACACCTATGAAACCAGCAGAGCTGTTGTGGCAGCAGAGATCCCATAAATCAGTCCCCTTAGTCTTGAATACTTGAATACTCACTCGGGGGGGAATAATGAAGCAGTGAATATTATATTCTTTGGCCAGACACGTGTACCTCTGTTGTAATATTTAAATTTTATGACCGTGTTGTAATATTTAAATTGATTTAACAGTTGTGAGTGCTGTAGTTGGGCAGGGGCATAGTTTAACTTGGCCTTGGATTCCGTTAAAGGATTGTGACTGACCACACAGTCAGGTTCTTATAGAAGCAACAGCCTTCAGTATCCTCAATCCACTAATGTTAACCAGTCACACACAGAGCTTGCTGAAGCCCAGGTTCTCTAACACAGGGGTAGGTAGCTCTGTATCCGCCATCTGAGCAACTATCTACCTAATTATTTACCATTGCCAATGGAGCCCCGGAAGGGATACTGTGAATTTATTTTGATTTTATTTTTTTAATGTTTTACCAATTATCTTTTGCACAGGGTAACGTTTCCAGTGGTATCTTGTGAGCACGAGATACCACTTGGGGCGAGTGTAGCTCCACATCTGGGTTTCTGAGTTACTAACTCAGGAACTGGGTGTGTAATGCAAATGTTGCAGGTTTGATTCCTAGATGGGGTGTTGGTGTTGTACTCTTGAGCAAGGTACTGAACATAATGTATATATACAGTGCCCTCCACAATTATTGGCACCCCTGGTAAAGATGAGTAAAAAGGGTTATACAAAATGAACCGTTTGGTGAATTAGCTTAATCTCACACTGAAAAAATGAGAATCCAACCTTTAATTGAAGTAAATTTATTATGAGAGAAGCAAATCCCTCATTATGAAATAAAATTTTTTAACAAAACCACATGTGCCACAATTATTGGCACCCCTGCATTTAATACTTTGTACAACCTCCCTTTGCCAATAAAACAGCACTGAGTCTTCTCCCGTAACATCTAATAAGGTTGGAGAATACAGAGCAAGGAATCTGAGACCATTCCTCTTTACAAAATCTCTCAAGATCATCCAGAGTCCTAGGTCCTCTCTTGTGCACTCTCCTCTTCAGCTCAGCCCACAGGTTTTCAATGGGGTTTAGGTCAGGGGACTGAGATGGCCATGGCAGAAGCTTGATTTTGTGTTCAGTTAACCATTTTTGTGTTGATTTGGACATATTTTTTGGATCATTGTCCTGCTGGAAGATCCCGTTTTAGTTTCCTGGCAGAGGCAGCCTTCAGATTTAAAATGTCCTGGAGTTCATGATGCTATTTACCCTAACAAGGTTCCCAGGGCCTTTGGAGGAAAAACAGCCCCACAACATCACAGAACCTCCACCATACTTAACAGTGGGGATCAGGTTATTTTCGGTATAGCCATCCTTCTTTTTACGCCAAACCCACCTTGAGTGTTGGTTGCCGAAAAACTCAATTTTCGTTTCATCTGACCATAGAACATGGTTCCAGTCAAAGTTCCAGTAGCGTTTAGCAAACTCCAGGCACTTATGTTTGTGGTGAAATGACAGGAAAGGTTTTTTCTGGCATGCCTTCCAAATAATTTGTTGGCATGGAGGTGACGTCTAATGGTAGTTTTGGAGACTTGATGACCCCAAGATGCTACTTTCCTCTGTAATTCTCCAACAGTGATCCTTGGGGATTTTTTTTTACCCCTCTTACCATTGTGCGTGGGGGCAAAATAAACTTGGGTCCTCTTCCAGGCAAGTTTGTAACAGTTCCAGTTGCTTTGAACTTTTTAAGTACTGCCCTAACGATAGGTATGGGCATTTTCAGGTGAGTAGCTATTTTTTTTATAGCCATTCCCTGACTTATGAAGCTCAACACACTTTTCCCTCATTTCATTTGTGTGTTCTCTTATCTTTCCCATGTTGATGTATGAATAACAGAATATGGCCTCTGTGTCACCTCATATTTATACCCCACTGAAACAGGAAGTCATGGATTACTGCTTGAAAGTTCCTAAACACTCTGATCAACTTTAAAAAGCAAAATATAAATGGAAAAAATGCTTCAGTTACATTTGGTTCATAAGAATTTCTAGGGGTGCCAATATTTGTAATAAAATATGGTGCCAGTATTTTCCATACTGTTCCAGCATAATTTACAGCTAAATCTAGTCCCACCCCTCAATTCCCATAGAAATCCATTCAAATGCAGAGAGGTTTATAGTATCGCTTGTAGGAGTACCAGAAAATAACATATCAATAGTCTTTTGATATTGTTGGGTCACAGACATCAGGAAGTCATGGCATGCAAAGGATATGTAACCAAATATTAAATGATTACTGTATTCAACATTATGTTAAACTGTCCAATATTTTTTGATGCCGAAAATGGGGGGGGGGGGGGGGGGGCTATGTATAAAAGGTTCTATCATTTCTAAACGGTTCATCCGATATGGGTGAAAATACCCTCAAATTAAAGCTGACAGTCTGCACTTCAACCTTAGTATCATTGTATCCTCAAACTCAAAGTGCTAGAGGTACAGAACCAAAATAACAAAAAATGTGTCACTTCCAATAAGTCATGGTGCTCTCTGAACTCCTATCTGAGGGTGTCCGGTGGCTCTGTTATGCTGTAGAGGGCATTTTTCTGGTTTGGGTCCAGTTTGCCCTTTAGGGGGAAGGGTCACTGCAAATCAATGCAAAGTTATTCTGAGTGATCAACTTTATCCTACAATGAAACATTTCTATCTTGATGGGAGTGGTTTCTTCCTGGATGACAATGCCCCCATCGACATGGCACGAGGGGTCACTGAATGGTGTGATGAGTTTGAAAATGATGTGAATCATATGCTATGGCCTTCGCAGTTACCAGATCTCAACCCAATTGAACACCTATGGGAGATTTTGTACCCGACGTGTTAGACAGCGCTCTCCACCACCATCATCAAAACACCAAATGAGGGAATATCTTTTGGAAGAATGGTGTTCCATCCCTCCAGTAGAGTTCCAGAGACTAGAATCTATGCTAGACTAGAGGTAGAATCTATGCCAAGGCGCATTGAATAATATATTTTCAGCCACTGCTTCTGTCTGTTAAAATAGCCAAAAGTTTTCTATTAAATCATACCTATTACCTATAAATATTTGAAACCTGTCTTATAAAAGTTTCTGTTTGGAACTTCAGATTCTAGTTTAATTATTATGCTCAATTAATGCTGGTGGTGTTTATATGCAGGAGGTACGTGGCATTTTAGCATTCAGACTAATATCAATCACTCCAGCTAGTGTATGTAATCAAGCTCGGAAAGGACAAAACTTTGTAGCATCTCACCAGGCCTGTTTTTGACTGGGATAATGTAGCACTGAAGCATCTGTCAGGTATTGACCGAGCTAATGGAGCTCGTCCCTGCCAGCGACGGAACCATATTTGCATAAATCATGTGCTATAACTGGAAAACCACTACCTTGAATGCTGCTGCTACTGTTAAAATTGCTATTGCCCTGAATACTGCTGCCGGTAAGACCGCTAATATCAATGCTAACATGAACTGTAATCTGACTAACTTCTGATGCATGGAGAAGGAAAGTGAAAACCTCTGTCCAAACAGTATTTCTCCCGATAGCATATGTGTATGTCACATGTTGTAATTTCCTGGATAGATTAGTAGCTAATTGCTGCAGCTGGCGAGGGTGAGGCTGTGATGTTATCTGTTATTAGCTTGAAAGCTGGCAGCGGTGGGGGGGGGGGGGTTGGCGGGGATTCGGGTTGTGCTCCTGAGGGGTTGAATGGAGGAGGAGGGGGGGGGGTTAGTCATGGGTTTTGGTGGGGCGGGCTGAATCCTCTCTGCCACACTGCTCCATGTTGTATCTAATTTCTTTCTTATTTACTACGTCTGCAGCTTTCTGTCACCGTGGAAACGGGTTGTGATTGATTTAAGGCTCCCAGCATCTCTGTAGCCTAAACTCAGCGCTATTACAAGCAGAATGTTAAAGAAAATCTCTCTCTCAATGATCCTCTTTTAAAAATGTTTGAGGTTCAGCTGGTCACATTGTTGGTTGCACACCACAGCCATACCACTCTTGAGGGGATTAGTAGTCCAGTTACGTATTTCTAATTCCAGCAGAGGATAATGTATATATATATATATATATATATATATACACACACACATACAGTGCCTTCCACTATTATTGGCACCCCTGGTAAAGGTGAGTAAAAAAGGTTCTAAAAAATTCACCGTTTGGTGAATTAGCTTAATTTCACACTGAAAAAATGAGAAAAATCCAACCTTTAATTGAAGTAAATTTATTATGAGAAAAAAAATCCCTCATCAAGAAATAATTATTTTTAACAAAACCACGTGTGCCAGAATTATTGGCATCCCTGCATTTATATATAGAATAAAGTAATCATTTTAAATATTTGGTCACATATCCTTTGCATGCCATGACTTCCTGATGTCTGTGACCAAACAACGTCAAAAGACTCTTGATGTCTTATTTTCTGGTACTCTTACAAGCGATACTATAACGTCTCTGCATTTCAATGGATTCCTATGGGAATTGAGGGGTGGGACTAGATTTAGCTGTAAATTATGCTGGAGGCTGTAAGTCATCAAGGGTCTGAGGTATCAAACAAGCCTCAAACCATCATTCTGCTGTCAGATATGCAGTAGATATGGTTGGATCACTTTAACATCACTTTGTTTCTCCTGACAAATTTTCCTATTGAACTTTATGGAAAAATAAGTCAGGAGAAGAAACCCTTCAAGTTATCCATCCATATCTACTGTATTTCTGGCAGCAGAGTGATGGATTAAGGCTTGTTTCATACGTCAGACCCTTCATGACTTTTAGCCAACCGTGTGTTCCATACTGTTCCAGAGTAATTTACAGCTAAATCTAGTCCCACCCCCCAATTCCCATAGAGATCCATTAAAATGTAGAGATGTTATAGTATCGCTTTTAAGAGTACCAGAAAATAAGATATCAAGAGTCTTTTGATGTTGTTGGGTCACAGACATCAGGAAGCCATGGCATGCAAAGGATATGCGACCAAATATTGAAAATTATTACTTTATTATATATATAAATGCAGGGGTGCCAATAATTGTGACACGTGGTTTTGTTAAAAATAATTATTTCTTGATGAGGGATTTTTTTTCTCATAATAAATTTACTTTCTTTCTCATTTTTTCAGTGTGAAATTAAGCTAATTCACCAAACGGTGAATTTTTTAGAACCCTTTTTACTAATCTTTACCAGGGGTGCCAATAACAGTGTATATAAAATATCATTTAATTGTCACTTCCCGCCAACACCCACCAGAGTGTCCATTCCCCACACCTAATGTGTCTTGTCTTTTCTCTGTGATTGAGTGTCGTTACTTGTTTCATTAGTTTCTGCATTTTGCACACGTCTTGTCGATTAATCGTCTTGTTACGTACGTATTTAGTTCTCCGTCACTGTCTCTCTCTCTTCAGAGTAATAATCCTTTAGTGTTTTGTTACCTACCTCTGCCTCCTGGTCTTTCTCTGCACCTGGGTCCTACCTAGCACTCATCATAACAGTAATATAATATATATGATTTTGGCTATTGTTCTCTCTGATAGGTTATGAGATTTCACAGGTTTCTGGCAACTGTTTCTTTTCTACTGCTGTGGAAGGCGTGATAGGTGCTTTTCATCAAGGGCTCATCTGGAGTACCCTGATTCTGGGATTCTCCCAAAATATGACACAATTTAACGTATATTTTAGCTGCTGTGGTGTGGCTGCACCCAAAGCACCCCAGGACCCAGATGTTTGGTCAGGTCTGAGGTCAAATAAGTTCTCATTCTTCTCCCTTGGGGAAGTCGTCAGCGAGCAGCACACCGCAGGGTCCCCGCACACCCATGTGTGATTCCTCCAAACCAGCAGGGGGCAAATCAGCCCAGAAAGATGTTTGGAAATACAGTAAAATAAGTTTTAAACATAAATACACAAACACCTTGGTAAAACTGTTTTACCCTCACTCTCACATGTAGCTGGATAGAGACACCCAGAGCAATTTGTGTCAAATATTTTTTTGTTGTTGAAATCAGAGAAAACATAGAAATGTTAGGCTGCCCAGCATTGCTGTGGAGAGTAATTATATTGTTTGATTATGGGCGAGCATCTCGGATGGTTGTTTTAAACAGGGGGGAGAACCTTCCAAAATGTCATCCTAGTGTTTTATAGGAATAACATTTGCTTATCAGAATGTCTTCCAAAGATATGTCCAGGCTTTTTGTCTGAATAGACATAGCCGATATATGTGCGGCCAATACGTCAACATGTGGCTGGTTGAAAACAATATTTCAGTTGTTATTTATTTTCATGCATTTTCTCTTCTGTTTAATGTGCCCCACAGCCACATTTTTTGGTTTTACAGGAAAATAATGAACTTTTCCATCCATGAAAAACAGGGGTCGCTACATGCTGGATGTAAGAGCCAACGGAAATGTGTGTTTAATGTAATTCAGACTTAAGAAAAATCTATTTTCTTCCAGAAATAACATTCACACATTTGAGAACAAGACCCCAGATATTTCCTGAAAAAAATCTAAAGAAGTGATATGTTTCAACACATAACAAAGAGCTGTAACAATTCTGGGAAGGCTGGTAAACAAAGGATTAAACTAGAAAGATACCTGTGGCCTTTTAGTAATCAAATTATTTGAATTACCTCTTTTTGCCAATAACGACACAGTCCATAAATTACTATTTTGATTTGTAATATTCCACATGATGTGCATGTAACTAGCAGAAGCTGTGGGATATAGAGATTTGCTTCGAGGTCCTGGTGATGCTGTTTTCCAAAATATTGAAATAAATTAGTGGAGGGAATGAATAAAACTGCCTGACCAGCGTCTTACTCTTAACTGGTGATCTTGTTGTTCTCGCAATGCCAAAACTAGTCAAAATATCAGGGCTCTTGTGATGAAAAAATTAAGCTGCCATCTATGTGGCACTAAGTCTGAGTTGCCCCTGGGTGTGGGGTCAGAGGTCACAATGAAAGCCAACACCGACAGGGAGACTTGTGTCTTATTGGTCCCTCGGGAGACAGGGTGACAGTAGTCAGGTTAATGTCCTGTGGTAGAGAAAACAATTAGCTGCATGTGCTCACCTTACACTGTATGTCCTATGAACTTATGCTGAACTTACTGTTTGTTGTCCATTTGAGTGTGTCTCTTGTGTTCTGCTGTTTAAGGGAATCAGCTCTTATTTGCGAAGACATCATGTCATTTGCATTTTCCTATCCAAACCATTGAAAAGATTAACCTGTAACAAATTACAGCAGAATGGAAGGTTACGGGTATGCAACATGGCTTTTCTCTGCTCCTGGGATTTTAACAAATTGATTAAAATTTGATGATAATATTTTGAGGTCCATCCAGGAAATGCTCTGGCTTTCAGAGTGCAGCAACGCGCCCCATGTTCCCGAATTGCATCCAACCGTGCCAGTGCTGACTGGGAGTCCTGCTGGGTGATGCGTGACTGTCCGTAGAGTCACCCCAGGACAAGATGGATAGGGGGGAGGCTTTGGTCCGCACAGCTCATTGTACCCCCACTACGGCGCCCCTGCCCACTAGTATAGCACAATGGTTAGGGAATGGTATGGGACATTCGCAGCTACGAGGCTATAGGTGGGATTCCCAGGTGTTTGGATTGTGAGCTGCGTACATTGCCTTGGATAAGAGCCTCTGCTAAATGCCTTATGTAACCACCAAATGCAGTTGCTGGTTGTGCACGCATTGGGAATAATGTGTGATAGACACATGCACGCTCTCAGCAATTGATGAAAGAGGTTTCCGTGATGGCAAAAGGGTTTAAAATTACCGTCATCCCATCCCATTCTCTGTTCTGCCTTCCCTGTTAAACAAATATATGCAGTTTGCAAAAAGCATCGACAATCGCAAACAAAAAACACAGACTAAAAATTCTGCTGTGAAATTTCTTGTGGAAAACTAAAGAGGAGGTTTTTAGATAGGCTTATTTGATAATATAGCATCATTCAAACAACCACTCCAGCTTTAGAAGGCTATTATTAATATTTTGGTATCTAGGTTTAACTAAGGAGGATATAATTGAATAGCTGATAATGCAGTACCTTGTTTGTAGAAGGTCGTGTTCCTAATTCTAATCATAGATAGAGAACAATAGATATGACATATCATGTAATGTAATAGTAATTTGGAATTCTGAAATGGAACAATTTGGCAGCCATCGTACCTGGGTACAGCTATAATAGGAACCTATGGCAAAGTGTCATGTACTTTCTAACCCACTGTGATGTAATATTCGGGTCGCAGATGCCAGATAGCTGATGATTGGCTCATAGATATAAAACCATGGTTACTGGCCACCATCTTACCTGGGTATGGTCTCAAAAATTGTGCCACTAACTATGACAAATGTCACATCTATGGTTCTATATCTGTGCTTCTAATGCACTCTTAGAACTGTGCTGAGAGGCATTCCTAATGCAACAAATTAAATTCCACACAAATTGTACCTGAGCAATAAGACATCCAAAGAGACACTGGCTGACTGAGAACTGGAGTGTTGACTGAAGTGTTTGAATCGCGACTAAGAGCTTCCCAATGGGAGGTGTTCAGCTCTTAAGTAGACTTTTAGAGTAGGTCTTAACCCTTGTGTTCTGTTTGCTCATTAGCACCCCTGAAGCTGTTAGTTTTTGCAAAAATACTCAATATACGTATTTTATCTTTATCTCAATCCCAAACAATATAAACAATATACCTGTATGTGGTTAATGGTATATCACATTCTGCTCGATCACATTTTAACAATGAAAACAATGAAAGTGTCATTCATTTTCTGGTGATAAAGATGTGATTTATATAAATCCACTATAATGAAGGCATTGGAGGCATGAATCATGTTTTTCTGTGAAAAATTAAGATTAAGCAAGGTTTTCATGCAATAGATTATTGATATTTATTGTTTTGAACTGACATTCTCAGTTATTTTCCCTTATCTTTATCTTTTTATGGTTAAATCATCAAATCACATCAATATTTATTTATATAGCGTATTTCACAACTAGTTGTCACAATGTGCTTCACAGAAAAACCCAGCCTAAACCTCCACAAGAGCAAGCCAAAGGCAACAGTGGCATATAGGCAAAAAGACTTAAAGCAAATATACAGATGATGAACAACAAATAGAAACACAAAACAAGAACGAAATTTACACTAGCTTTGACACTGGTTATGAAATACGTCTTTCAAAAGTGTCTTTCTTCTTTCATTAAAAGTTTTTAAAAAACTGGTCAATTTGACACAAACTGAACACAGGCGTTAAATGTGTGGTCACTGCTGTACTGCACAGGAGATGATCTGACCATGGTGATCTCCAGCACTCTTAATGACACAGGAATTAATGAATGCTGGAGATGCCTGTGTCCAGGACGGATACATAGGGAGAACAGTGGAATTTATTTGTAACCCCTTGAAGAGTAGGTTTTTTGGAATGTTTTCTCAAAATTCTAAGTCAGTGTTCTAGAACTCCATTGCTTTCAATTACCAGTAGTGAGTGATTGTTACATTAGCATTAGAATGTTAAGAACATTCTAATCACATATTTGTGATCTCACGCCTTAATTTACCAAAGCAGGAATGGACACTTTTAAGGCATTAGGGGGACAGAAATATAGACCCCTCGCTGATGTGTTTTAGTCTATGTGACCCACCAGTGACTATGAACTACTACAGATCGCCTGTGTCCACTTTAGACTTTAGTAGGTAGAGAAAACAGACATGCTGTTTGAATCAATGTAGGAATCTCATTGGATAATGCCTTTGCTTTAAAGGCCACCCAAGCTTCAAAAACACCTGTGTTACAGTTAAAGTAGGATTTATGCATGATGCAGTACTATAGTAGATGTTTTTGTGAAAAGGATTAGTGGAAATGGAAATCATAGAAGAGAAATATTCCTTTTATGTTTCACAGCAAGTCCTTCACAGTAAAATGTCCAGTGTTAATTCAACTTGAGTACACATGAGTCCAATAGGGACCATACAGTGGGGTGCAAAAATCTGGGCACCCCCTGGTCAAAATGCCTTTTATAATTAATATCTAAGTTAACACTAGCTAACCTGACACCGTGAAAAAACACCATGACACATTTCTTCAAATTTTAAAGCAAGATTACTTTTTATTTTTATTTTTTAGTTTCAAAATAAAAAAAAAATGAAAAAGGCAACCCTTTTGGATCATTCTCTGTAACTTTTAAAAAAAGATGACATCATCTTTAAATTTCACGTAAGCACAGTTCTTTAAATGGACATAAGCATTATTTATAAAATTGGCTGCGCTGTAAAATAGAATACATATAGTGTCTTACAACATACTTTAAACAACAAAGACCTACATGGTAGAGTTGCCAGAAAGAAGCCTTAAAATGTCTTAAGTATGCAAAAGAAAACATTGAGAAGCCTGAAGCATTTTGGAACAATGTGCATTGGACTGACGAAGCCAAAACTTTTTGACCACAACCAAAGAAGGTATGTTTGGAGAAAATAAGGGTGAAGCATTTGTAGAGAAGAACACCTTGCCAACTGTTAAGCATGGAGGTGGATCCATTATGCTTTGGGGTTGTGTGGCAGTGGGGGGCACAGGAAATGGGTGTGGGTGGAAGGGAGAATGAATTCCACCAAATATCAAGAAATTCTAGAGGCTAATGTTCAAAGGTCAGTCCAGACGTTGAAGTTGAAGAGAGGTTGGGTATTCCAGTAAGACTGATCCAAAGCATACCTCAAAATCAACCATGAAGTACCTCCAGGAAAGACGGATGAAGATTTTGGAATGGCCGAAACAGTCCCCAGACTTTAATATTATTGAGAATCTGTGGAGAGATCTCAAACATGCCATGCGAGGAGGTCAAAGAATATTTCTGAGCTAGATGTGTTCTGCCAGGAAAAATTCCAAAAGCAAGAATTGAAAGACTCTTAGCTGGCTACAGGAAGCCTACTAACTGACAAGTTTTTAAACAAGGCCGTTTTCCTTTTTTTATTATTTTGAAAATGTAAAACATTTAAATAAAAAGTTATCTTATTTAAAGTTTTAAGTAATGTGTCACGTTTAAATTTGTACCATTTAGAGGTCAGGTTAGCTTCTGTTCAGTTAGATATTAATTGTAAAAGGCATTTTGACCAGGGGGTTGCCAAAATTTTTGCACCCCACTGTATGGTCCCTATTGGACTCATGTGTACTCAAGTTGAATTAACACTGGACATTTTACTGTGAAGGACTTGCTGTGAAACATAAAAGGAATATTTCTCTTCTATGATTTCCATTTCCACTAATCCTTTTCACAAAAACATCTACTATAGTACTGCATCATGCATAAATCCTACTTTAACTGTAACACATCTTATTTAAAGTTTTAAGTAATGTGTCACGTTTAAATGTGTACCATTTAGAGGTCAGGTTAGCTTCTGTTCAGTTAGATATTAATTGTAAAAGGCATTTTGACCAGGGGGTTGCCAAAATTTTTGCACCCCACTGTATGTACTGTGTAAGAATTGATTTAACACTGAACATTTTACTGTTGGATATTTCTCCTCTGTTCTTTTTATGTTTCACCACATAATCCTTTAATGTTTCTTACCAGTCACATCCGGTACAAGCATGACGGTAAAAGAGAGTTAAAGTTTCATGAGTCAGGGCTGTAGCTCTCTGATGAAACACAGAGCACCAAATTATTTCCACAAAGGCCTCTGAAGTGGAGAATGAGATTTATTTCAGTCATCGTGAATAACAACATTATATTCTCCATCAGTTTCCAGATCAAAAAAATTGAATAAAACATAATTTGATTGTTTTGTAATTGCTTTAATGTATCCTGTGTGATAGTGGGATCGAGGTAATTTGCATTAAAGTTTGAAATTTTAAGGGCAGGGTGCTTTAATCCGCTTCAGAGGGAAAGACAAAGAGGCCTAATGGAGAATAATGGCACTTGTGTGGTTTCCTCTTTACGCCCTGCAGTTTCCCCTGTGGTGGGCTACATGCAAAGGGCAGGAAGGAAACTGGCAGTGAGAAGCAATGCGTAGGAGCCAATGTGCCAGTGTAGTGATGGGGGCACTGTACTGTAGGAGTTTCCATCTTACGTTTGTTGAACCGAGGTCCTTATTCACCGTGGACATTAATGACCTCATGGCATCTTTTCACAAAGAGTAAGGGGGTTACTTGGTGTCATGGCAAAATTCCCCAAACTGGCTCACCTGGCAATGTAATCATCCCCACAGTTTAAATGGCTCAATTATTTTATTTCCTCCCTCTCCACCTAAACTAATGGGTGGTAAGTGTTCTGGAACAAAATGGCTTCTGTGCATCTCCCAGGTGGGTGCTATACATTGGTTATGGTTGAGGTGTTGTCCTCCTTCACTGTGAAGTGCTGTGAGATTGTGAAAAGCATTATATAATTGCAGTCCATTATTGATATCCATATTAGCCATGATGGCAGCATTGCCATAGGTTGCTTATTATGTACACTTCACAGTGTAATATTGAATTATATTTCGAATTCCAAGACCTCAGGTGTAATAATTCTTGGTTTCTTTTCAGTCTATAACACAATAACAGGACAGGAGAGATATATGATCTTCTCATGATGTGATTGGCTTAGTGGAGCAAGGGCTGGGTTATACTGTTACTGTGATGTGATTGGCTCTGTCAGTGGGACTGGAATATAATCTTGCTGCTCTATGACTCTATGGAGCCAATGTGTGGTCTTTAAGTGATCCGATTGGCTCACTGACGCTGATGTGTGATCTTTCTATGATATGGTTGGCTCACTGACGCTGATGTGTGATCTTTCTATGATATGGTTGGCTCACTGAGGCTGGTCTGTGATTTTTCTGTGATCTGACTGGCTCACTGAGGCTGGTGTGTGATCTTTATGTGATTTGATTGGCTGAGGCTGGTGTGTGTGATCTTTCTGTGATCTGATTGGCTCACTGAGGCTGGTGTATGATCTTTCTCTGATCTGATTGGCACACTGAGGCTGATGTTTGCTCTGCTGTAACTCAGCAGAATTGCAAAGGAGGGTCTCTCCCTCAATGCATCCCCAAGATTTAAATAAAGGTTGAATGAATGAAAGAATGAATGAATGTGGTTGGTTTATGATATTTCTGCAGTCCAAATAGCTGAGTGGGGTTGGCTTGGCTGAATCTGATGGGGGAGGTGGGAGACATGGTTCAAGAGGCTGAAAGGGTCAGGAAATCGAAGGACTGAAATGTAATTTACCCGTTTCATTTCTCCTGGTGAAATGTGGAGAATGCCAAGCTAATGGCCTCTCCTAGGACTTACTGGACGGTCACTGACCACAGCTCTATCATATTTGTATAGATATGACCTTATATAAGTTCTTATAAGAGACAGCTCCAGATCTACCAATTGTGTGTGTGTGTGTGTGTGCATATTGTTTGTTTGTTTCTTTCTTTGTGTGTGTGTGTGTATATTGTTCGTTTGTGTGTGCGTGAGTGTGTGTGTGGGCGTATTGTTTGTTTGTCTGAGCGTGAGTGTGTGCGTGTTTGTGTGTGTGTGTTGAGGGGGTTGAAGCTGTTTACTTTCACACAGCTGCTCTCAGTGCTTTTATAGAGTTCTTTATGATCCTTTATGAGCTATTCTCCTCTGTTCTGCTTCACTTACCCTGTCCTAGCTTGGTCTCACTTGCAGAAGAGGCTTTTAAATCTTAATTTTACGCTCGAATGAAATGAAAAATGAAGTTTTGTTCCCTGTGGCGGTCGTACTAACGCCTCGATTCCGTCCACAGGCTCACACGACTCCTTCAGCTTCTACATCGACGAGGCGTCGCCCGTGGGCCCCGAGCAGCCCGAGACGGTGCAGAACTTCGTCTCCGTGTTCGGCACCGTCGCCAAGAAGCTGATGAGGAAGTGGCTGGCCACCCAGAGCATGGACTTCAGCAGCCAGCTGGAGGCCGGGGTCCGCTTCTTCGACCTGCGCATCTCCACCAAGCCCCGCGACCCCGACAACCAGCTCTACTTCGCCCACGGCCTCTTCAGCGCCACGGTGAGGGAGGGCCTGGAGCAGATCAGCGGCTTCCTGGCCGGCCACGCCCGCGAGGTCATCTTCCTGGACTTCAACCACTTCTACGGCGTGCAGAACCAGCACCACGAGAGTCTGGTGAGCATGCTGCGTGAGGTGTTCGGCGACCGCCTCTGCCCCGTCCTCTTCGCCCAGGAGGTGACGCTCAAGTACCTGTGGGAGCGGGAGTACCAGGTGCTGGTGTTCTACCACAACCCCGTGGCGCTGGAGGTGCCCTTCCTGTGGCCGGGGCAGATGATGCCGGCACCGTGGGCCAACACCACCGACCCGGAGAAGCTGGTCCAGTTCCTCCAGGCCTCCGTTTCAGACCGCCGGAGACAGGGCAACTTCTTTGTCTCCCAGATGGTCCTCACCCCCAAAGCCAGCACGGTCATGAAGGGCGTGGCCAGCGGGCTGAGGGAGACCATCACCGAAAGGTAGGGACACCTTTGTGTGTGTGTGTGTATGTTTGTGGGCATGTGTGTAACCCATAGGGGGTGTGGGATTATTTGGGGCAGGTCTGGCTGGGTCCTGTCAGGCGTGTCGGATTTGGAGGTGTTTGGGTGTGTCCTGTAGGGCGCTGCCTGGGATGATGCAGTGGGTGAAGGCACAGAGGCCGGGAGAAAGCGGCGTCAACATTGTGACGGCGGACTTTGTGGAGCTGGGCGATTTTATCAGCACTGTCATCGCGCTCAACTACCTGCTGGAGGAGGAAGAGGAGGACAGCGCCACCTGGAGGGGGCGTTCTCGTCTGGCGTCCGACACGTCCAACTGAGGAGCCCCTGCGGGAACGTTCTTCACACGAGAGAGAGAGAGAGAGAGAGAGAGAGAGAGAGAGAGAGTGACGTAAAACCCTGGCTGCAGTTCTCCTGCATGAGGTTCTACAAGAACACATCTGCACACTATGGGCCTGATTTACTAAGACCTTTAGCGGGCGCAAAACCTTTTAGCATATGCAAAACCAATAATATGACCAATGATTGGTGCAAAACAAATACCATCACCAATCATTGGTTTTGCATGTGCTAAATGGTTTTGCACCCGCTAAAGATCTTAAATAAGGCCCTATCTGTAATTTGAGATTTTACAGCACATCTGTACACTACCTGTAGCCTGGGCATCGACAAGAACACATCCACTAAATTCCACGTACCAGGTTCTAGCCTCCTAGGCTTCATGTTTTATTATCTTTGAGACCAAAGGGCAAAGATAGTTGTGTTTCTGTCTCCAGCCACTAACATGAGGTGGCGCTCTCTCTCTCTCTCTCTCCCTCTCTCTCTCTCTCTTTCTCTCTCTCAACAGTTTAACTCCTCTACTCTCTGCCATAAGTAAATCTGAGAAATCTTTTTAGGCATGATTTATCTGAAGGACACTCCTCTTGTAATCTGTCTGTAAATGTGAGTGCAGTGCTGACATACATGGCTACAGGTCTGCATCGGCGGGGGTAAAGTTTTCAGTGTCCCACGTCATGAGTATGCTGTAACATGCTACATGTTGCGTACACACATGTGGCTCTGTGTCACCGTTGTGGACTGCTTGGCGTGTTCCCACAGCTCGCATTTCACGTAATTAATGCAAAAGTAATGTCTTTAGGTGCATTGTGCATTTTACACCAGTAGGGGGCACAGTAAGCTTTTTTTGTTGCTTCTTTTGGTAGGCCATGCTGTGAGCTCCGGCTGTCCCTTGGATTCAGATGCGCAGACAGGGCCATAACTGAAACATACAAAACAATCCGTCCATTTGTAAATATATAGTGATGACAACATAAAACATAAACATAAATCAATGTACAATTTTTGGGAATTCATTCCCACAAAATTCACACACTACATCCATGTAGGAGCCATTTCCTGCATGTACTTGTTATGTAATGTATATAAGTAATACAGATATCCGATATTTACATCCTTTTGTCATGTATAGTACTTCAGTGGGATGAACAGAAGACTTTACTAACAGCTGTGATAAATCAGTTACAAGCCCTTATAACAGCTTATAGTGTGGGAACTGATATGGGTGGACTGTGGTTTTTAAACGTTATTTTCAGAGGTCATAGGCAGTTATCATAAACTAATGAGTGTTTATGTCTGTCACCTCTGAGGGTCCCAAGAGAGTTCATTTAAAAGTTAATTTAATAAATCTCTCTCTCTCTCTCTCTCTCTCTCTCTCTCTCTCTCTCTCTCTCTCTCTCTCTCTCTCTCTCTCTCTCTCAATTTCAATTTCAATTTCAATTCAGTGTGCTTTATTGGCATGAAATACATATTGTAAATATTGCCAAAGCATTACACATACATACATATTAAAATACTAATAACAATAATAAAATAATAATAAAAATAAATAACTTTTTTTTTTCATTATATATTGGGGAAAACAAGATATAACTCTTTCTGTGTGTGTGTGTGTGTGTGTGTGTGTGTGTGTGTGTGCGTGTGTGCGTGCGTGCGTGCGTGCGTGCGTGCGTGCGTGCGTGCGTGCGTGCTTGTGTGTGTGTGCATATGTGAGAGCTCTATCTCCGTATCTTTGCTCTGCCCTCTACTGGTCTGAATTTGAGTGCCATTCTAGTGTAAAATAATCAACATATAAAAAAGCATCAATTCTATAAAACAAAGTCCAACATATGGAATATATAACAGTGCAGCCTCTGAGTAATGACTGTTTGTGAAATTTTGTGTGTATGTGTATTGTGAAAATGTATTTGTTAAAGTAATGCTTTTTAATGAAGAGTGAGATTGTCATAGCCAAGGACTTCTTTATTAATGTATTTTTAATGAATGTTTCTGAATTAAAAATTTCCTTCTAAGGTGTTTCCTGAGAGTTCTTTAGCCTCAGACCCCCTCCCCCTCCCATTTCTTTCTTTCTTTCTCTCTCAATCTCTCAATCACACCTCTTATTTTAGAATTCATATCTCAAGACCCTTTTGAGAATCATTCCTTAATAAAATATAGCTGAACTTCATTTTTTTTGTTGTTGTTGTTGTTAAAAATACCTCCAGCGATTTAATAAATGGTTACAGGTAATGACACAAGATTACACAAGACCTTTTACAGTGGTTCAAAAATAGGATAGGATTATTTCACAATACAGTAAAACGCAGTCCTCTTTCTGGATTTTATTAGGCAACACATTCCCATCGGCACCACAGAGAATATATTCTTTGGCTTGGTCTGGCTGGGTTGTATAACATGACAAATCCACCACTTAAACCAGTAAATATCTGATTCAAGGAGGCTTAAAAAAATTTTTACCGACCATATTTTTTTATATATGGAATGGATATATGGAGTGAATTATTTTTTGCACCTACAGTTTCCTGTGCCAAGAATCGACTGTTTACACTTCAGTTTAGATCAAACTTCCACAAATCATGTTATATTGATAAGAATCAATCAATCTGCATGATATACATATATATCATTTAATTTAAAATAATACAGTTTATAACAATAAAATTACTTTGAGTATTTTTTTTATTTACAATTATACTCAATTTGTAACAATTTGGTTACTATCATATGCAATGTAAATAATGAGAACTGACTTATGCGAACTTTTTAAATAACATCAATGCAGTTTCAATAAATGTCAGTTATTTTATTTATATTATTATCTGTTGGTTGGATTTCTTGAATATTTCAGGATCATTTTGATGTTTCTTTTTCAAATTCTAAAAATGATTAATACCCAGCATGAATTCTTCCACTAAATGAAGATATCATGAACAAGCTTTTAACTCTGTGGTAGCTATACAAATGCAGTTGCAGTAATCAATGCAGGATAGAGGGGCGCACCTAAGAGCAGAGGTGTAAAATCCCGGGGTCAGAAAGTACAAGTCCTGCCACGTGTTTCTTCCACCCATGAACTCAGCCAGCTGAATTTCACTAATTAGTTCTACCACCTGGTTGAAGAATTGTGCTAATTAGCAAATCCAGGTGATTGTAACAAAATACTGGGGAGAAACTTTACTTCCTGAGCCTGGATTTTACACCTCTGCATAAGAGGCTACAAACAAAATGCAGCTTCAGCTTCCCCTTGTTTGTTGGAGTTATGAGTTATGAAACAGTGGAAATAACAGAATTCGGGAACATGTCGACCGGAGAGGGGTGAGAGGTCGTGGCCTGCCTGTTCTGGTTGCGCACGTTATCTCCCGTCCGGAAATGGCAGACCCCTTGAGCGGGAATCTCTGCGGCTCTGGCACAGTGATGGATGACCGTCCCTGGTGTATATCAGGCCAGCTCTGGGCTGCTCAGTGAAAGAGCCATCTGCTTCTCCTCTGCTACGCTCCCACAAGACACCATGAAGGTAAGATCCAATTAGATTTTATTTGCATCGCACTTTTTGCAGAGACACCATTACAAAGTCGTTTTAAAGAGGAAGTGCAAAAGAAAATTGGAAAAAAAGGCCTGAGCCCGCAGATAGCGAGCAATTGAAGCACCAATCTCAGGAGCAACTCAGCTATAGAAGGGGGCCTATCCTCCGCTGGCTGACCCATTGTAATACTTAAGCTAGAATAATGGTAACATAAATGTAATGAGGGATCAAGCAGAGAAAACTATAAAAATGGGTTGGGCAGGTTACGGTCAGAGAAAGTTAAATTAGCTGGTAAAATAGGCAGTCCGAGCAGATAGATTTATAGTAATATGCAATGCAGAAGGGCGGCCTTATCTAGGTCTCCATCTTGGCCTCCATGTTGCATCATGGCGTGGGCTTGAACTAGGGGAGGGACGGCGCTGGGGCGGTCTGTGAACTTAGGGCGAGGGAAGGGGCAGAAGTCCCCGGGAAGAAAATAGAGAAGAGAAGAAGGATTAGCGACTATATAATTAGGAAATGAACTGTTGCATATGTAGAAGCCTGAGTGTAATATGGAAAAGCTGCAGTGTGCTATGCTATGGCAGCATATCTAAATGATGTGAAGAAATGGGGTATACACAACCATGAGAGTGATCCTGAACAGACAGTATGCCAACAAGACACAGAACAGCAAACCTGAGCGTTTACATGCAGTGGAGGGGCAACAGCACAGTCAGCTCAGCTCACATAACAGCTGTATGGTTCTGGTTTACCCTTCGCATACACCTTTAACAAAAGGACCTGATCTGTTTTGCAGCTATTTCTGACAAAATCTGAGCACTCGCACACGTTCACAGTAACACTCACACTTACACAGAAACTCACACTTTCACAAAGAAATTAATGATACAATGAATTGAGGATTTTATATAGTTTTTATTCCATTTTAATTGAGTGTTGTCTATAGAAATCATCCTTATTCAAGAACCATAGTGAAGTATATTCCATTGGAAAACCAGTGAACTGATTTTCACAATATATTTCATGCTGTATCTATAGATCTACTTTTATACTGATGTTATTTTCTTTTGGTATTGTGCAATTGCAAAATGACAAGACAATGAACTTGCATTTGAGCATGGCTTTTCACATAAATGCTGTTAACTGTAAGATGGTTTGATGAAATATCACACAACTTGCTAGATGCATTTGCGCACATGACTGGATATCACTGCAGTTGCATGGCTTCTTCAGCCCACATGGTGGTGCTGGAGAACTCCTATCGTTGAAAAAATCAATTCAAAATGAATGTTAACAGATGTGACGAACTTACTGTGCTACTGCACAGAAGTACAAGTACATGTGATCACATCGAGATCCATACACAGAATCTTGCTTTAATAAAATATCTTATAAATCACTGTTGCATCACATAGGAATACATAGAGCCAGTATAGCAGGAGCTTTGACCCAAGGAATTGTGGCTGTATGGATTGCTTGTAGTTCCTGTTGTTATTTTTACACTGGGAGCTCCTGTAATCAGTTGATATCTGCATGTTGTTCTGTGCAGGTGTGGTTCACTGCCATTCTGTCATGGCTGACGGCTACCCCATCTCTCCTGCTCTTCGTGAGGTGAGTCACCCAGTACCCTTAATACAAAGAACATGCCCTTATCAGCAACGTCTCCCAGGAGGTGCACCTTTAGCATGTACTCTCTCAGAAATGCAGGTACAGTGGAGGTACATTTTTCTTCTTTAAGGAAATATTTCCCGAACGTACCCAGAAAAGTACAATAATGTTATATTTTGGTACTAATAAGTACATTTTCAAACAAAAAAGGTACAAATTAATTATGTGTTTTATGTACCTATAGGGTACCACCCCAGTGACAAGCGCTTGTACCTTTTTAGGTGCTTTTCGTACCTTTTTTTCTGAGAGTGTATGTGGAGGATTTTCAGAGAATAGGTTGTTTTTTTTTAAATGGCTTTAAAGTGAGGTAAAGAAAACTCCCTTGTGGGAACTAAAAACAGAGGTGAGAAAAACTCTTGTATGGGAAGAAATCTGGGGAGGAACCCAGCCATTGAAGAGCAGCTCATCTTCAGATGTTCCATCCGGGTATTCACATAGCATATATAAGGTCAGGTTAGATTACATGTCAGCATATGGGGTGCTGTTAGCTAGTGTTAGCATATATTTTAACATACAGGGTCTTCTTATATACGTACGTACGTTAGTGTTAGCATAGACTGCTAATGTTAGCATATCCGTGTAGCAAAAGGGTCATATTAGCGCAGATGGGCAGATGAGACCTAGTTCTGCTGTTAAGCAGTGATGTCTCTCTGCAGTGGGGAGCTGCCGATTGACTGTCACTGGGGCCCGTATGGAGACTGGTCAGAGTGTGACGGCTGTACTAAAACACAGGTACACCTGTATTTATTTATTTATTTAAACCTGACTGCCACTTAGCAGGTCCTCATATCCTGAAAAATTTACAATGCAAACACGAGTGCCAAGATCAGGGATTGATGAATAGCAATTCCCTAGAGGAGGAAAGTACAGCCTCAAGAAAGACAGCGAGTGAGGAAGTGGAGACTTGAACAACAACTTGTCAAACACCTTCAGCACAATCTTCAGCTCAAACAATAACAATACCACCCTAATTAAATTAACAAGAACAAAGAACCATGGGCTCTGAAAACAGAAAAATCAATTGCACCTAACTTGGGACACCTGGGGTCACATGTATAAAACTCTGAGTAAAAGAATGTGTAAAAGAACGCTCAAGGAGAAAGCCGGAAATCTGCTTTCGCAAAGTTTCGAATTTTCTACCTACGCCTTTCTATCACGGTGTCGCTATATCACACTGTCTCCAAACATAGCGTACACATGGTGTCCAGCATGTGCAGACGTATGCAGGTTCTCTTATGTTATACATCTGAATTTCCGTGTGGAAACTCGCTTACGCAGCTTTCTGAGGGCATTTTTCTGCTCAGCGCTGTTTATACATGTGGCCACTGGTGCCGCGACTTTCCTCCATACACGCAGTGTTACAGTCTCTGTACACTTTCCAAATGGATCCACCAAACTACGTCAACCTTCCCAGTCGTCGCCTCACTCCTACCCTGCATTATCTTCTCCTTCCATTCCCTGGTTGCCTTTTGAAGATTTCCTGCACTCCCGGATCAGTCCCGACATCTTCAACTCCGGTGAAGAGCGATGGTAAACTTTGTTGCTGCAGATCCAACGGACATTCCCGGGCATATGTTGTGCATGCATCTCCATGGTGACGACCACAAACAAAATTATATCAACTAGACAATTTGTCAATATTATAAAAACGAGCAGCAGGAGTGCCCTGAAAAATCTCCAGCCCGACTCCCTGTCCCACAACAGACACACAGCGCATAAAAAAAACAAAAGACAAAAACCCGACACAACAAAATACATTCAAATTAACAAACACGAACACGAGAGACAGCTGGACTACATGTCGCCATTACAGTGCCACGTGACGTCACCAGTATATACAGTATATACAGTTAGGTCCATAAGTATTTGGACAGTGACACAATTTTTGTTGTTTTGGCTCTGTACTCCAGCACATTGGATTTGAGATGGTACAGTGACTGAGGTTAAAGTGCAGACTTTCAGCTTTAATTTCAGGGTTTTTACGTCCATATCGGGTGAACAGTGTAGCAATTGTAGCCATTTTTATACATTGCCCCCCCCCATTTTAGGGGACCAAAAGTAATTGGACAAATTAACATAAACTTTAATAAAGTTATCATATTTAATATTTGGTTGCATATCCTTTGCATGTCATGACTTCCTGATGTCTGTGACCCAACAACATCAAAAGACTCTTGATGTCTTATTTTCAGGTACTCTTACACAAAATACTATAATCTCTCTGCATTTTAATGGATCTCTATGGGAATTGGGGGGTGGGACTAGATTAAGCTATAAATTACATGGGAATAGTATGGAACACATGGTTGGTTAAATGGCTGTGAGTCACCAAGGGCCTGAGGTATCAAACAAGCCTCAAACCACCACTCTGCTGCCAGATATGCAGTAGATATGGATGGATCACTTTAAGGGTTGTTTCTCCTGACTCACAGAACTCATAGAGTTCAATAGGAAAATAGGTCAGTAGAAACAACCCTTAAAGTTATCCACCCATATTTACTGCATATCTGGTAGCATAGTGATGGTTTGAGGCTAGTTTGATACCTCATACCCTTGATGACTTACAGACATTTACCCAACCATGTGTTCCATACTATTCCTGTGTTATTTACATCTTAATCTAGTCCCACCCCCAAATTCCCACAGAGATCCATTCAAATGCAGAGAGATTGTAGTATCACTTGTAAGAGTACCTGCAAATAAGATATCAAAAGTCTTTTGATGTTGTTGGGTCACAAACATCGGGAAGTCATGACATGCAAAGGATATGCAACCAAATATTAAATACGATAACTTTATTAAAGTTTATGTTAATTTGTCCAATTACTTTTGGTCCCCTAAAATGGGGGGACTATACATAAAAATGGCTTCAATTGCTACACCATTTACCCGATATGGACGTAAAAACCCTGAAATTAATGCTGAAAGTCTGCACTTTAACCTCATAGTCACTGTTCCATTTGAAATCCAATGTGCTGGAGTACAGAGCCAAAACAACAAAAATTGTGTCACTGTCCAAATACTTATGGACCTAACTGTAAATATATGATCTGCCCTACCAAATGTAAATATATAATGTAAGTGAGTGAAGTGAATAATTCTGTGATTGCAGAGAGCAGATCCAGAGACTGGATAGTCACTTCTCTCCAGTGTTGTAATGCTTATCTTTGATATTGTGAGTGTTGCATGCAAATGTTGTTGTTGATCAGTACATTTCTCGATGCTTCTGGACAATGTTGATTTGTTGCGTATTTTGGGGGGAATTTTTCAGACAAGGACACGCCCTGTTCAGGTATTTGCCCAATTTGGGGGGGTCCCCTGCTTGGGTGAGCCTACTGAGAAAGGAGTGTGTGTCCCCACGAAAGGCTGTCCTCTGGACATGGGCTGCGCAGGGAGGTTCCGCTGCTCGTCAGGTGCGTGTGCGTATGTGTGTGTGTGCAACAGTACTGTGTGTGTTACAGTGCAGTGTGTGTGACAGTACTATGTGTGTGTGTGTGTGTGTGTGTGTGTGTGTGTGTGTGTGTGTGTGCAACAGTACTGTGTGTGTTACAGTGCAGTGTGTGTGACAGTACTATGTGTGTGTGTGTGTGTGTGTGTGTAACAGTACTGTGTGTGTTACAGTGCAGTGTGTGTGACAGTACTATGTGTGTGTGTGTGTGTGTGTGTGTGTGTAACAGTACTGTGTGTGTTACAGTGCAGTGTGTGTGACAGTACTATGTGTGTGTGTGTGTGTGTGTGTGTGCAACAGTACTGTGTGTGTTACAGTGCAGTGTGTGTGACAGTACTATGTGTGTGCGTGTGTGTGTGTGTGTGTGTGTGTGTGTGCAACAGTACTGTGTGTGTTACAGTGCAGTGTGTGTGACAATACTATGTGTGTGCGTGTGTGTGTGTGCAACCGTACTGTGTGTGTTACAGTGCAGTGTGTGTGTGTGTGTGTGTGTGTGTAACAGTACTGTGTGTGTTACAGTGCAGTGTGTGTGACAGTACTATGTGTGTGTGTGTGTGTGTGTGTGTGTGTGTGTGTGTGTGTGTGTGCAACAGTACTGTGTGTGTTACAGTGCAGTGTGTGTGACAGTACTATGTGTGTGCGTGTGTGTGTGTGTGTGTGTGCAACAGTACTGTGTGCGTTACAGTGCAGTGTGTGTGACAGTACTATGTGTGTGCGTGTGTGTGTGTGTGTGTGTGTGCAACAGTACTGTGTGTTACAGTGCAGTGTGTGTGACAGTACTGTGTGTGTGTGTGTGTGTGTGTGCAACAGTACTGTGTGTGTTACAGTGCAGTGTGTGTGACAGTACTATGTGTGTGTGTGTGTGTGTGTGTGTGTGTGCAACAGTACTGTGTGTGTTACAGTGCAGTGTGTGTGACAGTACTATGTGTGTGTGTGTGTGTGTGTGTGCAACAGTACTGTGTGTGTTACAGTGCAGTGTGTGCGACAGTACTATGTGTGTGTGTGTGTGTGTGTGCAACAGTACTGTGTGTGTTACAGTGCAATGTGTGTGACAGTAGTGTGTGTGTAATAGTACAAAGTGCGACAGTAGTGTGTATGTGTGTGTTATAATACAATGTGTGTGTGTGTGTGTGTGTGTGTGTGTGTGTGTGCAACAGTACTGTGTGTGTTACAGTGCAGTGTGTGTGACAGTAGTGTGTGTGTAATAGTACAAAGTGCGACAGTAGTGTGTATGTGTGTGTTATAATACAATGTGTGTGTGTGTGTGTGTGTGTGTGTGTGTGTGTGTGTGTTCGTTCCAGGTCAGTGTATCAGCATGGCGTTTGTGTGTAATGGTGATCAGGACTGTGAGGAAGATGGACTGGATGAACAAAACTGTGAAGACTCCAGCAGCAGGAGTGTGTGTGACAACCACAGAGTCCCCCCCAACATGGAGCTCACCGGAATGGGGTACATCGAGCTCACTGTGGGCGGGAGGGGAAACTGTCTGGGTGGGGCACGGGGTACAGCTGTCTTAGTGAGTGTGCATTCCTGCTGGCTGTATGCATGGTTAGATTGATTGATTTTGAGTGACACTGTAACTGGTTGACTGTGAGTGACACTGTGATTGGTTGACTGTGAGTGACGCTGTGATTAGTTGATTGTAAGTGGCATTGTGATTGGTTGACTGTGTGACACTGTGATTGATCTGATCTTTGTAGGTTCGATGCGCTAACGGGGGAGCTGAGGAGCGGTGTGATCAACACCAAGAGCTTCGGCGGGCAGTGTAGGAACGTTTTCAGCGGGGACCACAGGAACGTCTACCGGCTGCCCCAGAGCATGCTGGGATACAGCTTCCAGGTGAGCACACTCACAATTCACTTCAGCAAAAATCACCGTGCAGGAGAGGCGCAGAGTTCGATCCCATGGCGATTGCTTTGTCTCGCTCCAGGTTAGCGTTGAGAATGACTTCAGTGATGAATCGTACAACAGTTCCTGGTCCTACATGAAACACACAGAGAGCAGACAGACTTTCAAAGGGGGACACCGTTATACGACTTTTCATAACGAGCTGACTAATTACAAGGTGAGTCCTGCTTTTAATCAGCGTGCAAAAAGTACAATCAAATCTTATCAATCATTTGTGGGTATTATAATGCTGAATGAGTTTCTGAATCACGTTAAATGTAATGAATAAACAAATGCATTCATGTGATGGAAAAAACATTCCGTACACTTCCATGTTGTTTGTAGATTGGACTCGTGAATTTAAACCACATCTACACACAGAGTCAAACAGAGTCAAACTGGGCCCTTGATTACTTGAGATTATGAGACTGTGTTAAGTCCTGAGCTGTGACTCACAGTATACTAAAGGTGAGAGCGCAGGTGTGACACGTGAGTGAAGGCGTGACGGGTGAGTGCAGGTGTGACAGGTGAGAGTGCAGGTGTGACAGGTGAAAGCACAGGTGTTACAGGTGAGAGTGCAGGTGTGACAGGTGAGAATGTACAGGTGACAAGTACAAGTGTAGGTGTGACAGGTGAGAGTGCAGGTGTGACAGGTACAAGTGTAGGTGTGACAGGTGAGAGTGCAGGTGTGACAGGTGAGAGTGTAGGGGTGACAGGTGAGAGTGCAGGTGTGACAAGTGAGAGAGTACGGGTGACAGATGAGAGTGTAGGGGTGACAAGTGAGAGTGTAGGGGTGACAGGTGAGAGTGTAGGGGTGACAGGCTTGTCTCTGGCCCCTCAGAGCCACAGGTTACTGGTCATCAGGAACGAGGTGGAGGTGGCGCAGTTCCAGAACAGTCCGCCGGAGTACCTACCACTGTCCGAGGAGCTCTGGAAGGCCCTGTCCGCCCTCCCGGCTGTGTATGAGGCCTCCGCCTACCGCTCGCTCATCCACAAGTACGGCACGCACTTCCTGTCCGAGGGCTCCCTGGGGGGGCAGTACCAGGTCCTGCTGCAGTTTGACGCCGAGTCCATGAAGGAGACAGGTGAGGCTCCCCGATAACCCCACGACCACACCGCAGAACCCTCCACCCAAAACTCCACACCCGCACACTAACACCCTGAACCCCACACCCATAACCTTTCTCCATGCTTGTTTTTCTAAATATTCAGTCATTCTAATTTCCAGTTAAGGAGCAGGCCGGGAGAAGGTAGTTTTGCCTCAAAAAATGCGCCTGTCACACTTTTATCTTTTTTTACACCTTTATTTTTCGGCTGTGATAATAAACAGAAAACTCTAAATGCAGCAAAGATGGAATTCTGTTATGAACAACTTGATTTTCATACAGCGATAAACATTGCATTATAAATCCAAGAAATGGGTGACTTTTGGAGATGCATTTATGAGGTTCAGCTCCTCATTAGAGAAGTTCTGCTTATTGTGTTTTGTTAAATGCAAGATTAATTTCTGATATTATAATTATGGCTGGGTGTTTGTCATAGAAATTGCACGTGTCACGGATTCTGTGATTTTTGCCATTTCTTCAGTGACTTTAGCCAATATTTTCTGTGACAAACACCCACCCTTAATTATAGTGCATCACCTGAGATGCTATTATTACTCCATTATTTGTGATATTCTCCCTTGATTCTTTCAACCAAGCAAGCATAAGAATAGCATCATGCTTATGAAATATATAATGTAACAATCAATTGCACTGATACCAATGAAGATAATGTGATGGTGTAAAAATAAATGAGATACACATATGATGAACTTCTCCCTTTCCTCTGGTAAAGAATCCACTGACACTGACTACCACAAGTGTGTGACCAAAGTGAAACGTCGTTTGTTCTGGAAAAAGACCACGGTCAAATGTGAAAAACTCATTGAGAATCTCAAGAATACAAAAGGTAACACGTTAATGATTTTAACATGTCCTGATAAGTTATTTGATGTCATCACTTTAACATGCTGCTGCTTGAGAAGTTGCCATGCTGTGGGCGGGGCGATCTTTGTGTCTTGTGAATGGGCAACTCTCATTGGTCAGGGTTCAGCAAGAACAAGATTCCGGTGAAGACGGACATTCTCGGAGGAGACCCTGCCTACATCGCCGGGCTTGGCTTCATAGATCTGGAGGACCCCAGTGCCAATAGTGACATGTACTCCAAATGGGCGGGGTCTGTGAAGGACTTCCCCCAAGTCATCAAACAAAAGGTGGGCGCCCTGCCCAAACCTCAGAACTGGAACAGTGGGGGTGGGGCTTCGTGCATTGAAACCATCAGGATATTTGGTTACATTTCAGACATGGTGTTACGTGCTGGTGCGTGGTGTTAACTTCTGAGCCATGAAGGGAGGTTCTTAGCATGTGACATTGTGACATCACGCTCGGTATGTTGCCCACTGGGTTTGAATGGTGTAGCCATTCCATAGGGTTGGGCTTAGGGCTAATGTAGGTGCTGGTGAGTGTATTTGATGTACTGAGGGGCAGTGTAGGTGCTGGTAAGTGTGTTTGATATATTGAGGGACAGTGTAGGTGCTGTTGAGTGTATTTGATGTATTGAGGGCTAGTGTAGGTGCTGCTGATGAGTGTGTTTGATGCATTGAGGGCTAGTGTAGATGCTGGTGAGTGTGTTTGATGTATTGAGGGGCAGGGTAGATGCTGGTGAGTGTGTTTGATGTATTGAGGGGCAGTGTAGGAGCTGGTCAGTGTGTTTGATGTATTGAGGGGCAGTGTAGATGCTGGTGAGTGTGTTTGATGTATTGAGGGGCAGTGTAGGTGCTGGTAAGTGTGTTTGATGTATTGAGGGCTAGTATAGGTGCTGGTGAGTGTGTTTGATGCATTGAGGGCTAGTATAGGTGCTGGTGAGTGTGTTTGATGCATTGAGGGCTAGTGTAGGTGCTGCTGGTGAGTGTGATTGATGCATTGAGGGCTAGTGTAGATGCTGGTGAGTGTGTCTGATGTAATGAGGGTCAGGGTAGATGCTGGTGAATATGTTTGATGTATTGAGGGGCAGTGTAGGAGCTGCTCAGTGTGTTTGATGCATTGAGGGGCAGTGTAGATGCTGGTGAGTGTGTTTGATGTATTGAGGGGCAGTGTAGATGCTGGTGAGTGTGTTTGATGTATTGAGGGGCAGTGTAGATGCTGGTGAGTGTGTTTAATGTATTGAGGGGCAGTGTAGGTGCTGGTGAGTGTGTTTGATGTATTGAAGGGCAGTGTAGGTGCTGGTGGGTGTGTTTGCTGTAGAGATTATTGTTCTGTCTTTGAACGCTGTTGCTGGGTTGGTGAAGGTGTTGACACTGTGGAGGTTGTTCTGTGCTGCTGACTGTAGCTGAGGCCGCTGTACGAGCTGGTGAAGGAGGTACCTTGCGCAGCAATGAAGAGGCTTCACCTGAAACGGGCAGTGCAGGCCTACCTGGAGGAGGACCATCCCTGCCATTGCAGGCCATGCCAAAACAACGGCCATGCCCTGCTGCAGGGGACCAGCTGCACCTGCATCTGCCAGCCAGACACCTCAGGCACCTCCTGCCAACATGGGACAGTCATGGAGGAGCAGCCAGGTACCTCGACCCTGCAGGGGCCTGTGACTGGGAAATGGCCTTTGGTTTGAGCACAAACCTGTATGTTAGACTCACATGATGCTTTCTCTCAGGGGTTATCCATGGTGACTGGAGCTGCTGGTCCACCTGGAGTTCCTGTTCTGGAGGGCAAAGGTCAAGGACTCGCACCTGCTCAAACCCAACCCCCAGGATGGGAGGCAGGCACTGCCTTGGGGAGCCCATCAACCACCAATTGTGTGCTGACCAGGACCTTCAACACCTACAGTGAGTCCATACACTGGACAGATTTAAATAAAGAACAGTCAATAATGATTAGCCTGCAAAAAAGTGAGGTATTCGCCTGTAATATAGCTAAACAGTAGCCCATATTAAAGCTAATGATTAGCCTACAATAAAGCTAGTGATTAGCCTGCAATAAAGCTAGTGATTTGCCTGTAATAAAGCTAGTGATTAGCCAGTGATAATGCTAGTGATTGGCCTGTAATAAAGCTAGTGATTAGCCAGTAATAAAGCTAGTGATTAGCCTGTAATAAAGCTAGTGATTAGCCAGTAATAAAGCTAGTGATTCACCTGTAATAAAGCTAGTGATTAGCCAGTAATAAAGCTAATGATTAGCCAGTAATAAAGCTAGTGATTTGCCAGTAATAAAGCTAGTGATTTGCCAGTAATAAAGCTAGTGATTAGCCAGTAATAAAGCTAGTGATTAGCCGGTAATAAAGCTAGTGATTTGCCTGTAATAAAGCTAGTGATTTGCCAGTAATAAAGCTAGTGATTAGCCAGTAATAAAGCTAGTGATTAGCCAGTAATAAAGCTAGTGATTAGCCGGTAATAAAGCTAGTGATTAGCCGGTAATAAAGCTAGTGATTTACCTGTAATAAAGCTAGTGATTTGCCAGTAATAAAGCTAGTGATTAGCCAGTAATAAAGCTAGTGATTAGCCAGTAATAAAGCTAGTGATTCGCCAGTAATAAAGCTAGTGATTTGCCTGTAATAAAGCTAGTGATTAGCCAGTAATAAAGCTAATGATTAGCCAGTACTAAAGCTAGTGATTAGCCAGTAATAAAGCTAATGATTAGCCTGTAATAAAGCTAGTGATTAGCCAGTAATAAAGCTAATGATTAGCCTGTAATAAAGCTAGTGATTAGCCAGTACTAAAGCTAGTGATTAGCCAGTAATAAAGCTAGTGATTAGCCTGCAGTGCTGCTAATTATACATCTGTTTTCAAGATTGATGGAGCCTCACTGTTTTGACTCCTCCCTCACACCCAAGACGGTCTGTAAGACTCCACCCCCTCTGAGGAACGGCTTTGTCATGGTAAGGCCCTCCTTCTCTATGACTGGAGATTCACTGCTAGAATTTTTCTCCTTGTCTGTGAATCATACCTGCTGTTGCCAGGGGAAGGGCTTCCCTTCTGTGTCCAAGTCTTGCTGGTATGAACCATGTTGATCTCTGATCTTATTGCCCGTCTGCGTATGTCCATTTGTACTAAGGACCCCAAAGACATCTATTCCATTGGCAGCAAAATAGTGTACTCTTGCATCAAAGAACACCATATTATCGGGGATCCAGTGGCTGAATGCACAGATCAGCTCACCTGGAGGAAACAAGCTGTGGAGTGCAAGAGTATGTACTGTCCTCTCACACATCCCTTAAACACTTGCTACCCCCGAAATGACCCCATTTAGTACAGGACTTTTGAAAAAAGCATTATGACCCCAAACATAATAGGAGGGTTAAATGTGAGCTAGGGTCTTTCCATCTCTCCAATTATGGACTGTCTTTTCTGCTCATTATGTATGCAGGAACAGTGTGTGGGTCTCCGCCTCTCCAATACAATGTCAAGGGCGCCCCGTGGAAACTGACCTATCAGATTGGAGAGAAGGTGTCACTGTCTTGCCCACCTGGAACGCAGCGAGAGGGTGCGTCCGAGATCACATGTGGCTCCAGCCTCAACTGGTCTCCATCTACGAGGGATATAAGTTGCCAAGCTGGTATGATCCCTCCACCAGCCCCCACGCAAACCACATCCTCAACACGCCAAGACTCATATTCTTTCCCATTTCACAGAGTAATACAAATGACATGTTTGTTGTTGTTCATTGCAGCTTTAATTGTGTGTTCTAGTGTCAACAGAAATTCCAAAACAATCCGGACCACAGTGCAAACCATGGCAGAAACCAGGGAACCAGGATGACTGCGTGTGTAAAATGCCCTATGAATGCAGGTAAGACTTTTCACTCAAAGTTTGCTTGATGACATTACTTTCACCCAGCAAAATTTGGTGTATTAGGATGTAGGGTGCATTGTAGGGTAACTGTGGTATAACAGCAAGGTAGTGTGGCTGTGGTGTAACAGCAGGGTAGTGTTACTGTGGTGTAACAGCAGGTGATTGTGGTGTAATAGCAGAGTAGTCTGACTGTGGTATAACAGTAGAGTAGTGTGACTGTGGTATAACAGCAGAGTAGTGTTACTGTGGTATAACAGCAGAGTAGTGTTACTGTGGTGTAACAGCAGGGTAGTGTGACTGTGGTGTAACAGCAGAGTAGTGTTACTGTGGTGTAACAGCAGAGTAGTGTGACTGTGGTATAACAGCAGAGTAGTGTTACTGTGGTGTACCAGCAGAGTAGGGTTACTGTGGTGTAACAGCAGGGTAGTGTGACTGGTGTAACAGCAGAGTAGTGTTACTGTGGTGTAACAGCAGGGTAGTGTGACTGTAGTGTAACACCAGAGTAGTGTGAAATGTGGATTAACACCAGAGTAGTGTTACTGTGGTGTAACAGCACTGTGATGTGCTCACTTTGGCAGCTCTTCCCTGGAAGTATGTGCTTCCGTCAGTGGGCGGAGTTCGACGCACAGACTGACCGTGTGCAAAATCAAAGCCCTGGAGTGTCTGGGGCAGAGTTATGCTTTGGCTGAAGACAATGCCTGTGATTGGCCAGAGCATAAAGCCACACCTTGCCCAGCCTGCCAATTGTGGGAGAAGTGTGATGGTAAGTAGTGTGCCCCCTACTGTTTCCTGAGGTTTAAAGATCTGCATCAACATTGTTTTATTTTACTGTAATATAGATGGGCATGGTCCCCCTGTATGGTTTTAACATCAATACTCAAACTTTGTTTTTAACATATATGCCCAACTGTCTGTGGTCTGAATGCCTTCAGTCTGCCAGGACCAGGGTCTCAGCCATGTTCATTCCTCCTGCAGAGCGGAGCAGCATGTGCATGTGCAGAGAGGCGGGGCAATGTTCTGAGCCCGGAACCCTCCTGTGTGTCAGGCCAGGGGAAGGCACCGTCGCTATGACGATAACGGAATGTGAGGCGGGCATCAGAAGGTGCAGAGGGGACCCAATCACCATTGTCACCCTCGGACCCTGCTCATCCTGATGCAACATACATGTATATTTTCTCTGTAAGGAGATCAAGTTTAAAGTACATACAGAGTATTGCACACCTGTCTGAGGGGAGGTCGCAGTTGTAATGTACTTAAAAAAATATTACAGCCAATGACAATACTTCTTTAAATTAATTTAAAGTTAAAAAATGAGTTTAGAGCAACTCATCTGTCTATGCTTGGTAGTATATCAGCACATATCAGCATCAGACTTTGGTTTTGAGTCTTTAATTTTCTTAATTTGGGTTTTCTTTAATTTAGACTTGACAAATATGAGCTTCCATTTTAAAGAAAATGTGAAGTATTGAAGACTGACACACTATGCCAGAGACATGTTTATATGTCTGTGTGTGTTGTGTGTGTTTTTGGAATATAAGATAATATAACATTTGATCGAGACTGAGTATGCCCGTCCCCCAGAATATGTGTTGTGGAGATCAGGGGAATGTAAACCTACACAGAAAACGGCCTTTTCTACTGTATACGTGTATGTGCCTTTCTCAGGGGTTAGGGGTGAGGGGTTCTGCATATCCATCTGGGTCCTCATTTTTTGTACACAGGTCCTGTTCAGTACTGTTATTTGATGAAATTCTACTGACTGTTTACAGCACAGTATCCTGCTGAAACAGCTTCCACCTTCAAAATAACACAAAAGAATCACTCGGCAGCTAAAATAGAAATCATTGATGTTTTCATATCAAGGCACAACAGAATACATAACATTGATGAATAGGAAAATGTTTTCTATAGTTGTTTCGAGTTGAATGTCATTGAGTCTGTGTTAAACAAATCAACTATATGGGAATATATATCTGTGGGGGCATATCATTTTTGGTAATGGTCTGTCTGTGTAATAATAAAAGTGCATCTACTCCAACATGTGATGTCAAGTTTAATGTGAGGGAGAGTGTAAGGTTCGGAGAACCAAACACGACCGATAAGGATTTCTAAAAGCGTATCTAGAGAGAGATACGCCACAAAACGTGGAAGTAGCTGCACCAGGATTGGGATAACACAGGATCGGGAGCAAAACTTCCCTAGCACAAAGCAAAACAAAACAACCTCCAAAAACTGAAGCGATCTCGATAAACAAACGTAGAAAAGCAAAGGCTGTGTTACACTATCCGTTCCTCTCTGTCCCCGTCCCCGTTTGTGCTCCTTGTTTTACCCTTTTCCTCATGTTTCTTGTCTTGTTTTCACGTTTTCCTGTTTGTCTTCCTCGTGGTGCAGGCTGGGCGTGGTTTCCCTCTTTGTTGTTACTAATTCCCTCTCGCATTTCCTCCGCGTATCACATTCCTTTCCCCGCTTACATTCCTCACGCTCTCTTCGCCGTTAATCACTCTCTCATACATTCTCACGCTGCATGCATTCATTGGCTCGTTAACTCTCCTATATATTCTTCCGGTCTTCGTTGTCTTGTGCCGGTTCGTTAAGTCTTGTTGTTGGAACTTGTCTTGTCTGGTCTCGTATCTTAGTCATAGTCACGTTTTGTCTTGCTTAAAGCTAAATCGCTCTCTAAGTCTTGCTTCGCCTAGGCAACTAACGCCTCATAGTTTTGTTCATGTCTTGCTGAAACTAACGTCTTGTTTTGTTCTGCTTGTCTGCCTGCCTGCAGCCACATCCTAGCTCCACGCGACGCATCCCTGTGTCCCGCTCCCCGCTCCTCCTCTACTTCGCCTACCCAGGATTCAGCCACTATCCAGCCCCTTGCCTGCTCCTCACTCCCGTTCTGCCCCTGTTCGCACAATCCCAGGATCCAGTCCCTTCCCTATCTTCTCCCTATACTTTTGGAGTTTAGTACGAAGTAATAAATTATTTAGATTATTGGATTTCTGTCTCTGAGTCGTGCATTTGAGTCCAGTCCCTTCTCGGATCCTTAACAGGCTGCAAATAACCATGACATTTAAGGGTATTTATTAGCAAAAGAAAATCACATTTCCATTTTTACAATGTAATATGCTATCCAAAATGACTTAATACGCAATGTGGGTTTGGTAGTTAATGATAATCTTTATCCACAGGCTTTGGGAGCAAAACGTTATGGTAAGTGGGTTAATCCATGTGCTGAGGATAGATTTCTGTAAATGGCAGATGCAAAGCAGGCATTTAACATGGGCCATCATGGACGATGTCAAACTCAATCCTAGCACATTTCATGGCTGCCATGAAGCACAGGTTCATGGTCTTCTTGCTCTTGGTCTTCAGTATTTCCAAACAGAAGGTGTGCTTTCCGTCTCTGGGACAGTCACGCGGTAATTTACACTCACAGTGCTTAGAGTCTGAGGGACAAAAATGCAGGAGAAGAGGCAATTCATTCATATGGAAAAGTTACTAAGATAGGTTGTAATGTGAGAGACTATATAACTCAAGAGTAAGGATTCGGTTAATTGGAACATGACACTCAGAGTGAATTATTTGAATTTGTATTTATTTTATTTAATAACAATAATAATTATGATTATTACTATTAGACCATTGTGATGATAATGATAATTAGTATTATTATGTTAATATTAATAGAATACGATAACATTAAAATTAATATCAGTAAAATTGTTATTAAAAATATTTATAAAATAAAAATAGTTATTAGACCATTGTGATTATTATTATTTTATTACTATGATTTATTTTCTTTTTAAGTAATAATTATTCGACAATTGTAATGATCATTATTATTATTGTTATTATTGGACCATTGGGATGACTATTATTATTATTATTACTAGTATACTAATATAATGATTTATTAATAATAATTCATATGAATACACATTTGTTGTTATTATATTTTCAGATAAAATTAGAAAATATATGAATTAAGCAATAGATCATGAGAGAGAGTGCATTATTGGAAATATAAGCACTGTTGTGACATTGCAGCAACCGCAGGTCGAGTTGCGAAGTACTTCTCAGCAGTGCTGATATCCAATAACGCACAAACCTTGAGTGATCTATTGCCTTTATACAACAATGTCACCATAAACATTTAGTAAGTAATGAAAAAATATTGAAACAATAACGATTGATTAACTAATTCTTTATTTCGGATTCGCCACCTTGCTAGCACCCTATTGCTGTTGCTATTGTAGTTGTTTATGCTTCCTAGGCAACGCTCTATAGAACCATAGACTGTATAAAAATATGGACAAAGTCACTGTGACGTCACCCATTGCCTTCCCACGGCCTCGTAAAAACCATTTTGAGTCTCCGGAAGACTTTTTCGCCATCGGTTTGCACAAACTGCGTCTGCTCCGTGGAGCCGAAGTGACGTTGTTGGGAGCAGGGTCAACCGGATATGGTCTTTATGGACCAGGCACAGGATGATTGACAGTTCGGGGTGGAGAAACCCATGACCTGACCTTAACCAAACTCACCATTTTGCAAAACAAACTCGTAGTAAACTTCCTTAAGTTGCTAATGTTTTATAATATAACATTTAATTTTCATCCTTGATTTTACTGTAATTTCTTCGCATTGAATGTCTGGTATTCGTCACATAAGTTGCTAATGTTTTATAATATAACATTTAATTTTCATACTCGATTTTACTGTCATTTATTGGCATTGAATGTGTGGTATTCGTCACATAATTAACGTTCATTCAGTTATCTTCAATTAAAAAAAAAAAAGCATACCAGCTGAGCTCGGTAGCCAAACTTGACGCACTGCATCACCACATACGGACGAACATAGGGTAACGTATTGCCATGAACTATATTGACGGTCAATCAATCACATATGTTATTTTGACAACACTACTTTTATTATAAATGTCCCTAGCACCGCTAGAAAGGTAACAAGCTGTCCCATAGTCTTAAATGAGCAAACCACCACCGTCTTTTTGGCTAAGCGCTAATTAACTCGACTCCAACAGAGCAGTCTGTCACTGTTTTCCGCAGCATGAAACCCCGTTCCGAAAACTGTTCCAGATAAAGTTGGCATTGTACGTTAGTGGGTTCACACGCTAGCTAAAGCAGTAGCCTACATTACATCTTAGCTGGCATTAACTTTCATCTGCATCCTGTAACCTAATCACAAACATTGCAAACATTTACAAACGCAGACGTATTCTGTTCCGATAAATTATTGGTTTTATTTTACACATCCCCCATATTGAGTCAGTACAAACGGACGGGCTTTCTTTTTCGACCAGTGCATCATTACGCCCACATTGGTGACGCTCCCCGGCGAAGACGGGCGAAGGACGGGCTTTCTTGTTTATTTAAATCGAACAGGAACCAGCGCAAACATGGATCAACAAGCCAACCCAGTCATAATCGCTGCGAGGTCGTCATCATCATAACATTACGCTGCCCGGCGCATCAAGAGTACACCGGTTCTTTTAAATCGCACGTAATCAGTGCTAATCCGGTTAACTCGGTCCATGCCCCAGCGCTGTTGTAGGCTATATTTATTATTATATCATTGTGATTGTCAAAAAATGGCATTTCAGTTTTTTGGCAATTTGGACCCTTTTTGGATATAAGACTATAGAGTCATGTCTTATTCTTTTTCCACTCAAACATATTTTTCATCATGAATCATGAATGTGGAAAAACTAATTTCTATTAATTATTTTCAGCATGGGTGTTAAATAAACATGATTTTCTTTCTGTACATATCAAAATTGGCAATTAGGACCCTTTGGGCTCTATTTTCAAATCAGCGCAAGGGGACGGTATAGTCAAACGCAAGCTTGTTGACAGCATCAACGTCTTAAAACTGGCGCTATGGCGTTTCTCAGCAATACCGCTAGGATCAACACATTCTCAACATAACATCCTTTCGCTTGCGCTGCAGTGGGATGGGTGGCGCTGTCTGGGGTGTGTTCTAAAATACTTTCGGCTCAGTGACAATTTGAACCAACGAAAACCCATTGCGTTATGATCAGCTAGAACCACCTCTTAGCGGCAACGCAATAGACTCTGGCAATTTGCCAACTTATTAGTCATGTAGTTCTATGTAGTGTCTATAGCAGTGGCGGCTCCTGAGCTGAAAATTGGGGAGGCAGAAAACTTCCCTTTAAACTGATTATTGGTCTTAATCATTTTTCAATCAGTTTCCTTGATTAACAATAGGCTACATCAGCGTTTAATTCACCAATTACTCAATGCCATCAAATGTAGCCAGTTCTTCTCAATGAGGCTATTAGGCAAGTAATAAAATTATTTTCACTTGCATCGCATAATTGTGCACATTTTAATCAACATTATAATTGTGGATACATGTGCTCTTCGTTCTCCGCACTCTTAATTCCGAAAATATCCATGGAAATTAAACGATCTGAAAGCTCAGCTTTTGTTAGATTCTTTTTTATTGCAGGTTTAGCACAACCTCATCTTTTGTTAGATTATTTTTAAAAAATAATTAAAAAAATTATCTAACAAAAGCTGAGCTTTAAGATCGTTTAATTTCCATGGATATTTTCGGAATTAAGAGTGAACGAAGAGCACATGTATCCACAATTATAATGTTGATTAAAATGTGCACAATTTTGCGATGCAAGTTAAAATAATTTTATTACTTGCCTAATAGCCTAATTGAGGAGAACTGGCTACATTTGATGGCATTGAGTAATTGGTGAATTAAACGCTGATGTAGCCTATTGTTAATCAAGGAAACTGATTGAAAAATGATTAAGACCAATAATCAGTTTAAAAGGAAGTTTTCTGCCTCCCCAATTTTCAGCTCAGGAGCCGCCACTGGTCTATAGGTGATGCCAACATTACACTTCCATTTAATGAACAAATAGCCTATAATTATTATTAATTAATTAATTAATTAATTTTAATTTAAACTACTAGAATAAAACAGGACAGTTTACAAGAAACTTGCGATCATGTAGGCTAATAGCCTATAATATATAAATTACACATTGACACAGTTGAATCATAAGCCTACCATTTGAATCATAATTATGCCTACATCACCTCATGTAGGCTAATTAATGCATTCGCCACCTCCTCCCGTGCCTTCCGAACTTCTGGGAGACGAGGTGGTGTGGATTGTGATCCATAAATTACTAGTCCTAGTCTGTACTTCTGTTGCAAGTATGTCTGATTTTCTGTGCGGAAAATCGCTCTTGTCGTTGACGGTCCAGTGCGTTTGGGTTGCTCATTATGAAATTGCATGGAGCGATTGCGTTCCAACTGGCTTTTTTTTAAAAGCATGAGAACAACTATTTGATTGGCTACCATAGAGACACACCTTGGACATTTAAACCCAGCCTTTTAGCAATACCGCCATCAGATGCGCCAAGATTGCCGTCATGAAATTACCAAATTTCTCGCCGACACGCCCTCAGAGCGATACCACCAAGCGATTACTCTTGCGTTCACCATTGCGTTTGGTTTATTAAAATAGAGCCCTCTATGTACTATAGCAGGGATCTCAAACTCCAGTCCTGGAGGGCCGCTGTGTCTGCTGGTTTTTGTGATTTCCTTTCAATCAGCAGCCAGTTTAGGCCTTGGAAACAAGGTGTGCAGACTCTTTAGCCAATCAATGACTTAAATTAAACACTTAAGTGCAGGAACACATCGAAAACCAGCAGACACAGCGGCCCTCCAGGATTTGAGTTTGAGATCCCTGTACTATAGCCTTATATAAAGTTTTGTTTTTCCACTGAAACATATTTTTCATCACAAATGTCAAAATACTAATTTATATTCATCATTTTCAGCAAGGGTATTAAATAAACATGATTTTCCAGCCATTTAAATAAAAAAATGGCATCTTCATTTTTTGGCAATTTGGACCCTTTTGGACAATAATAATAATAATAATAATAATAATAATAATAATAATAATAATAATAATAATAATAATAATAATAATAATGGTCTTAAGTATTTTTCTGTTTTCCAATGATACACATTTTTCATCATGAATGTCTAAAAACGGATTTATATTCATTCTTTTCAGCATGGGTGTTAAATAAACATGATTTTCTATACATCAAAATGAAAAACTTGGATTTGAATTTTTTGGCAATTTTTTTTTCTGGATTTTTTTTTATATTAAAGAAATAACTCGTTTAAAAATAATATGAAAAAATTATAATTTATAATAATAAAAGTAAAAATAGAAATAATAATAATAATAATAATAACAACAACAATAATAATACAATTAATACTATTAATAATAAAAAAGAAAAATAATAGTCATTATCATTGCAATAATAATAATAATAATAATCTTTGTCATCACAATGGCCTATTAATAATAATAATAATAATAATGACATTAATAATGCGAATAATAATAATAATAATAATAATAATAATAATAATAATAATAATAATAATAATAATAATCTTTGTCATCACAATGGCCTATTAATAATAATAATAATAATAATAATAATAATAATAATAATAATAATGACATTAATAATGCTAATAATGCTAATAATAATGCTAATAATAATGCTAATAATAATAATAATAATAATAATAATAATAATACCAGGGCAGGTCTCCCACTCATAGCAGGTGTCCGGTCCGCAGGGCTCCTGGACCTCACTGCGGTTGGACACACTCGCTCGGAACCGGCCCCACTCCAGCTGAGCCTGATCAAGTTCACAGGCCTCCGTGCTCAGGAAGTACAACGGGTCTCCATGGCACTGGCCAGCGTGGAAAGCACAGGCCGACTTCATCCGAGCACTGCCGGTTACTGCGTCTAGTACGCAGAGATCCGCCCTGTATGAACTACATTCAACAGCAAACTACACATCACACACAGCAACATACTCAGTCCTGGGAAACATTGGCAATGCTCAAACAATCAAAAGGAAAGGGTCACTAAATTATGGTAATGCTACACATTTACAAAACAAACTAAATGTACAGACTAATTAAAGACCTGCAGCGGTTGCTGGCAGGCAAAAGTATAAAAATACCACCCACAGACAGGCTAAGGGGCTAAATAGCACATAGTATGCTTGTCTTGTATTTTTATTGTGTATTTTTATTGTATGTACTGTGCACAGCAGATAGCAGGTAGCAAGCTGATTTTGTTGGATTCAGTTTTTAAGAGTAGGCTCAAGATCTTTTTACTACTAAGTTTTTACTACTTTCTAATGATAGTTATACCGTTTTAATTGTACTGTCTAATCAATCTTTATTTTTTTTCATTATTCTGTGAACTTTGAATTGCATTCAGTTGTATGAATATGTGCTATACAAATAAACTTGACTTGACTTGACTAATTGCACACACTAATAATGTAGAGTGTGGTCCCTCACCTACACTCCTCCTGTGGAATACACACACACTGGGAGCCATCTTTCTTCTCACCCCTCTTACAGCTGCTATCGGGGATGAATGGGCGCTCTGTGAAATGAAATGGGAGCATAGTTATGGATAATACTGTGTCTGTAAATGTACAGCACAAACCATGATAAATCACAGCATGGCAGGTTATGCCAATCGGAGCATATTATGGTGATATCATGGTGATATCACTCAGCATGTCACAAATTAATCCAAAATTAGACTAACTAACGATCAGAAAGAATCTGGAATGTGAATTATGAATCTTCCAAAGAAAGGTACGTAGCCCGTTCCCTCTCTGTTAACACATGGTTAATGATGGTCATTTTAAAAAAGCACCTCCTACCATTCTCACAGTGTATGTCACTGGGTACGGGCGGGCCCCAGGTAAGACTTGATCCACAGGTGTAGTAGCGAGGCCCTGACGGTACCATGCCGAAGCCCGCACAGTTCAGCCCCATAACGTCCCCGATCTTATACTCCTCTTTCACGGGCTGCAGTCTGATGTCATCAGGGAGAGACGGCCTCACGCAAACTCTCTCTGTGTGAGGGACAGTACTGCGTTAGCATTCTTACACAACCGCCAAGTTTCCATGGTTTTATGTGGACTATTTATTAATGAAGGGTTTTATTTTTGACTCTGAGCAGCACTCTATGTGTGTGGAGCATGGATTGGATTGTGTGCAAAAACTGAAACTAAAAATTAGTAAGCCAGCTTCCACAAACTCATCTTGGAAACAGGCAGAATAACCCCCGCTGTTGGAAATGGTTCCCCTGCCCACACCAGCCCAGTCTTCAGGCTGTCACAGAGGGCCTGCCATTTTCTTGGAGTAGTTTACTTTATTTTTAAAAGGACAAAATATAAACCAAAAAATATGTGCAAATAGTGGCCACTGTAAAGGTGAATTAAGGCAAAAGCTAAAATGGACAGACTTGAGGCTGGTTTCATTTACACCAGAAGCTCCGAATACTAATCGGGCTTCGACGCCAAAAACATCAATCCTGTAAACATGCAATCCAACATTCCTCCCTTCCTCTCCCCTCCCCTCCTTACTGATGCACATTCCCTTTGGCTCGCTCCATTTCCCGTCCGGCAGACATTGGAGGTACTGGAATCCCTTCATCTCGAAGCCTGTGAAACACAGCACCTCATCCTGCTCCCCGAAATCATAGTGCCTCTTATCCCGCTGCAGAAGATAGAGAGAGATAGAGTGAGAAAGAGAGAGAATGGAGAGAGAGGAGAGAGAGAGGAGAGACAGAGAGAGAGAGAGAGAGAGAGAGAGAGAGAGAGAGAGAGAGAGAGAGAGAGAGAGAGAGAGAGAGAGATTGTATGTATGGCGGCAACTGTAGGTTTACCAGAAGTGTAGCCTGGATCTCATGAGATTTGTAATTAGAAAATGGGACAAAAGAGGGAAAATTAAACTGAAATAATTGTATATGTTCAATATGATGTATTGCTTATATGGCATTCCAGCAGCAGGTGTGGCACTGAGCTCAAGCCTTCAGCCTTCCTTACTCTCAGGTAGCTGTGCTCAGGTGGCGTGGGTTTGCGGCATCCTGGTGATTCTGGTTCCACTTCCTCCTGATCAGCCTCTTTCTCCATCTCATCATCACTGATACACACATCCTGCCTACAGGTCGAGACATCCCAGAGTAAACACAAATTCACACAGACAGGCACGCATGCACTCACACACACACACACACACACACACACACACACACACACACACACACACACATGCTATACAGCATATACAATTAATCACAAAAAAAAAAACTTAAGTTTTAAGTGAAATGTTTGAGTTTGCCAAAAGCCTCAAAAGACAGAAAATGAAATTGATCAGCTCAAATGCTAACATCAGCCTGCTCTCCATCAAGCTGTATCAGCACAAGCTTCAACAACTGCTACAGCACTGTATGTGTCTATGGTACTTCAAGCACTCACCACTGGGCAGACTGCTTAAGATTCAAACCTTCCCTCAAAGAGTCTAAAGCATTCAGTGGAGCTGTATACATGTGCTTCGGTCAACAAAATTACATACTGAGCAGTTTTGTTAGGTTGTGAAAAACAAATGAAAATGTTGTGCTCTTGTGACTTTATTTATTTATTTATTTTTGAGGATTATTATTTATGAGAAAGTCTTCTTGTGGAAAAAGTTAAATTGTGATCTGGAACGATTTTCATCACAGCTGGAAAGTTGTGGTTTGAGTGTACTTAATAAAATAAACATTGTAAAAAAAACATCACCACAGCCTTGCGCAACCAAACTATAGTTCTCGCTTCTGCTGAGAAGCATCAGTGCTGAATAAACCATACTTTTGGAAGATGGAGACATGGCACCCCTCCTCCTGCTTGTCGCTTCCTGGGCACGCCTTCCCACTGCGGAGAGGGGAGGGGTTGTTGCACTCTCGAACCCGGTGCCTCCTCATGGAGGAGTCACAGGCGCTCCAAGATCCCCAGCAGCTCCAGCGTCCGTCTACTGCCTCTGAGAGAGGAACAAAGACACCAGGAGTCAGGCATATGTAAATGCACCAAGAGTCACACTGAATCCAGAGCAGGCATATGTAAATGCACCAGGAGTCACACTGAATCCTGAGCAGACATACGTACACACACCAGGAGTCACACTGAATCCAGAGCAGGCATATATAAATGCATCAAAAGTCACACTGAATCCAGAGCAGAAATATGTAAATGCACCAGGAGTCACACTGAATCCTGAGCAGGCATATGTAAATGCACCAGGAGTCACACTGAATCCAGAGCAGACATACGTACACACACCAGGAGTCACACTGAATCCAAAGTAGACATATCTAAATGGACCAGGAGTCACACTGAATCCAATGCAGACATATGTAAATGTTGTGCCTAGATAAGTCTGAATCCAACACTGAATTCAAGGCCCTGAAACATGTAAATTCACCAGGCCTGAAAATGTACCCAGTAGACAGAAGGGAGAGCAGGATTCTACTTTAAAGAATATAATAATCTGGTTTTACCACAGGACTTTAATTCATGGAGAACTCCTGCCTACTTCTGACATCATCATCATCATCCCTCCAAAAAATTTTAAAATAAAAATACATTCTACAAAGTTTGGGATTTTATAATAATGTAAGGTAAAATAATAGTTAGGGAGAGAGAGACAGAGAGAGAGCGCACTGTACTGTGAAAAGACAGGTTTACCGGAAGTGTAGTCTGGAGCACGTTTCTCACAGTTGGACCCGTAGGTGCCAGTCTGACAGACACACAGACACTCGGTCCTAGACAGAACGGGCCGGGCGTTATTGGGACAGGGGGCGCACTTGCAGGAGTCAACCTCTTCCAGGTACTCCAACAGTGCCCTCTCCAGGTGCCTCCTTTTAGTCACTGCGCAGGGAAACCCTCTCACCAGGTTCAGGATGGGCAACAGCTGACCGACAACAGACAACTTCATTTCAGCTGAGGCAGCATCGTTTCAAGGCAGAGATAATGTAATTTCAACATCATGTCAACTCTGTCACTTTGATCCCTTGGCAGGATGGATCTCATCTACTTCTATCAAATAGAAAAGTTTTTTTTGAAATAGACATCTGTTTAGTGTATGCAGACCTTAAATCACACGCTTCAACAGGAGTTGTTTATTTTGTGGAGTTAATCAACCCATACTGTAAAATGGCGGTGCTGGTTATGTCAATCTCTACAATGATGGTGTTGGTGATGTCATTCTCTACAATGATGGCATTGGCTATCTCATTCTCTACAATGGCAGGGCTGGGTATCTCATTCTCTACAATGATGGCATTAGATATCTTATTCTCTACAATGATGGCATTAGATATCTCATTCTCTACAATGATGGCATTGGTCATCTCATTCTCTACAATGGTAGGGCTGGGTATCTCATTCTCTACAGTGGTAGGGCTGGGTATCTCATTCTCCACAATGATGGCATTGGTCATCTCATTCTCTACAATGGTAGGGCTGGGTATCTCATTCTCTACAATGATGGCATTGGTCATCTCATCCTCTACAATGGTAGGGCTGGGTATCTCCTTCTCTACAATGGTAGGGCTGGGTATCTCATTCTCTACAATGATGGCATTGGTCATCTCATTCTCTACAATGGTAGGGCTGGGTATCTCATTCTCTACAATGGTAGGGCTGGGTATCTCATTCTCTACAATGATGGCATTGGTCATCTCATTCTCTACAATGGTAGGGCTGGGTATCTCATTCTCTACAATGGTAGGGCTGGGTGTCTCATTCTCTACAATGGTAGGGCTGGGTATCTCATTCTCTACAATGGTAGGGCTGGGTATCTCATTCTCTACAATGGTAGGGCTGGGTATCTCATTCTCTACAATGGTAGGGCTGGGTATCTCATTCTCTACAATGATTGCATTGGTTATCTCATTCTCTACAATGGTAGGGCTGGGTATCTCATTCTCTACAATGGTAGGGCTGGGTATCTCATTCTCTACAATGGTAGGGCTGGGTATCTCATTCTCTACAATGGTAGGGCTGGGTATCTCATTCTCTACAATGATGGCATTGGTCATCTCATTCTCTACAATGGTAGGGCTGGGTATCTCATTCTCTACAATGATAGGGCTGGGTATCTCATTCTCTACAATGATGGCATTAGATATCAGTATCTACAATGATGGCATTGGTCATCTCATTCTCTACAATGGTAGGGCTGGTGATCTCATTCTCTACAATGGTAGGGCTGGTGATCTCATTCTCTACAATGGTAGGGCTGGTGATCTCATTCTCTACAATGGTAGGGCTGGGTATCTCATTCTCTACAATTATGGCATTAGATATCAGTATCTACAATGATGTCATTGGCTATCTCATTCTCTACAATGGTAGGGCTGGTGATCTCATACTCTACTATGATGGGATTGGTTACCTCATACTCTACTATGGCGGGGTTGTCTTTGGTTGACTCCACCCAGTCTTTGTAGGTAGTGCTGTCAGGGGCTGCTCCCTCTATTTCCAAGGATAAAGCGGCAGCCTGCTGGGCCCTGCCCCCCTTCACCATGGAGATGGACTTCTCTGATGCCTTCAGGAAGGACCCTGAGGAGACACAGTTCAACAGGGGTGAACTTTGTACTCACTCCTAACAGACAGCAAAAAAAGCATGTGGAGTCCCGGGCTGCGTCTCAAACGGAAGGCACCTGCCTCGCTGCCTTGCTGCCTCGCTGTCTTGCTCTCTCTGAAGGTACCTCAAAAGGCAACTAATTTGTGACACACTTCGAAGGCAGGATGATGTGAGATCAGTGTTTACGGTTATTCATTACGCTACATTAGCTTGCTAGCACATTAGCTGGCTAGTTGTTGGAAAGCTCACAGATGCTTAAAAACATCAGATTCACTATTGCAGTGTATTAGATAATTTAAATGCATTTTTAGATATAACTACAACAAATTATGGAGTTTTCTGTATATTCACACTGTTAAAAAAAACTTCTCTGTTGCCGCTGCAACTACCGCTTCGTTGTTAATTTAACGAAAGTGAGAAGCCTGGGACTTATGGGATATCATACCTGGAGAAGGATACATGAGATGCCGCCTTCAAATGCTGCTTTCTAAGGCACCTTAGAAAGCAGCATTTTATGCAAACTTTCAAATGAGACACGCCTCGATGCCTTCCTGCCTTCAAATGCTGCCTTCAAAGGCAGCATTCTTGCCATTTGCTATGACACAGCTATGGTACTGATACTCCTAAGGGTCAAAGGTTAGTGTGGAGTTATGGTCAGAGCTCTTGACTCTGGCCCTGAGGGTCAAAGGTCAGTGTGAAGCAGCGGTCAGAGCTCTGGGCTCTGAACCCCTGACAGTGCAAAGCAAAAGATCATTTTACTAAAAACTACAAAAATATTCACAAATACCTTCATATTTTTCAGACATGGTATTTTTATGGCACGTATTGACCCGTCTTGACGAAGAATACAAAATCAAGATGTTAGATGAGGTTTCTGATAGGACACAACCATTGGCCACCTCTTCCGTCACACCTAGAAAGTGGAGAGAGGTTAACTCAGTACACTCTTTTGTCTGTCACACAGTGGGCAGCATATAAACTCCTTTTCATATTTATTTCTAAATTTCAACTTTACTTAGTATCAGCTGTGTGAATTTGTTGTTTGTAAATAACCAATTAGAGCTCTTGCACAAAGATGAAGAGTAAATCTAAGCATTGAAAAGAGCAGCCGTTGGTTGAGTTGCCCTACCTGCATTGTTCAGTTTCTCTCGGTCATACTGGTAGAGGAGGTCATACAGCCCCCCTAGTGTACCGGACCCAAAGTAGTGTGTCCCAAAAAACTGGAAGACCTGCCTGTACATGGCATAGCTGTAATCCAGCGGCAGACTATTCAGGAAGTTTAGGAAGGGCAGAGACAGGCAAAGGTCCGATTGCTTTGTACTGAATGTCGACACGCCCACTAGCTGGTGGACACGGAAGAATTTGGAATCCTGTGGGAGGAAAGAGAGCATGGCAGGACGCAGATGGTGTGATAGGTCAAAGGTCATGTTATTAGAGGCAAGGAGGAAGATAGTTTTAATGGGAGAAACCCATGGTGCATCAGTGTTGTGTATCATCCAATGGTTCAGAAGACAAACCTATCACATGTAAGTACCTTTCATAATCATAGGCTTTGCTCTTAATGACATTTTCTGTTCCCTTGCACACTGCTCAGCTGCCTTTGTGAATTTACTTGTGCACCCTTCAATGGCTGCTATGTCTACAGGACATATACAATAAATGGCTGCTGCTGTTTATATCAATTGTGTTAGATGAGTTATTGCAAATTTCAGAAGCTTATGGATCAATAGTGTGCACTGCAATGCCTTGCACTCTTCGAGTTCAAGGAAGTTTCTAAGCAAGCATCATTTAAAAAAATACATTTTACACAAATTCAGACAAAAACATGAAACACTTGTTTGCTCAATGTACACATATACATATGTGGTGGCTGGAAGTTAATGATGTGCTATGTGAGATGGTGAATAGCTGAGATGGTGAATAGGGACAGATGGTGAATAGCTGAGATGATGAATAGGGACAGATGGTGAATAGCTGAGATGATGAATAGGGATAGATGATGAATAGCTGAGATGGTGAATAGGGACAGATGGTGAATAGCTGAGATGGTGAATAGGGACAGATGGTGAATAGGGACAGATGGTGAATAGCTGAGATGGTGAATATGGACAGATGGTGAATAGCTGAGATAGTGAATAGGGAAAGATGGTGAATAGCTGAGATGGTGAATAGGGACAGATGGTGAATAGCTGAGATGGTGAATAGGGACAGATGGTGAATAGCAGAGATGATGAACAGCTGAGATGGTGAATAGGGACAGATGGTGAATAGCTGAGATAGTGAATAGGGACAGATGGTGAATAGCTGAGATGGTGAATAGGGACAGATGGTGAATAGCTGAGATGATGAATAGGGACAGATGGTGAATAGCTGAGATGATGAATAGGGATAGATGATGAATAGCTGAGATGGTGAATAGGGACAGATGGTGAATAGCTGAGATGGTGAATAGGGACAGATGGTGAATAGCTGAGATGATGAATAGGGACAGATGGTGAATAGCTGAGATGATGAATAGGGATAGATGATGAATAGCTGAGATGGTGAATAGGGACAGATGGTGAATAGCTGAGATGGTGAATAGGGACAGATGGTGAATAGCTGAGATGATGAATAGGGATAGATGATGAATAGCTGAGATGGTGAATAGGGACAGATGGTGAATAGCTGAGATGGTGAATAGGGACAGATGGTGAATAGCTGAGATGATGAATAGGGACAGATGGTGAATAGCTGAGATGATGAATAGGGACAGATGGTGAATAGCTGAGATGATGAATAGGGATAGATGATGAATAGCTGAGATGGTGAATAGGGACAGATGGTGAATAGCTGAGATGGTGAATAGGGACAGATGGTGAATAGCTGAGATGATGAATAGGGATAGATGATGAATAGCTGAGATGGTGAATAGGGACAGATGGTGAATAGCTGAGATGGTGAATAGGGACAGATGGTGAATAGCTGAGATGATGAATAGGGACAGATGGTGAATAGCTGAGATGATGAATAGGGGCAGATGGTGAATAGCTGAGATGATGAATAGGGACAGATGGTGAATAGGGACAGATGGTGAATAGGGACAGATGGTGAATAGCTGAGATGATGAATAGGGGCAGATGGTGAATAGCTGAGATGATGAATAGGGACAGATGGTGAATAGGGACAGATGGTGAATAGGGACAGATGGTGAATAGCTGAGATGATGAATAGGGGCAGATGGTGAATAGCTGAGATGATGAATAGGGACAGATGGTGAATAGCTGAGATGATGAATCTCAGCTGTGTGTACTGTTCATGTTCATTACTAGGGATAGCTCCTACGCTGTGAGAAAGTTGTGCTTTGTCGGATCTGCTTTGTAGTCGCGTCAATGACCTTCAATATGCACTTTGGATAAAAGCGTCTGCCAAATAATTGTAATGTAATGTAATGTGAATATGGATAGATGGGGAATAGCTGAGATGGTGAATAGGGACAGATGGTAACTAGCTGAAATAGTGAATAGGGACAGATGGTGTATAGGAAAAGATGACTTGCCTTCTCCTGTGAGGCCGTGACTGTGGAGCGGAAGGAGCTGGAGCTGTGGGACTGATGAAAGCTGCTTGTAGCGTATATAAACGGAATAAAGAATAGTCCCCCAGAGCTTGAACTCCCATGTGAACTCCCACCAGTATCTGATGACAGGTCCACCGGCTCGCTCTTCACAAGCCCCACCTGCTCTTTGAAGTCCTCTGGAAACTCCACCTGCAGGTGATATAATATTTACATGGAGTTTCGTCTGAAGGCATGAACCTCATCTCTCGCCTGATAACTAGCCTGATAACATTTTCACATCTGTTGTGACAGAACGTCACCATGTCACCAAATGTGAATGGGGCCAAGTCATTTGGCCTGTGTGTGTGTGTGTGTGTGTGTGTGTGCAAGTGCACATGCCTTCAGTTCAACGCTTTCAACGTTTTCCGGGATGCGATACCATTTGCTGCCCCTTCCGCTCCGGTTTTTCTTGCACTCAGCGCCGAGGAAAGAGTTGTCAAGAACAGCACCGCGCATTTGCTCGGCGATGGCATCGAACCTGCATCACCGAGACATGGTGATCACTCTCCTCTGAGCTATGACCGCTCTGGACGAGCGTGGAACCAAATCTCTCAAAAACAAATACCACCCGTTCATTAAAGAGGGATATATCACACTCTGGACTTTCCACACACAGTCCTCCACGCTGGCCATACGAAAACAGTTCTTTGCTATTTCATTCGATGCAGTGAGCAAGGTACTGCCACTACAGGCTACTCTACAATGCTGCTCTGACCACCACTCCACATTGATCAATGCTCCTGCTGCTCTGCTGACTGCTCCACAATGCTGCTGGGACCGCTGATCGTCCTGAATGCAGACTGATCATTACATGCGCTCCGTCTCACCCGTTTGCCATGAGCTCAGCTCCAGGGATAACCTCGTAGGTGCGAGGGCACACTTTATTTGTTCTGCCACAGTGCCTCTCGTCAGAATTGTCCCCGCAGTCATTCTGTAAGTTACACCTCAGTTTGGGACTGATACAACGACCTGGAAGAAGAGAGGAGTCACATGACCTGAGTTTTTACCCCACTGGAGCTGTGTATGTGTGTTTATGTGTTTGAGTATGCATGTGAGTGTGTGTGTATGTGTGTGAGTATGCATGTGTGTGTGTGTGTGTGTGTGTGTGTGTGTATGAGTATGCATTTGTGTGTGTGAATATGCATGTGTGTGTGTGTGTGTATGTGTGTGAGTACGCATGTGAGTGTGTGTGTGTGTGTATGCATGCGTGTGTATGTGTGTGTGTGTGTGTGTGTGTGTGTGTGTGTGTATGTGTGTGACTGCATGCGAGTGTGTACCGTTGTCACACTTGAATTGATCCTTGCAGTTGACACTCTCGATCTGACACTCAGTGCTTGGGTAACACACCCGCTCCTCCTTGAGTGTTCCACTGCAATCCACCCCCCCAAACTGGGCTGGCCTCACCAACGACCGTGTCCGAAACTGAGAGAGAGGGTGGAGAGAGAGAGAGAGAGAGAGAGAGAGAGAGAATGGAGAATGGAGAATGGAGAAGGCAAGAGAGGCAGATTGAAATTATTCTCATGAGACTGGATGGATTCAGAACACAAGGCACAAGAGGGAGAATTAAACGGAACATTATCAATATTATTTCTATTTCTATTTACATTTTATTATGTATTTGATTTGTGTGTGTGTGTGTGTGTGTGTGCGTGCGTGCGTGCGTGCGTGCGTGCGTGCGTGCGTGCGTGTGTGTGTGTGCATGTGCACGCTTGTGTATGTGTGCGTGTTTACCTGTTTCTTGGCACAGGGGGAACACTGTGTCCAGGGTCCGTACTCAGTCAACTGGCAGTGAAGAGGACACGCCTCCACATTACAGGCTCTGCTTTCCTGCTTCAGGCAGAGCTGCTCACACATGTTCTTCCAGTAATACTCATCATATCTGATACTCCTGCATACAGAGATCACTGTCACTCATGACACTAATCCCATCTGATACACAATGCTGAACTCACAAGACCATGTGATTAAACGGCAATGTAAGAGTTATTTGTCTGTGTGGTGATATGAAAACACTGCAAAAACCAAATCTTGACAAGTATTTTAATCTTATATTTACCTTATTTTTGCTAAATAAGACAAACTATCTGCCAGTGGGGTGAGATAGTTTTACTCATTTCAAGATTTGCCAGTGGGGTAAGATGGTGAGGCCTGATTTGGTGAGGCCTGTGGGGAGTTTGATTTGGTTAAGCAGGTGCTTTTAGGGTGGCCATGTGGTAGAGGGTATGTGGTAATATGAGGGTGATTTGGTTAAGCAGGTGCGTTTAGGGTGGCCATGTGGTAAGGGGTATGTGGTAATATGAGGGTGATTTGGTTAAGCAGGTGCTTTTAGGGTGGCCATGTGGGAGAGGGTATGTGGTAATATGAGGGTGATTTGGTTAAGCACGTGCGTTTAGGGTGGCCATGTGGTAGGGGGTATGTGGTAATGTGAGGGTGATTTGGTGCCGGCCTGTGTTGCTGCCATGGTGATTTGGCGAATGGTATGTGGCAGCGTACCTGTGGCGGTTCTGTGAGCCGTAGTTGCATGTTTTGGAGCAGGCGGTCCATGCGCTCCAGGGGTAGTGGTCACACATGCAGGCCTGGCCGAGGTTCAGGCTGCAGAGGAAGGCCAGCAGCACGAGAACAGAATGCGCAGGACCCGCAGGATACATCGTGTAACACAGGCGCGTGTTGCTGGGGGCTGGGGGGGGGGGGGGGTTCCAACAGCCAACAGGTGGCAGGAACAACACTATACAATATAGCAATATAGCTAACAATATAGCTCAGAGATTATAAATTGTAATAATTGGCATTTGTGCACATGACCTGTATATTGCTTATAATAATAATAATAATAATAATAATAATAATATTGCTTATAAGATATTATTAATTTATATTAGACAGTGTTTGGTAAAGGACAGTCTGTTTTATGACTTTGCTATTGCAAGGCCTATAATTTCATAGTAGTTCAGAGATTAGAACTGTAGAAACTGTACAGAACAAGCTCATAATTTACTCATTATTTACATTATAATACAATTGACGTACAGCTTATTATTAGAGATCAGGATGAATGTGGTGCAATAATTTTATGGGCTATGGATTGTGGTTGAAAATGTAATTTAATGATATTGATTATGAGACATGTAGTGAAGAATAAATAGATGCATAATTCTTTCATTTTTTTAATAACATCTTGTCTTGGGTGACCTAATGTGCAAAATACATCAGACAGAATTACTGTACTCACCATATGGGAAACCACTTTGAATATAGATGTGGTTTTCCATATTGTGAAATTTTGATAATTTTGTGCAATTATTAAAAGATATTTAATCACCAAATCTGTGTATGCATTTTGGAATTGCTTGCAGTACATATTCAAATCATTATTTTATTTTTATTTTTAACACAAAAGCTAAACTGGGGACATTGGTTGGGAAATTAGCCTTGGCAATAATTTTTAAAGGCAGAACATCTGCTTCTTCTTTTAACTTGTAACAGAGTTGCATTGTCTCCAACAAATTTTTCAATGTTCTGAACTGAATAAATTATAGTGTCAAGAGAATCACAGCGTCAAGCGAATAATAAGCTTTTGATATTTAAACTCACTCTTGAAGACATCTATAGCCATCTATTCCATTTGAATGAACAATTTAAGAAGTTTGAACAAAATCATTTGACTGAAGTATGTATCTAATTTAGTGTAAAATGAATATTGTCATTGTTTGGTAAATAGTAATTACACAAATAATCTATAATTTGATTACTAAATTATAATATTTGGTTATATGGTTCTTCTATCACGTTGATGCCATTGCAATTTAAAGAGCGTTTATCATTGATGCAGTTTCCAGGTTATATTGCATGCCTTGAATAGCATAGAATCTAAAGGCTGAGCAAAACACATTAGCAAAACTTTGAGAAACACACCAAGAGATGGTATTTCTAAATGTTTTTACTCACAAGTTTCAAGGCAGGAAAGCTGCTCCGTCAGACGGTTGCCAGAGTTTCTGTTGTGACTGTTGTGCTGTTCTTTGTGCGTGTGTCTATTGGTGTCCTTATTTATGTGGTGTGTGTGTGCACATGTGTGTGTGTGTGCGCGTGTGTGTGTGTGTGCCTGTCTGTTCAGAATTAGTTTTCTCAGCACGTGGGTATGATCACAGCATGTTTCTCAAAGGCATCCTAACATGAAAGACAGATGCCAATGAGCCTGATGTACAGCATTCTTATAACATGGACATAAAGTTGAAGCAACGTTACAGACCTGACAATCACAGTGGCATTAAGTGAACATCATCAAAATGTGCGCAGGCGTGCACACACACACACACACACACACACACACACACACACACACACACACACACACACACACACACACACAGTCACAAACACACACACACACACACACACACACCCCTGAGTGTCCCTCAGGGGGTCCGCAGAATTTTTTTAAAGATATTCCCCTTTAAAAGTACTACTTTATATTTCCATTACATGTAAGTTACACTTAGAGATAAATCTTTAAATCAAACCTTTACATCATCATGGCTAATGAAACTCTATGAAACACACCCTGCGCTATATGTATAAATATATTTCAAGCCTGTTCATATTTCCATTTTCTTATTATGCAAATTTAGGAAATCCTGTATAAAGTAATTTTGATACAAATCTATAGGATTTTCAGAATTAGCTGATACTTCCACTTACATACATTGTCACAAAATAAGCATAATATAGTAACTTTTTTTTTACTTGAACTGTCTCCTTAAGAGGGCGGTGCTAGTTCTGAACCCCACCTTCCCTTACACAATGGTTTCTTCCTCTTACTGGAAAAGTGGGGCTGTGACGAGTCTTTTCCTGTTAGCGCCTCTCAGCTGGGAGTGCTCCCAGAGCCTTCTGACCTTTCGCTGACCTCTGCAGCCTGTTGGCAGTTTTTAGGAGGGTGAAGATGAGGTCGTGGAGAAGGAAGGGGGGGAAATGGTATTGTGTACATAACACTCTGTTCTGTTCTGTTCTAACTCAAGAGGATGAGATGATTTTAGTTAATAAACAAATGCAAATCACTGGTTTGTACAATAATTAAAGTCAACAGATTACTATGTAATATTTTTAGGTGAGCACACATCTGAACATGCAGCGTTTTTATGAAATATGTAGTTTCCGCACGGTATATCGTTTAATTAACCTTCATTCAATTAAAATCTTACCCTTCTAAACAATTGCACAATAAAAGATTGTTGGTCTGCTGGACCCATACTTTTGAAAAAGCTGTGTATATGCTTTTGATATAATGTACTTTACTACTTACACGGCAGCAACATAACAGATGCTGCAAAATGCCAAACTTATAGTTATTCTGGGTGAGTCCTAAAATGTACAAGTAGCTGCACAATGTTTTGAGAATTTGTATAATCATCATCACTCCAACGATATATGCTAAACTAATATTTGCCTTTTTTCACTGCAATTTAATTTGCCAATCGCAATAGTCCAGCTTTTAATTAATTAAAAAAAAAATGTAATTATTAAAAGTCGGCTAATATTTCAGAAAAAAACAGAAAATAATATTATCGTCATGTATTTTTATGTTTTATACTAATCACACGGACCCCGTATGCTCTCCATACCATCGTTATGAACTGGAAAATAGAAAGGTGTCAACCTCCATTATTACTTTGATGAAACACCATTGAGTCAAAAACTGTGAACTGTTGCCATCTAGCGGTGCGCAAATAACCGCAGTCTACGGGGTTAAGTCACCCGCGTGGAAGTCTTCCAGCAATACGCCATAATTTATCAATTTTTACTTTTTTATTTATTTATAAAATAACACTAGAAAAGCGAGTTCGCTTCAATACAAACATTTATTAACGATACATAATGATCTATAGTTTTTAACGACCTCCAACATTCCACACCCATTGACAAGCCAGACGTTTGCTGTGTTTCGTGTTATAACTTGTGCTGCGTTCGTTATGAACTCCCCCGACATGGAAGCTCGGAGTTACGAGTTCGGAGCGTTCCAGCTGTCACTTCGTAGCAACCATGGCTGAAGGCAAAAAGCTGTCGCTAGCGCCAAAAGCTTCAGAGCTACTTAGTCACATAGAGGACTGGTGAAAGAGTGCTTTGAAAGCCCCTAAAGTGGACAAACTAAACTACCACACATTTAGGGGTGCTGACACATCCAGTTATTTAAAAAACAACTTGTCCCTTGATGGAGAAATTTCAGTGGGGTTTTGAAACACAAATGGAACTTGACCCGAAGAGAAGCCTATACGGTAAAATGTATAATGATTAGCATATTCACGAGTAGGCCTAATACGCATATTTCGCTATTGCTTCCAAGGACACTTTAAAATTTGTTTATCACCTAACAGGCAATTTTATGAAAAATTATGTTTATTATCTGAACCTTTCTTTAGCACCTAACTACTTTGGAGGTTCATACAGATCCCACGCGAAAGTTGAAGTCTGGAACCTCTGTAGATGTATATGAGAACAATAATTTATAAGAAAGTACTGTTAGGCTATAAATAATACCTGATTTAATAAAGTACAAAACATATAGCGTAGAATGGGATAACATATAAAAAAAGTAAATGCATGGCCACAACTCAAAATTGAACAATATATATTGCAATAGTGAATCATTCAATAATATTTCTGATCTAAAATAAACCACCAAACCTTTTCGCCAACAGCATATGCTAGAAAATATGCTAATTAAACCAATCAAACTAAAGATTAATTATTTAACAGTTCATCTTAACCTGGAAAAATAGCGTGCATGTGCAAAAAAATAAACCACTTCCAGTTTACATAAAAAAATGTTAAATGAATGCTCCAGTTAAAAAATAGGTAAGTTCTTCCATGGTGAAGCACACTGGAGTGCTGCTCCATCATATTTTAGAGTGGTGTAAATTAATATTTGCACCTATAACTTAGGGCCAATGCACCAAAGTTGGTGTTCCATTTAAGATTTCAGTTCAAAAATAGTGTTTTGAAAAAACATGCATGGCTGACACCAGTCATTTCATTTGAAGCTCCAGTTTTGTAGCGTTTCAGAACTTTTTGGTCTGAAAGAGATCTCTTTGTGTACTGCTGCAATGTACTGCAAGGCAATGCAAGGACAACTTTAAGCACAGAAGCACAAATATATATTTTTTATTTCAGAATCAAAGAAATGATAAAACTGAGAAAGAGACCACATTATCAAGTTACTAAGGATAAAATGGCCTCTGTGTGATATCTAATCTCTGATATCTGTAATCTGTGTGATATATGTAATATGTGTGATATCTAATCTTTGTGAAATCTATAATCTGCGGGATATCTAATCTGTGTGATATCTGTAATCTGTGTGATATCTAATCTGTGTGCTATCTGTAATCTGTTTGATATCTAATCAGTGTGATATCTGTAATATGTGTGATATCTAATCTGTGTGATATCTGTAATATGTGTGATATCTAATCTGTGTGATATCTGTAATATTTGTGATATCTAATCTGTGTGATATCTGTAATATGTGTGATATCTAATCTGTGTCAAATCTGTAATATGTGTGATATATAATCTGTGTCATATCTGTAATATGTGTGATATACAGCAATGGTTTTTCCTGGAGGCAGATGAACAAGAACTAAATTACCTCCAGTGCAAACATGAATGAGAAAGAAAAAAAAACTTATAAACATCAGTCAAAATTAGAGTAGTTATATACACATTTAAAACTATTTAATTACCTGGTTTAGAAAAAGAATTATATTTGTATCACAAAATAAAGTTAGAAAATGAGCAGCCTTTTCATCAAAAGAATGAGCTGTCTGGCCAATGGCAGTAACAGTTTTGTGAGCAACACAAGCACTCAAAGATCTTGTTGAATAGACACTCTTGTTGAATGTCACAGCTTCCGGGGCAGAGGTCAAATGTGGGGGTCATGCTCTTAGCTGGACACCAAACAGCAGAATCCAAAGAAGCACTTCTTCCTCTGTCTGACCAGGGGGTAGGGAGTGAGGTTCAGGAGGCTGCTGTCATCTAAACATACACATGCGCGCACACACACACACACACACACACACACAAACACACATGCACACACACAAACGCAAAAAGACAACATGCACATAAACGGAAACATATACACAAACACACACACAAACATACACATAAACGCACACAAACACACACAGCAGTGTGAGTACCGATTTGCACACAGAGATAACACAAATATAGCAGTGTGAGTACTAATACATAAAATACATTTAGACCATTGCGTGAAGTTAGGGTTATGGTACGTGAACACGGATAAAACACACACCTTGGTTCTTCAGGGGTAATGGCAGAGTCTCTCTCAGTTTGCTCAGCAAGTTTTTCATCTCCCGCACATCCCTGAAAGATATATGATTTTATATTATTTTGGTTCTGTTTGGATTGTCAACCATACGGCACAGTTCAATATTTTTCATTACTATATGTTCTGCATATGTTTTGCCAATATTGCTCTACTGAATTGACCTGAATTAGGAGAGAGGTGTGAAAAAGACAAAGTGACAAAGAGGTTCTTATTCTTTGTGCAGTTTACACTCCACCTGCTGAGTCTCCCTACTTCAATGTAGAATTATTTAACAGTCTCCACGCAGAAACCAGCCATTTCCAGGCTCAGGGGAATGTGCTGTTGTGTGGAGACTTTAATGCCAGAACAGGCAGAGAGAGTGATACCATGATACCATTGAAACCCATGGTAATAACCATATCTTCAAAGGCTCTCCGCACCTCACCCCGACAACAATAATGTGGAATAACCCTGACAATATTGTCAATAAGCATGGGAAGGAGTTGTCGCATCTCTGTCGAGGCCTGTACATGTTTAATGGTAGGATTCGTGAGGACTCGGTTCACATATTGCTCAGCTCTTGGGTCTAGTGTAGTCGACTATGCTCTTACTGTCATGGACCCCTCCTCCATCAGTGCATTCACTGTTAGACCACAGTTACCATTATCAGACCACTGCCAAATTAATGTCTTAAGAATTAGTGCCTCAGAAAGCGTTGATTCAGCAGTGAATTTGTTTAAAGAAAAAGCACTACGAGCATTTTTTTCAATTAAAAGACAATTCCATTGAATTGAAATTCCAATTAAAATTTGGTGTAAGATTTTTGACAGTGTGATCTTGCCTATTGCATTATATGGGTGTGAGGTATGGCGTCCACACAGTAAACTCCAGTGGGATAAACAACCAACAGAGAACCTGCATGCTGAAATATATTGAAAATTCAAAGGGAAACTCAGATAATGGCAAGCAGGACAAAATTAGGCTGATTTCCACTAAGTGTACCGGTACTAAAGAGATATACACATCTTCCAATTTGAGCACTCAAAACCCAAGAGCTCAGCTCTAAGACCAGCCCCCTCTGTCAGCTGGTCCTGAAATTAACTAACCCAAGTTCAATCAATCAACCAGCAAATACATTTCAGACCAGCACTGCTGACCAAACCCAAATTAGAGTAAACCAAAACATGAAACAAATAAAACACACCTATTTGGAACATTGGGACACTGAAACAAAATCTCCACAAATTAGAATGCTGTCGGGCCCTAAACTGAGAATATGAATTGGGAGATTATCTCTTCAGTCAGCGATGCAAAGCAGAGACAGATCCTGACCAAGTACAGGCTCAGTGACCGCCGTAGAAACATGCAGCGACTAGCCATATTTTAAATATATTTTTATTTTATTTCATGTATTTGTATATTCTTTTAATTATAGTTCAATGATATGTTCATTGTTGCACTACGTCACATGATACAGCACACACATAAAAGCATATACACAAACAGATTAACATACACACAAACACATACATATTTTGTTATGTTTATGATTGTATTTATTGTATTTTTTCATGCTTTGGCAATATGTGTATGTACATACATCATGCCAATAAAGCAAATTGGAATTTGAGAGAGAGAGAGACTATCTGTAGTCCATAATCTAATCTATCATTCATATTGTATGTAGTTACACCCCGGCGCGCTGTGAGTGGGGTATTGTAATCACTCGCGTCCGTGTGTTTGTCTGTCCATAACTGTTACGTTCTGAGAAGGACCCACAGACCACAGGTAGCAGGCAAAAAAACGTTGTTTATTCAGTCCGAGTTCAGAAGCCAGGTAATCAGAGAGAGACCGTACAAAATCGAAATCCAAAAGAGTAGTAAAAAACGTAGCAAAAGTCAAAAACCAGAAAAACACGGCAAACAAAACAGAAGGTAAAAAGGCAGGCTCAAAGTCGTACAAAAGGGTGTCTCAGGAATCTCAAATGACAAAGGCTTACTAATAATCGGCACAATGAAAATTTGACCAACATTCTGACAAGGAAAGACTGCACACTGAGGGCTTATAAACACTGGGGAAGGATAAGACAAAGGAGGTACAGGTGTGAGAGAAGGCGGGGTTACAAACAAGACAAAGGTGATAACAATGGGAATCGATAATACAATAATGGGGAAGTAACAAAGACGTGGACCGGATTCACAAAATCACATTGAAGACAACATAGCCTGGATCAGAGGCAGACTCGTGCTCAGATTGGTAGGCAGAGTTACAGGCTAGAGACAGGTGCAGTCAATATGCGAAGGCAGCAGGAGTCAGGTAAAGCACACGAAAATGGAATGTTAAAGCGTAGAAGATATGTTAGTATCAATTAGTAAATAACTAAAATACGGGGGTTAGTCTTGTTTAGTAACACATATACATTAGTAGATTTAGTAAGTGAAATCTAAACTAGATAACCACAACTGCAATAAGTAATTTTTAATATTATCTACAGTTTAATACAGAAAGACTGAAGAAAGAATACGAGACATGAAGGAAGGCAGAAATCCCGAATACTTCCAAAATCACCCGAATAGTGCCAGCACGATACAGGGGAGTGACAACTCGGAACACAGCACACAGACAGACGGGGATCTGAGGGAAATGTATACTGTACATGGACCAGGGCTATGGGCAATGAATATGAAAAATAATAAAGTAACAGAAAACAATACACAAACAAAACAGAACCATAACAATAACAGCTTTAGCGCCTACGGTTTTGATCCGATTTGGACGAACCTTCGCACATAGGTTGCCAAGGACCTGAATATTTTGAATATTTTTCAAATCAGTCAACTGCAAGTATTTTAATTTTATTAATTCCCGCTGTGTCTAATGAATAGACGCTGGAGGAATTGACGTTACACCTTTTGAACGCAGGAGGGTGCACAAGGGGGAGAGCAACACTCACAGATTTTATCGAAGGCTTGTCATAAAGCGTATACAGCATGGTAGGCTATATAGCATTGGTCGCGAACCTATGATAAAACTAGCATAATAAACCTAACCTCTCGAGCCATACTTGGCTCTTTGCCAGAAATCATATGGCTCCCAAAGTGTTTTACCAAAAAGGTTACGAATAATAAAATAAATAAATTATTACAAAATTACTAAAATGGTCTAAAGTTCATTATTGATGTATTTTACCTCTACTAAATAAAATGTTATTTGCCAAAGTTTCACCCGTGAACGGCTTGTAGGCTACATCAGTGGTGTCAGACAACTGAGCGAGAAAGAAAAAAACAACTAGTAAGAATCTGGATTTTAATTGTTCAACCGGCATCATTTCCAGGTAAATGTAACCAGCTAGGTTAGCTTTTGCGCCAGCGAGCAAAATGGCAAAAAGAGAGACGAGTAGGCCTATCTTATGTTTCAATCTGATTGGACTGATCAGTAGGCTACGCATTCATCATCTTATTTGTATACTCTGTATGTGTGAGCCTCAAACCATCACTCTGCTGCCAGATATGCAGTAGATATGGATGGATCACTTGAAGGGTTGTTTCTCCTGACTTATTTTTCCATAGAGTTCAATAGGAAAATGAGTCAGGAGAAACAACCCTTAAAGTGATCCATCCATATCTACTGTATATCTGGCAGCAGAGTGATGGTTTGAGGCTCGTTTGATACCTCAGACCCTTGATGATTTACATCCATTTAGCCAACCATGGGTTCCATGTACAGCTTAATCTAGTCCCACCCCCAAATTCCCATAGAGATCCATTCAAATGCAGAGAAGTTGTAGTATCGCTTGTAAGAGTACCTGAAAATAAGATATCAAGAGTCTTTTGATATCCTTTTATATCCAGTCACGGTAGCATCACCTGTTTACCTGAGGAATGTTCCAAACAGGTGTTTTTTAAACTTCTCAGTCTTTTTTTTTTCTTTTTGCCCCTGTGCCAGCTTTTTTGGAACGTGTTGCAGGCATCAAATTCGGAATTAGCGTATATTTACAAAGTATATTTCTTTGTACGGTTTTCAATCAAATATGTAAAAGGGAATTTACAAATCACTGCTTTCTGCTATATTTTTTTCTATGCTATATTACTGTGCATCTTTGAACTGTTTTGAAACACCAGCACCACCCTGAAGTAATGTCACAGCCAAACGTTGTCATTAACAAAATAATAACGTTACACTTCATCAATTTCAAGTAGACGATAAAAATGATCATTGTCAAGCAGCTGCTCCTTCTTTGTAGATGTGTTCCTACCTGTCCAAACTTTATTATTCAGATGGACTCACATTAAAAATGATCAAACAGTGACAGTAATAATGGAGTAATAATACTTCTAACACCAGCTTTATTTTGTATAATTTTACATTACATTTTTGATGATAAAGTTGTATTAATTGTGATATCCTACCATGGTGATACATTTTTTACCCCAGGGTAGCGTGCGCATCCTCTTTTGTTTAAAAATATGAAATGGGTCTGTCATAATCCGGTCTATGGATTAAACGCATTACGGTGTCCTCTTTTTACAAGGCACTATGCAAACCCTTCCCCCCTCCCCCCATAAATCAGGGCCCCTACAAAGGAGTATGCGAGGAACGAACTGCATATGAATTCATTAGCCTCGAGCCGATAAATCATAATTATCCATTTTTGGATAATTCTTATTATCATGTAATATTATTTCGGAATTATAATACTAGTGAAATAGGAAGAGTTCATATTTTCTTTATTTAAATAAGAAAAAATACAGTGCAAATCCACCCTCCCATTGGGCCCTGGGGCGGAATATTTGTGTAAAGCCAGAGTTCTGTTTTTCTTGAAGGGAGAGAAATGAAAGGTATGACACCAATTAATATCATGATTATGAATGTAGCAAAGTGATATTAAATGGCTATACACTGCCTGGCCAAAAAAAAAAGTCGCTGTGCACCCGTCATGCATAATGCCCACTGTACAAGCCTCTGGAGGCAGTGTTATGATCTGGGGTTGCTTCAATTGGTCAGGTCTAGGCTCAGCAACGTTATGCAGCAATAAAATGAAGTCAGCTGAGTACCTGAATGTACTGAATGACCAGGTTATCCCATCAATGGGCATATTCCAGGATTCAATGTATTATGCACTTCACTTTTTATACTATGCTGCTGTATATTAATTTTTTTCTGTACTGCATTTGTAATTGTGTTGTTGGATGTTGGATTTTGTATCTTTTTTATATCTGTCTTTATGTATAGGACTACAGATGGAAATGAGCTTTCTGCTAAATCTGGTGACTCATCTTAATGTTTGTGCACATTTTAAAAAAAAACAATGCCAAGATTCATCGAGCTCAAATTGTGAAAGAGTGGTTCAGGGAGCATGAGGAATCATTTTCACACATGAATTGGCCACCAGAGTCCTGACCTTAACCCCAATCCTGACCTTAACCGGAGTGGTTCGACTCTCCTGTCGTCAATACAAGATCTCGGCCAAAAATTTATGCAACTCTGGACGGAAATAAATGTTGCGACGTTGCATAAGGTTGTCGAAACAATGCCACGACGAATGCGCGCCGTAATCAAAGCTAAAGGTGGTCCAACAAAATTTCTTTTTTGGCCAGTGTATCTCATCAATATAAAAAGTTCATTTCGGGATGTAGTCTACTTGAGATCAGTGGACCCGCGAGCCTCCCCACCTCTGAGTGTTCTCCATGTCTGTGCACATCAGCCAGGAGTAGTGTAGACAGTCCATGGGGGGAGACCATCTGTCCTCTAGAATCGGGACGTCAGAGCTGTCCTCTACCCTGCAGTCCACACTGGGCTCTGCGTCAGACCTCCCTGCAGAATTGCACGCGCGCACATACACATATGCACATGCACGCCCGCACGCACGTAAACACAGGCACGCGCATGCATGCACACCCGCACACACACACATACACACACACGCATACACACACACACACACACACACACACACACACACATGCATGCACGTAAACACACGCACACATGCACGCACGCACATGCACGCACACACACACAAACATAACAGTGTCAAAACAGCTCTACAGAGCTCTGCTGGGCCATGCTTCAGGTTTACTGTGCTGTAAATTGACTGTTCACAGCTGTTCTGTACCTTTCCTGTGCAGCTGCAGAGATCCTAGAAGGCAGATGGATTTCAGCATCTCAGTGATGTACATCTCCAGGCAACACTGCAGCTGTATGAAAAGCCTGCAGATCTCTGGTGGAATCTCCCCATCATCTGGGCTGCAAGACACAGGGAACACTGTGCTCTTTTACTGTGCTATGCTCTATTACTGTGCTACACTGTGCTAAACTAAACAGTGCTGTGCTCTATTACTGTGCTAAACTGTGCTGTACTATATTAATGTGCTACACTGTGCTAAACTGTGCTGTCCTCTATTATCGTGCTACACTGTGCTAAACTGTGCTGTGCTATATTACCGTGCTACACTGTGCTGTGCGCTATTACTGTGCTACACTGTGATGTGCTCTATTACCGTGCTAAACTGTGCTGTGCTATATTAATGTGCTACACTGGGCTAAACTGTGCTGTCCTCTATTACCGTGCTAAACTGTGCTGTACTATATTAATGTGCTACACTGGGCTAAACTGTGCTGTCCTCTATTATCGTGCTACAGTGTGCTAAACAGTGCCGTGCTATATTACCATGCTACACTGTGCTGGGCTCTATTACTGTGCTACACCGTGTTGTGCTTTTTTACTGTGCTACACTGTGCTGTGCACTATTACTGTGCTACACTTGGCTAAACTGTGCTGTGCTCTATTACTGTGCTACACTGTGCTGTGCTCTATTACTGTGCTACACTGTGCTGTGCTATATTACTCTGCTATACTGTCTTGTGCTATATTAATGTGCTACACTGTGCTGTGCTCTATTACTGCGCTAAACTGTGCTGTGCTATATTACTGTGATACACTGTGCTGTGCTCTATTACTGTGCTAAGCTGTGCTATATTACTGTGCTAAACTGTGCTGTGCTCTATTACTATGCTACACTGTGCTGTGCTCTATTACTGTGCTACACTGTGCTGTGCTCTATTACTGTGCTACCCTGTGATGTGCTCTATTACTATGCTAAACTGTGCTGGGCTATATTACTGTGCTAAACTGTGCTGTGCTCTATTACCGTGCTACACTGTGCTGTGCTCTATTACTGTGCTACACTGTGCTGTGCTATATTACTGTGCTACACTGTGATGTGCTCTATTACTGTGCTAAACTGTGTTGTGCTATATTACGGTGCTACACTGTGTTGTGCTCTATTACTGTGCTACACTGTGCTGTGATCTATTACTATGCTAAACTGTGCTGTGCTTATTACTGTGCTAAATTGCTCTGCTCTATCACTGTGCTACACTGTGCTGTGCTATATTACTGTGCTAAACTGTGCTGTGCTATATTACTATGCTACCCTGTGATGTGCTCTATTACTATGCTAAACTGTGCTATATTACTGTGCTAAAATGTGCTGTGCTCTATTACCGTGCTACACTGTGCTGTGCTCTATTACTGTGCTACACTGTGCTTTGCTATATTACTGTGCTAAACTGTACTGTGCTATATTACTGTGCTAAACTGTGCTGTGCTATATTACTGTGCTACACTGTGCTGTGCTCTATTACTGTGCTGCACTGTGCTGTGCTCTATTACTGTGCTAAATTATGCTGTGCTATATTACTGTGATACACTGTGCTGTGCTCTATTACTGTACTAAACTGTGGTGTGCTCTATTACTGTGCTAAACCGTGCTGTGCAATATTACTGTGCTAAACTGTGGTGTGCTCTATGACTGTGCTACACTGTGCTGTGCTCTATTACTGTGCTACACTGTGCTGTGCTATATTACTGGCTACCCTGTGATGTGCTCTATTACTGTGCTAAACTGTGCTGTGCTCTATTACCGTGCTACACTGTGCTGTGCTCCATTACTCTGCTACACTGTGCTGTGCTATATTACTGTGCTACACTGTGATGTGCTCTATTACTGTGCTAAACTGTGCTGTGCTATATTACTGTGCTAAACTGTGCTGTGCTCTATTACTGTGCTACACTGTGCTGTCCTCTATAACACTGCTACACTGTGCTGTGCTATATTACTGTGCTACACTGTGATGTGCTCTATTACTGTGCTAAACTGTGCTGTGCTATATTACTGTGCTACACTTTACTGTGCTCTATTACTGTGCTACACTGTGCTGTGCTATATTATTGTGCTACCCTGTGATGTGCTCTATTACTATGCTAAACTGTGCTGTGCTATATTACTGTGCTAAACTGCTGTGCTCTATTACCATGCTACACTGTGCTGTGCTCTATTACTCTGCTACACTGTGCTGTGCTATATTACTGTGCTACACTGCTGTGCTCTATTACTGTGCTACACTGTGATTTGCTCTATTACTGTCCTAAACTGTGCTGTGCTATATTACTGTGCTACACTGTGCCGTGCTCTATTACTGTGCTAAACTGTGATGTGCTTTATTACTGTGCTAAACTGTGCTGTGCTATATTACTGTGCTACCCTGTGATGTGCTCTATTACTATGCTAAACTGTGCTGTGCTCTATTACTGTGCTAAACTGTGCTGTGCTCTATTACCGTGCTACACTGTGATGTGCTCTATTACTGTGCTAAACTGTGCTGTGCTATATTACTGTGCTACACTGTGCTGTGATATATTACTGTGCTACCCTGTGATGTGCTCTATTACTATGCTAAACTGTGCTGTGCTATATTACTCTGCTACACTGTGCTGTGCTATATTACTGTGCTACACTGCTGTGCTCTATTACCATGCTACACTGTGCTGTGCTCTATTACTCTGCTACACTGTGCTGTGCTATATTACTGTGCTACACTGCTGTGCTCTATTACTGTGCTAAACTGTGCTGTGCTATATTACTGTGCTACACTGTGCCGTGCTCTATTACTGTGCTAAACTGTGATGTGCTTTATTACTGTGCTACACTGTGCCGTGCTCTATTACTGTGCTAAACTGTGATGTGCTTTATTACTGTGCTAAACTGTGCTGTGCTATATTACTGTGCTACCCTGTGATGTGCTCTATTACTATGCTAAACTGTGCTGTGCTCTATTACTGTGCTAAACTGTGCTGTGCTCTATTACCGTGCTACACTGTGATGTGCTCTATTACTGTGCTAAACTGTGCTGTGCTATATTACTGTGCTACACTGTGCTGTGCTATATTACTGTGCTACCCTGTGATGTGCTCTATTACTATGCTAAACTGTGCTGTGCTCTATTACTGTGCTAAACTTTGCTGTGCTCTATTACCGTGCTACACTGTGATGTGCTCTATTACTGTGCTAAACTGTGCTGTGCTATATTACTGTGCTACACTGTGCTGTGCTATATTACTGTGCTACACTTTACTGTGCTCTATTACTGTGCTACACTGTGCTAAACATGTGGGGTGAGGAACCCAGTCGAATAAAAAGGGTGCTTCCTCCAAGCCAATCAGATGTTTGGCATCTTCCCACTGTATAAATGGATAATGTAGAAGAAACTAAACTGCACTGTAAACATGTATGTGTGGTCATATAGGTCATATGACAAGTATAATCTTTTATATGTTCCATTTTAAGTAACATGTAACATCGTAGATATATAGCTTTATTACCTTGTCAAAATGGTCGTACTTCCAGTCAAATTTTGCAGCATAAAGGAGTCTTAGAGATTCGATTCTTAAACTCATATAGGTTCTTAATTTCCAGAAATTAAGTTTCTTCCAATTTTCCCCCTAGTTCAGTTTCACGTGGGTCCGGTTTAGAGCAATATAACTTTCTTTGTAGGTCAAATCCTGACACAACCAGCAGTGTTTTGATAAGCCACATGATGGCGCCATAATACATTCCTACTTTTGCCATAGTTGATCAGAGATGGGATCATGTGATGTTTAATGTTAAGGTTTGGTGCTGAAAAATCCATGGTAGTGATGTCGTGTCAAAATAGAGCAAACCGTTTTTGATCATCACAGTGACTGTTCGGAACTTCAAAATGAGTTAAACCAAACTGAATTTGCTGCAGATTCTTATCAGAAACTGTAATGACCCGACAGGTGATCCATATGTCCCCAATGTCCGTCTTCTCGACGAATATCAAGTTTCAGGACCAAGGACAGCTCATAGCTCGCGTCATCCAGCAATGTCCCAATAAATTCTCAAACTCAAAATCTCTCTCTCAAACACAAACACACGCACGCAGGCACACACACGGTCTTTGCTTCCTTACCCGTATATTACAAAAAGGTTTTGGTGTGCGGTGCGAGCCATCTCGCAGATTTTGGTTCTTGTCTCGTGCATTTCCGCCCGCAGAGATGGGCAGTCGATCGATATCTCTCCGATGGAAATGACCAACTCGCGATACAGCGCCACAAGTGTGTTGAACTCCTGGACCGTCTGGAAGATAATGACAAAAGAGAGTATTCACGCTTCAGTATCAATATTATTAAATACTACCAATATTATAGGTACAGAGCCCATGTTTACCGTCTGAATACTTTGGCTGGACGCCTAGCAGTAGTCACGTTATCATCGGGCTCAAACGTGACTATTCTGCCTGTACTGCAGCACTGTTGACGTTTTGAATATACAGATAGGAAAAGCGCAGAACATACTGCAAGTCTTCGATTAATGTATTGGCTATTGTTTGTGGTTACCTTACCTTATATAACGATAACTAATAGCACTCGCGATCTTCAACATAATAATCACAGTCGCCTCTATCAATTACACAAGGTATTATTTATTTAGAGACCGTGCAGTTCAAACGCTTATTAAAATAGATATTTCCCGTTTGACCAGTCTACTTGACTGTGAGACACTGAGTATTATGTAGACGCGGCTTTCAGGACCTGTAAAATTATAGACATATCAACCCCTCAACTGCACATAAATATAAAATCATTTAGCAACGATATATGTCACTGTGTACTATTTTAATTGTACATGAAAATTCGACCTTCAACTTCAGATTTTGCCATCAGCCACAAATCGCTGAAACACAACACATTCTATTCTAAACACAATACGATTTTAAGATATTAAAATAGTGTATCTGCAAATGTCCAGTATACACGTTGTTGGATGTTGAGCTATACCATTGAAATGGAAAAAGCAACGTAATGTTTTCGCGGAACTCACCATCCTGCAGTCCTCCACTGCGCGCAAGGCTTCGCGGGCGCTCGCGGTGCTTTCCCGGCGCGCTGGGTCCCTGCAAGGCGTCTTGCTGATTTGAAAAATGTTCCCGGTGGATCTGGGGCGGTTTTTTCGCCCATTTGGTGCAGAACACATGCATACACAACCACCAATAACACATACAGCGATGGATAATGGGTTTTCTTATGTTTGTTCGAAGCAACAATGGACGAATCGCTCGGCGGTACCGCTCTACTGCAGTTTGCCAGCCTCGCAGTCGTCAGCGCGCGGGAGTGAAGGGTGTATGTTCTCCACGCCGCGCTGCATCTCCTCCACAATGCGAGTCACCTTCAACGCCGCACTACCCTGATTACTGTTAACCCTGATAACGTCTTCGTTTTAGAGTGGAGCATACCTTGGCAAGATGACAAGTTCAGGAATTAGCTGTCTGACGTGAGTGGGACCGCTACACACTCATAGGACCGCAATTATTGCTTATCTATGGTCCGCCAAAAAGCCCCGTGAAGGCACGTATGACCAATGAAATGTTTAATGAGATAACTGGGCAACACATGAAAATGCGCCCGTCGGTTTGTAAAAGTGCAACCAGATAGGTACAGCTATATCCTATTCATATGCTGCTTGTACAACAACTACTACTAGCACTAGTGCTAATTATTATTATTATTATAGACAGTTCAGTCACTGCTCAAATGAAGCATCCCACCTGGGTGACACACCAATAGGTGTCACATCTGGTGCCCAGAAGGCTGGGAGCTAGTGTTTGCTCAGGACTGGTGAGCGGTTTACAAGCACTTCAGCTTTGCTCTTTGTTCTGCTGGCTGCTTTCAATTCTGTTATGCTGATGGAAGTAGGCTATTCATGTACGTTCTTGCAAATCAGTGCTCAAATCAATTTAAAAATAGCACTAGCTGTCCATTAATGGGACAAGTTCTGTCCTTCATGGTCCGTGTGGAAGACTATACTGTTTTAACTATTGTCTTATACTCCATATTCATGTATAAGTGTTTAGGAACATATTCTTTAATATATAAGAGCTTTAAAGTAACTGCAAGTAGGAGGGCAAGATTAAAAGGAACACAGTGGCATGCATGAAAGTTAATGTTAAGTTTCGTTTATGAGCCAAAGGCCCATTTATGGGACAATACTAGACTTCTTTATATTTTATCCAGTATATGGAACAAGAATAAGTTTACTAACAAATGCATGATTAACAGTATAAAATAGTAATGTGTGTGTTTTATACTTGTTTATAGAATATATTACATTACATTTACTCTATATTTCTTATACTGTGGGTTGGCATTCCAATGATGAAAAGGAGAGGTCTTTGCTTCTCTGCATGTCTTTTGGTTGAAATAGGCCCACAGCAGGCCTTATCAGAGGTATGTAAAGATAAGGCCTCGTTGCTAGGCTGTTACCATGTGAATGTATCTTTTGCTAGGCAGGAGAGGCCTTGAAGGAGGTTTAGGATAGGACAGCATATGTGTGACGCATGTTCAAGCTTGTTGTAAGGAGGTTGATATTGTACCCATATACAGTTGAAGTCGGAAGTTTACATACTTAGGTTGAAGTCATTAAAACAAATTTTTAACCACTCCACAGATTTCATGTTAGCAAACTATAGTGTTGGCAAGTCAGTTAGGACATCTACTTTGTGCATGACACAAGTAATTTTTCCACAATTGTTTACAGATTATTTCACTTTTAATTCATTATATCACAATGCCAGTGGGTCAGAAGTTTACATACACTAAGTTGACTGTGCCTTTAAATTTTAAATATTTGGTTGCATATCCTTTGCATGCCATGACTTCCTGATGTCTGTGACCCAACAACATCAAAAGACTCTTGATATGTTATTTTCTGGTACTCTTACAAGCGATACTATAATGTCTCTGCATTTGAATGGATCTTTATGGGAATTGGGGGGTGCGACTAGATTTAGCTGTAAATTACACTGGAACAGTATGGAAACACATGGTTGGCTAAATGTCTCTAACTCATCAAGGGTCTGATGTATCAAACAAGCCTCAAATCATCACTCTGCTGCCAGAAATACAGTAGATATGGATGGATAAATTGAAGGGTTTCTTTTCCTGACCTATTTTTCCATTGAGTTCAATAAGAAAATTAGTCAGGAGGAACAACCCTTAAAGTTATCCATCCATATCTACTGCATATCTGGCAGCAGAGTGATGGTTTGAGGCTTGTTTGATACCTCAGACCCTTGATGACTTACAGCCATTTTACCAATCATGTATTCCATACTGTTCCAGTGTAATTTACAGCTAAATCTAGTCCCACCCCCCAATTCCCATAGAGATCCATTCAAATGCAGAGACGTTATAGTATCGCTTTTGATGTTGTTGGGTCACAGACATCAGGAAGTCATGGCATGCAAAGGATATGGGACAAAATATTAAAAATTTAGAGGCACAGTCAACTTAGTGTATGTAAACTTCTGACCCACTGGAATTGTGATATAGTGAATTAAAAGTGAAATAATCTGTCTGTAAACAATTGTTGGAAAAATTACTTGTGTCATGCACAAAGTACACTGCTCAAAGAAATTAAGGGAACACTTAAATCACACATCGTGGATCTCGATGAACGAAACATTCAAGTTGAAAATCTTTATTGATTACATTGTGTAATTCGTCGAGAACAAAATGACGTAAGAACGGTCAATGGAAACCAAAATCATTAACACATTGAGGGCTGAATTCAAAATCACACAGAAAATCAAAGTGAAAAATTGAGATTTGAGATCTGTGGCTCAGTAGTGTGGTCCTCACGTGCCTGTATGCACTCCCGACAATGTCTGGGCATGCTCCTGATGAGACGGCAGATGGTGTCCTGGGGGATCTCCTCCCAGACCTGGATCAGGGCATCAGTGAGCTCCTTCACAGTCTGTGGCGCTACTTGGCGGCGGCGGATGCACCGAGACATAACGTCCCAGATGTGCTCAATTGGATTCAGGTCTGGGGAACGTGAGGGCCAGTCAATGGCATCAATGCCTTCGTCAACCAGGAACTGCCTACACACTCTGGCCACATGAGGCCGGGCATTGTCCTGCACCAGGAGGAACCCAAGTCCCACTGCACCAGCGTAAGGTCTGACAATGGGTCTGAGGATTTCATCCCGGTACATAACAGCAGTCAGGGTACCGTTGGCTAGCACGTGAAGGTTTGTGCGACCCTCCAAGGATATGCCCCCCCAGACCATCACTGACCCACCGCCAAACCGGTCATGCTGGATGATGTTGCACGCAGCATAACGTTCGCCACGTCTGTCACGTACTCAGTGTGAACCTGCTCTCATCTGTGAAGAGAACGAGGCGCCAATGGCGAACCTGCCAATTCTGGTGTTCTCTGGCAAATGCCAATCGAGCTGCAGCTGGGCTGTGAGCACAGGTCCCACTACAGGACACCCTCATGGAGTCCCGCTGGAGGTCATTTTGTAGGGCTCTGGCAGTGCTCCTCCTGTTCCTCCTCGCACAAAGGAGCAGATACCGGTCCTGCCGCTGGGTTGTTGCCCTTCTACGGCCCTGTCCAGCTCTCCTCGTGTAATGGCCCGTCTCCAGGTATCTCCTCCACGCTCTTGAGACTGTGCTGGGAGACACAGCAAACCTTCTTGCGACAGCACATATGGATGTGACATCCTGGAGGAGCTGGACTACCTGTGCAACCTGAATGGGCTGCAGGTACCGCCTCATGCTACCAGTAGTGACAAGGGCACTAGCAAAATGCAAAACTAGAGAAAAATCAGTCAGGAAGGATAAGGAGAGAGAAATGGTCTGTGGCCACCACCTGCAAAACCATTTCCTTTTTGGGGGTTGTCTTGCTGTTGCCTCTCCTGTCCACCTGTTGTCACTTTCATTTGCACCAAAGCAGGTGAAATTGATTCACAATCGTTTACGCTTCCTAACTGGAGAGATCGATATCCCAGAAGTTTAACTGACTTGGGGTTATACTGTGATGATTAAGTGTTCCCTTAATTTCTTTGAGCAGTGTAGATGTCCTAACTGACTTGCCAACACTATAGTTTGCTAACATGAAATCTGTGGAGTGGTTAAAAATGAGTTTTAATGACTTCAACCTAAGTGTATGTAAACTTCCAACTTCAGCTGTATAAGGTGTGCAGTTCCAATATAACTGAGTTCATTGCTGTATGCTGTGGATAAATCTGTTTGTCCAGAGCGTGCTGTCTGTGTGCTCCTGCAGACTCTGCAATAAAGCGCTTCTGATTTGACTTCTTTGGTTTCAGTTCAGAATATCTAGAATTCACCAGACCCGACCGAACCGACTGAGGAAACATCTAAAGAAGAGAAAAATTATTTAGGATGAGTTGTTTTACTGTGAATTTACAGCCACCAGAACTACTGGCAGCAGAAAATGAGAAATGAGGATGAAAGAATTAAACTCCAAAGCTTTGTATTTATTTAGCTATATCAACTGTTGTAAATAAGAAAACAGACATATATCAGAACACACCAGCATAACATATTTTATAAAGCCTTATTTTTTATACTCCCAAACTTACGTAGTGCTAAAGTGACATGTAAGTCTGACTTTGAAAATAATTCATTATAAATTTAAATTAACTTTATGACTCAAAGGACAATGCACCAGGAGATTGGCTACAGTGAATACCCTTCTGAGAATTTCTGAAAATATCGGGGGCTATGTATAAAATGTGCTGTAATTTCAACATGGTGAAAGCAACATGTATACAAATACCCTTTAATAAAAGCTGAGAATCTGCACTTTAACCACATGTGAATTGTTTGATTCTAAAATTGTGTACTACAGAGCCAAATCAAGAAAGAATATGTCTTTGTCCCAAACATTATGGAGGGCACTGTGTATGTGTATATATATATATATATATATATGGTATATATAAATAAAGGCACTTTTTGGAATAGTTCCTGAAACTACAGAAATTACATCAATTTAGTACCAAAATCAACCCCTAAAATAGCAATGTTTGTTTAAATACCAAACAAATGAATAATTTAAGAAAACAGGTCTGGTTCTGGGGACTGCAGAAACAGGCTTGTGGTACATACAGAATACATAATGACACACAAACCTACACCCTTACAGCAATCTGTAGCGACAGCTTCAAACTTCATATCAGAAGCATAGAAAGCTTCACCCAAGTAACTACACTTCAGTAACTCGCATCAAAAGAGAAAAACCCAATGTAATATCTAATATCACAAAAAAAAAATGACACCAATCGTTGCTCCAAGCAGTGAGACCCTCTCTATTATGAGGGAAAGTATTTGTAAAGGGACCGGCTAAAAGCTTAAAGAGCCTTTTGTAAAGGACAGTGTGCCATTTCCTATGACTGCACAGGGAAACTGGAGCTGCGTATGGAAGCAAGCAGCCAGCGAATCCAGCGAGCTGCCAATGCACGTAGCCTGTGCCCAGAGAGCATCTGCCCCGGGGACGATACGCGGCGCCAGGCCGCTCGGCGGACGGTGGAGATCCAAAGCGACCAGCGGAGTTGGCGCTGGACCCCCCCTCCTCACCAGGCATCACAGCCTGGCACTGTGCCCTACCCACCTCCACCCAACACAAAAGCTTTATTCCTGTCAGGGACGGCAGTGCAGTATGATGGTTAAGAGCTGGCCTTGCAACCTAAAGGCTGCAGGTTCGAGTCCCAGGTAGGACACTGCCCTTGTACCCTTGAGCAAGGTACTTAACCTGCATTGCTTCAGTATGTATCCAGGCGTATGGATACCATGTAAAAATGTAAATGCTCTCGATAAGAGCGTCTGCTAAATGCCTGTAATGTAATGTAATGGGGCCCTAGTCTGTAAAAACAGCCAATATTCACTGGTGAGTCTTTACATTATGGATATCTGGCAAAAATACAGAAAACCCCTCGAACCGACAACCACACGGGTGGCCAGTGCTGTTTTTTTGTTTGTTTGTTTGTGATTTGCTTCATATCCACTGATTACAAAATGTGGCACCTATTTCAGCAAGTCCTGAGCTTTTCTGATGATTTGGTAGCAAGTTGAGAGAGATAAATATGTGTGCATAGATTTTTATTGTACAGTAAACCTTTGACAGAGATGCGGGTTGTTTTGGTGACCTTTGAGGAGGCGAGAAGCAGTAGGCCTATTCAACTTTAATCGTCTAAATCTTTTTAATCTTCAAACTGTACAAGACCGTGGGGGAAGCCATCATTAAGGCATGTGCTGTGTGGTTCTCCTCATGACTTTAATTCTGAAGAAAAAGAAATGAATGAAAGGACGAAAAGGTGAAGGAAAGAATGAAGGAGTAAATGACATGACCTGTGCAGCCTCTCTGTGAAGTGGGAGTCAGTGGTGACATGTTTCTTGCAGGAACAGAATTTTACAGAAATTCATGTTCATGACTACTTCACACAGCGTAAAATACTTTTTTCCCCCCATATGTATCGGACCATACATGTAAAAACACATGGCTGTAACACAGACTGACAGAACACTCCCACAATGGATGTATGTTGAGAGGAAATGTGTGTGAGATACAGGTGACAGAAGAGCTATAGGAGTTAATGCAGGTGGGAGGGGCTCAATAATTGAAGCCGCCATTAAAATTGTTGCCCAAGAGATCCAAACCTCAGATCTTTGAATAACAACTCCACCTCTTCTCTCCCCCCCCCCCCCCCGCTCTTCAGTACGGACATCAGAAGGAGGTGAAGTAGAGGTAGCAGAGGAAGAAGCAGACGAACAGGCCAATGACCCAGTTGATGGAGCAGATGTAGATGATGAGCATGTCCATGTCTACCCTCCACCCGCGGGAGTCCGCCATGTCCAGAGCATCCAGGCCGTATCCGCCGTGGGGGAAGAGCCGCCGTGCCAGTGGGGTAGGCTGCTGCCGCAACACTGAAAGGGGGGGGGGGGGGGCGACACGTGAGGGATCGCTCCAGACAGACAGACAGACACCACAGGACACACACAGACCACAGAGTGCCACGTCATGTACTCATGTTTGAGAGAGAGAGACAGAGAGCAAGAAATACAGAATGACATTAGCGTGGGAGAGAAAGATGGATAGACAGCGCAGCAGTAGTTTATAATCAAGGCTTTTGCTGAGGAGGACGAAGGCACATCATTCCTCACTGAGCCACTGATAACATACGAAAGCATCACCCATTTTGGGGTCAAAGTAAAACCGTGCTGAAAAGGAGAAAACAATCCTGAACATGGGCTCAGCAACGTACTGAGACGTTATGTACTTAAACTGAGCATGCTCAGAACAGCAGAGGAAATCCTGTGGGATTTTAATGGAATCACTAGCATGCCATAATTTGCTTTGCAGCTATATCATACGCTGTCACAGGCGCCGACAGTGGCAAACAGCAGGCGATTGCATGATCATTTAGCAAGTATCCTTACAGAAAATGTCACAAGGCTACAGTGTTACCGTGCTACAGTGTTAGTTTGACAATGTTACTACCTATGAGGAAGAAGAGGAGCGAGGTGCTGACGGACTTACCGCCGAAGAAGTGGAAGAACTTCCTGGTGTTGGGGAGAGGCCAGCGGGCACAGCCGGCTGTCTGGAAGTACTGCTTCCGCTTGAGGTAGAGCTTTGGGAAGAAGGTCTTTGTTGTGTGGCTCAGCTCTGAAACATGAAGGCAACGGATTCACACAGGAGTAGTGGAGTAGTGAGTAAATAACACAGAACAGCAGGGTGGAGTAGTGAGTAATTAACATAGAACAGCAGGGTGGAATAGTGAGTAATTAACACAGAACAGCAGGGTGGAGTAGTGAGTAATTAACATAGAACAGCAGGGTGGAGTAGTGAGTAAATAACACAGAACAGCAGGGTGGAATAGTGAGTAATTAACACAGAACAGCAGGGTGGAGTAGTGGGTAATTAACATAGAACAGCAGGGTGGAGTAGTGAGTAATTAACATAGAACAGCAGGGTGGAGTAGTGAGTACTTAACACAGAACAGCAGGGTGGAGTAGTGAGTAATTAACACAGGACAGCAGGGTGGAGTAGTGGGTAATTAACACAGGACAGCAGGGTGGAGTAGTGGGTAATTAACACAGGACAGCAGGGTGGAGTAGTGGGTAATTAACGCAGGAAAGTAAGGTGGAGTAGTGGATAATTAACACAGGAAAGTCAGCTGGAGTAGTGGGTAATTAACATAGAACAGCAGGGTAGAGTAGTGAGTAATTAACGCAGGACAGCAGGGTGGAGTAGTGGGTAATTAACACAGGACAGCAGGGTGAAGTAGTGGGTAATTAACGCAGGAAAGTAAGGTGGAGTAGTGGATAATTAACACAGGACAGCAGGGTGGAGTAGTGGGTAATTAACCCAGGACAGCAGGGTGGAGTAGTGGGTAATTAACGCAAGAAAGTAAGGTGGAGTAGTGGATAATTAACACAGGAAAGTCAGGTGGAGTAGTGGGTAATTAACACAGGACAGCAGGGTGGAGTAGTCGGTAGAGAGCTGAGAGTTTGTGTTAATTGTGGCCATTTCTGTAGGAAACCCTGAAAAGTGGCAAACTCTTGGTGCTGTATAGGTATGGGGCACCCCCCGCCCAGCTGTAACTTGGCGGATGGCATACCTGCCATCCCAATCAGGGTTCCCCACTGTTCAGCATTCTGCATTTAACATACTCTCAGCCTCTCCCCACTCTTAACCACTGTCTGCAGGAGAACCTAAGATGAGCAGTTCCTCAACACTGAGCTTAATGACTACATATCGAACACCTTAATGGAGGATCTTATTTTACAAACAGCTCATACCTTTAGATATGAGGAGGGGAAAATAAACTGCTATGGAGGCTGTAATTAGCAAGTGATAAATTCAGTCTTGGCTGGAATCATTTTCAAAATACGCTCATGTGTGACAGCTGACCGGCTCTGTCCTGAAGCTGTATGGCCAAGAACAACAGATCTACCCAATTACCTTAGTCTCTACCTCTCCCATCTTAGACCTTCAGAATACAGTACAGATTCACAATGCTCTCATAGCATTGTGCTAACACTCTAACACCTTCACCATACAGTTCCAGACCACCGATAAAGTTCTCATAGCATTGCGCTAACACTCAAGCGTTTTCATAGTACAGTTCTAGACCTCAGCTAACATTCTCATAGCATTGCGCTAACACTCAAGCGTTTTCATAGTACAGTTCTAGACCTCAGCTAACATACTCATAGCATTGCGCTAACACTCAAGCGTTTTCATAGTACAGTTCTAGACCTCAGCTAACATTCTCATAGCATTGCGCTAACACTCAAGCGTTTTCATAGTACAGTTCTAGACCTCAGCTAACATTCTCATAGCATTGCGCTAACACTCAAGCGTTTTCATAGTACAGTTCTAGACCTCAGCTAACATTCTCATAGCATTGCGCTAACACTCAAGCGTTTTCATAGTACAGTTCTAGACCTCAGCTAACATTCTCATAGCATTGCGCTAACACTCAAGCGCTCCAGCAGGGCGGCGCTGCAGTGGCCTGGCTCACCTTTCTGGAGGAGCACATGCGTGATGAGGGTGCGGCAGAGGGGGCAGGGGGTGCTGGCGGGTCGGTTCCTGGCCAGTGTTCGCAGACAGGGTTCACAGAAGACGTGGCCGCAGGGCTGGCACATGTGCGGACTGAAGAAGACGTCCAGGCACACAGCGCAGGTGAGGCCCTCCCTGTCCTCCTCCTCGCTACTCGTCACATTTCCCAGCAGGCTCTGCGCAGACCAGAAGGTGGTCAGATTAGGGAATCCAGCACTCTGAACTGTGTGTGTTCCTGTAGCTCTGTATCCTGCACTCTCACCTGTGTGTTCCTGTAGCTCTGAATCCAGCGCTCACATCTGTGTGTGTTCCTGTACCTCTGTATCCTGCACTCTCACCTGTGTTCCTGTAGCTCTGAATCCAGCGCTCACATCTGTGTGTGTTCCTGTAGCTCTGTATCCTACACTCTCACCTGTGTGTTCCTGTAGCTCTGAATCCAGCGCTCACATCTGTGTGTGTTCCTGTAGCTCTGAATCCAGCGCTCACATCTGTGTGTGTTCCTGTAGCTCTGAATCCAGCGCTCTGATCTGCGTGTGTTCCTGTAGCTCTGTATCCTGCACTCTCACCTGTGTGTTCCTGTAGCTCTGAATCCAGCGCTCTCACCTGTGTGTTTCTGTAGCTCTGAATCCAGTGCTCTCACCTGTGTGTGTTTCTGTAGCTCTGAATCCAGCGCTCTCACCTGTGTGTGTTCCTGCAGCTCTGAATCCAGCGCTCACCTGTGTGTGTTCCTGCAGCTCTCAATCCAGCGCTCTCACCTGTGTGTGTTCTTGTAGCTCTGAATCCAGCGCTCTCACCTGTGTGTTCCTGTAGCTCTGAATCCAGCGCTCTCACCTGTGTGTGTTCCTGCAGCTCTGAATCCAGCGCTCTCACCTGTGTGTTCCTGCAGCTCTGAATCCAGCGCTCTCACCTGTGTGTGTTCCTGTAGCTCTGAATCCAGCGCTCTCACCTGTGTGTGTTCCTGTAGCTCTGAATCCAGCACTCTCACCTGTGTGTGTTCCTGCAGCTCTGAATCCAGCGCTCTCACCTGTGTGTGTTCCTGTAGCTCTCAATCCAGTGCTCTCACCTGTGTGTGTTCCTGTAGCTCTGAATCCAACACTCTCACCTGTGTGTGTTACTTTAGCTCTGGATCCAACTCTCACCTGTGTGTTCCTGTAGCTCTGAATCCAGTGCTCTCACCTGTGTGTGTTACTGTAGCTCTGAATCCAGCGCTCTCACCTGTGTGTTTTCCTGTAGCTCTGAATCCAGTGCTCTCACCTACAGTATACAACAGAAGTGAGTACACCCCTGTGCAATATCCCTTAAATGTCAAATGATTCAAAATTGTATCACCTCTCAATAATTCCATTATTTCTAAGTTGACAAGTAGAGTGTTTCCTCTTATGAACAATCAAAAACAAATACTTTAGCAAGACTATAGTGAAAATACAGGCCTCGAAGTAGAAACTCAATGCAACAAAAGTGAATACACCTGTGATCACGGACACACAAGTTAGAGAGTTACACAAGTTAGTTAATAATATTTGGTTGCATATCCTTTGCATGCCATGACTTCCTGATGACTGTGACCCAACAACATCAAAAGACTCTTGATATCTTATTTTCTGGTACTCTTACAAGCGATACTATAACGTTTCTGCATTTGAATGAATCTCTATGGGAATTGGGACTAGATTTAGCTGTAAATTATGCTGGAACAGTATGGAATACATGGTTGGTAAAATGGCTGTAAGTCATCAAGGGTCTGAGGTATCAAACGAGCCACAAACCATCACTCTGCTGCCAGATATGCAGTAGATATGGATGGATCACTTTAAGGGTTGTTTCTCCTGACAAATTTTCCTATTGAACTCTATGGAAAAATAAGTCAGGAGAAGAAACCCTTCAAGTTAACCATCCATATCTACTGTATTTCTGGCAGCAGAGTGATGGTTTAAGGCTTGTTTGATACGTCAGACCCTTGATGACTTAGAGCCATCTAGCCAACCATGTGTTCCATACTGTTCCAGTGTAATTTACAGCTAAATCTAGTCCCACCACCTAATTTCCATAGAAATCCATTCAAATGCAGAAACGTTATAGTATGGCATGCAAAGGATATGCAACCAAATATTATCAACTAACTTGTGTAACTCTCTAACTTGTGTGTCAGTGATCACAGGTGTATTCACTTTTGTTGCATTGAGTTTCTACTTAGAGGCCTGTATTTTCACTATAGTCTTTCTAAAGTATTTGTTTTTGACTGTTCATAAGAGGAAACACTCTACTTGTCAACTTAGAAATAATGCAATTATTGAGAGGTGATACAATTTTGAATCATTTGACATTTAATTGATATTGCACAGGGGTGTACTCACTTCTGTTGTATACTGTATGTGTGTTCCTGTAGCTCTGAATCCAGCGCTCTCACCTGTGTGTGTTCCTGTAGCTCTGAATCCAGCGCTCTCACCTGTGTGTGTTTATGCAGTCGGCTCTCTATCCAGCGCTCTCACCTGTGTGTGTTCCTGTAGCTCAGAATCCAGCGCTCTCACCTGTGTGTTTATGCAGCCAGCTCTCTATCCAGCGCTCTCACCTGTGTGTGTTCCTGTATCTCTAAATCCAGCGCTCTCACCTGTGTGTTTATGCAGTCGGCTCTCTATCCAGCGCTCTCACCTGTGTGTGTTCCTGTATCTCTAAATCCAGCGCTCTCACCTGTGTGTGTTCCTGTAGCTCTGAATCCAGTGCTCTCACCTGTGTGTGTTCATGCAGCCGGCTCTCTATCCAGCGCTCTCACCTGTGTGTGTTCGTGCAGCCGGCTCTCTATCCAGCGCTCTCACCTGTGTGTGTTCATGCAGCCGGCTCTCTATTCAGCGCTCTCACCTGTGTGTGTTCATGCAGCCGGCTCTCTATCCAGCGCTCTCACCTGTGTGTGTTCATGCAGCCGGCTCTCTATCCAGCGCTCTCACCTGTGTGTGTTCCTGTAGCCGGCTCTCTATCCAGCGCTCTCACCTGTGTGTGTTCATGCAGCCGGCTCTCTATCCAGCGCTCTCACCTGTGTGTGTTCCTGTAGCCGGCTCTCTATCCAGCGCTCTCACCTGTGTGTGTTCATGCAGCCGGCTCTCTATCCAGCGCTCTCACCTGTGTGTGTTCATGCAGCCGGCTCTCTATCCAGCGCTCTCACCTGTGTGTGTTCATGCAGCCGGCTCTCTATCCAGCGCTCTCACCTGTGTGTGTCCATGCAGCCGGCTCTCTATCCAGCGCTCTCACCTGTGTGTGTTCCTGTAGCCGGCTCTCTATCCAGCGCTCTCACCTGTGTGTGTTCATGCAGCCGGCTCTCTATCCAGCGCTCTCACCTGTGTGTGTTCATGCAGCCGGCTCTCTATGCAGCCGGCTCTCTATGCAGCCGGCTCTCTATGCAGCCGGCTCTCTATGCAGCCGGCTCTCTATGCAGCCGGCTCTCTATGCAGCCGGCTCTCTATGCAGCCGGCTCTCTATCCAGCGCTCTCACCTGTGTGTGTTCATGCAGCCGGCTCTCTATCCAGCGCTCTCACCTGTGTGTGTTCATGCAGCCGGCTCTCTATCCAGCGTTCCCTCCTCCTCTGTTTCCTCCTCTGGCTCTTCAGATGATTCCTCTCTCTCTTGCTCAGTCTGGGCAGCACAAGGGTTGCCACAGGCCTGTACAATAACAGGCTCCTAAGAGATGCAGCCTGCTCCGCCCCTTCTTCTAACTCCTCCCCCTCATCTGTGCTGGTCTGCGAAGGGCGTCGCCTCCTCAGAGTGTACACCTCCTGGATGGGCGTGGTCTCCGGCCTCTCTTCCTGCTCTGGTGGACCAGCAGCAGAGGGGCGTGGCTGTGGCAGAGCAGACACTGCCTGAGCCACCTCACTAAGTGGGAGTGTCTGCTGGGAATCTGAGAAACGTCTGGATAGGCTAATACTAGCTCCACCACCACTGCCATAATCCGAAGCTAGACCCTTCCTGTGCACCATTTTAAGTGGCCCTCTGGAAGACTCAATCTCTGTCTCAATGTTAGAGAGGCTGGTGTTTGCCTCACAGGGCCACATCTCCAGGGCTGTAGTCATTGGTCCAAACTCACAGCCAATGGCGGTGGGAGGGGGAGTGGCCTCTCTGGCCTCTCTGGCAGCTGCTCCAACGGGCGGATGCACAACACGGCCCTCGCTCTCCGGTCCGCCGGGGGACGCCGGCCAGTTGCAGTCCTGGTCCAGCCGGCTCTTGCAGAGGTGGACGGTCAGATCCAGGCCACAGGGACACTTTGTTTGGCCGACAAAGTTGAAGCCTCCCAGACGGGCCCCACAGTGCTGGCAGCTTAGTCTCCCCGAGGTCCAGCGGGCCTACGGACACCAAACACACACTCACCCTCTTCACAGACAGGATGTGTGGACTCTATAGCCAGCTGATGACTTCAATTAAACACTTAAGAGCTGAAAAACCAGCAGACTGGACTGGAGTTTGAGATCCGTTTTACATAATCTTATTCCGTAAACATTGGCCAGTCATTTATCAATCTGCAGGTGATGCTTACTGTTGTATAAAGGTGCTTTGTACAGGTTACTTTCCTATTTACTTAAACAAAAAGAGCTTTCTTACCTGATGGATAGATGCTAGGATCCAGGTGGGCAAATTGTCAAAGTCCACGTGCCAGATTCTGCACTCTGTTGCCACTTCATCAACAGCATTTATCTACCCAGGAAAAACATGCTGTCCATCAACCTTGGTTTTTACGGTCATCAAACAATAGCTCCACTCTGTCACACCAATCTCTTAGGAGACTACATGGCATTTTCATGTTTTGATTCCAGTCAGATTCATATCTTGCTTCAGCAGGATATCCTGCAATACAGATTCTGGTCTGGCATCTTATTTTTCCTTTCTCTCATGAGACTATGGTTTGATTTTAAGTAGTCAACTACAAGTTCCTTTTCTATTAGAAGTTGTCTGTCTCAGACTTAATGCATTCATTGTAAACTCAACTTGTCCATGAACATGCTAAATATGGCAACACAAGCAGTTTTAATATAAAATGCAGCTCAGAATCAGCAGAATCCAAATTTCATAACAGCTGACTCGGCTAAGTTCTGTACATTGTCAACATTTCATGCGTTCTTCACTTGATTCAATTCCATTCCATTTGTGTAGTTCTTCTTACAAAGTGCATTTTTACAAAAGGCACTGAGCACCTTTACAGAGATCCGGGCTTGAACTCCCCCAGAGACCTATTGATTTCTGTTAAAGTTGACGAAAATTATTATGAAAAATGTTCGTCAAGAACATTTTTTTTACGTGCAAAATCAGACGATTCCTACATAAAAACCCACCTTTGTTGACAAAAACTAAGATTAAAAGTACTAACATGAATGTCAATGAATAAAAACAAGATGAAAATGTCATCAACAGATGAATGGACAATTGAGTGGCATGAAATGCTGAGCACAACACATTCCAAAATCTGTACAATGACTACAGAATGACTTCTGGACAAAACTACTTTACTTTTCATCGCCTAAAACTAACAATATTTCAAATGACTAAAACTAAAATGCAATTTAGTCAGAAGACTGAGTAAAATTAAAACTAAATCAAAATGTGTTGTCAAAATTAACACTACCCCCAAGAACACGCATCGGGAGACAGTGGTGAGGAAAAACCCTGGGAAATGTTAAAAAGAGGATTGCCTCTAAGAAGTATTGGCAATTCTTGTAACACCAGCATCATATAAATCAACTTTAGAAACGTATACACGACATACCCTGAGCAGGCAAGATGTATCCACCACGCATTTACGACACTTCCTGCACCGAAGCACTGACACTTTGCCGGACATTTCCATGGTCACCAGCACCAAATCCTGTGATGAATAGAGTTAATGACCATTCACTATCGTGGTCAACGGTTAAATTCAGAAGCTTCCTAATGTTACTTTTCTCCCCGAAAGGTTACGCTTCTACAAATGCAAAGTAAACAGTGGTATGTTACGCCCGTCCCTGGCGAAAATGTGCCATAGCCTATGCCATGCAGTTACTATGAGTTTGATATTTTAAACAGGCTTGTTTTCCTTTGCGATTGTGTTGTTGAACCACAGCTTTGGAAACAGTTCATAACCTACCAGAGAGGTAGAATTAGTTAGATGCAGCGTAACATTATCACAAAAGTAGCAGGCCAATATAGCGACGACAGAAAAAGCACTTACTACTTCTATAACTTTAACGTTACAGTAACTTATCAACCTGTAAGTCAGGATACGTCCTTTCAATAAAATGTTGTATATCCACCTGGTTATTTATAGCTTTTAAGTTTTATATTTAAAAAAATAATAAAATCCCAAACACGTCCACGCGGAACGCTGGTGTGCTGACTAACTTCTCGTCTTAACTTACTCATGAATAAGTGAGTTAAAACTATAAGTATTAGATTAAAACTACCGAACTAGCTAGCAGACTGGCTAACGATGTATAACGTATTTTACAAGTAACTTGTTATTCGAGTACACATTTAACGAATGATAAACAAACGGATTTGACAAATAACTTAGCTATATTCAAACAGTTTTTGCCGACAATTAACTCTAGCTACACAAACATGTCCCGTGTGTTAACCGCTAGCTACCTAACATTAGCTTGTCCAATACATTTAGATCTCGACACTCCGGCAACAACAGAAATGACTGTGTACATGAAATGAAATATTACGATAAAACTGTTATATATAAAAATATTGCATTTACCTACACAATAATGCCATTGTAGCTTCTAAAATAAAATAAAAACAACACTCCCCCCCCCCCTGTTGTTTTGCTAGCCATGCAAGTTGAGTTAAAAGGACAGTGACGTTGACAATAGAGTACGGCAGCTCAGAGATACCAAACTACACAAGGTGTAACGCATTTTGACAGCAGGGTACAGCCTTACATTTTTAAATATATTATTATTATTGTCGTTGTTGATGTTGGTGTTTAACAGTTATTTATTTTGTTTATTTGATTATGTTCAGAAAGTTTTTACACCTCTGCCAACTGGTGAGTTCTGCTCCAAGGTGCTGAAAATGTCTTCTTAGCGAAACATAAAACTTGCATGAAGGGTATGAAACATGCGCTCCCAATCATGTTTGGTTGTGTGTCACGGATTTTCTCATAAACATTGCTTCCCTTGGCTGTCACTGGAGAAATACATCAATGAGATGTTTTTATTTGATAACTGGTGTGACTTGGACTTAACAACAGGTCTTGTCAGATTTATTTATTTCTTTCTCTTCTTAGTCAGTCTTAGTCGGTTTTGAGTACACTGAAAAAAAAATTATGTTGAATTTACTTAAAAAAGTAGTGCATCATTTTTGCATACCCTATTTTAAGTATATTGTACATATTATTTTTCAGTAAACTTTACTTAAAAAAGCCCTTGTTGGCAATGCTCAAATTTATGAGTTTCACTGAACTGTCTTTACTTAAAAAAATTAGGTCACATCAACTTAATTTCAACAACTTTTAATTTTTTTAATAAAGACAGTTTAGTGAAACTCAGAAATTTGAGCATTGCCAGCAAGGGATTTTTAAGTAAAGTTTACTGAAAAATAATATGTACAATATACTTAAAAGAGGGTATGCAAAAATGATGCATGTTTTTTCAGTGGTATAGCAGATTTATAGATGATGTTTTTGTTACGCTTGCAGATGTATTATAGTTATATAATATGATTAAATAATACAACTACAAATAAAAAAAATGTTTAGTTAATTAGATTTACAAACAGAGCAGAAAACCCTCCACAAAAGCTACAGCTAGGTAGAAATGGTGGTAATTGTGTGGCATACTATGATACCTGTGCACTACAGCATAATTAAACCTGGAGACTAAACTAAATACATGTACAACACAAAAGCATCATATGCCAGTACACTACTACAGTGTCAGTATACCTTTGTACTTGCACAGCACTACAGGACAGCTGTTCCCTGCCTTATTCCTGTACAGCTGGTTACATTTTAAAATTATGATAATATTTAAGGAGGGGACTATGGAGGTCGTAAGGACGCATGGGATATTTCTGCTTCTGGTGCAATCAAGACTCCAATATTGAAGGTATTGCCAGTGCCGAAAGCTCTTGGGACTAGCTGGAAGATAACAAAATATGCTTGGCTGCAAAGCAATTACTTCTAGCTAGAATGTAAAAGAACATTCGCTAGCAAATGCCTTGTCTTAAGAATAGTCTCCATACTTTAAAAAAAAATTCTATATCCCCTGCTGAACCTATCATTCACCCTGGATGGCACCACAGTATCATCCTCTCCTCTTCATCTGCCAAGAATCTTGGAGTATACTGGACAGCAAATTGTCCCTCTTTGAGAATATAGTGGCAGTTTGTTAGGCATGTAGATTCTTCCTGTACAACATCTGGAGAAACCACCCCTTCCTTACCACCTACTCAACCCAGCTCTCAACCCAGTCCAGGCACTGATCATCTCCCCACTGGACTACTGCAACTCCCTGCCCCCGCCATCAAACCATCCATAATACTGCTGCTCGGCTGATCTAGAACCTGCACAGACTCAGCTCACATTGAATTCAAAACCGTGGTGCCAGCCTTGGTGGTAACCTTGGGACAACTCCTTTATATGTTCAAAAATATCATCAGTCCCTACCTCCCCCTTGCATGTCTGCACTTCCATGTCACGTCTCCTGCCTGTTCTGGCTCCCTGGTGGTGGACTGAACTTCCCACTCCAGTCAGAACAGCAGAAATCCTGCCTGAAGACTCGCCTCTTCAGATTGCCCCATGGCTCCCTTGACACGAGATATTGTTTTGCTCTTGCTTTCCTTAGATTTCCTTTTGGATAATGTTATAGGTATAACTGTGTAAGGTTATCTGTCTAGTCATACCTTCTTTTGTTACAATACAAATTGCTGTTTGTTAGGTGAATATTGCTAGTGGTGATAATAAATGGGCCTGCGTGGCTTCTTAGTGATAGTGATTTTTATATTCCTGAGAAAAACAGAATTATGTTCTCTATACTATTCGATGTTCTGGATAAGAGGGTTTGAGTGTCTGACAAGTGATTGGAATGTAATAGTGTACGATATAATGGGCCAACAGCAACCCTGAAGTCCCAGTGAGCCCGACTCACGCCCAGAGTCTACGCGGTCTATGCTCACGCCAGGTGGCAGCAACAGACTTCCGCTGTGCACGCGGAGCTGGCCACAGTGCTGAGAAGAGGGATTAACGGACGCGCCTTAGTTCCTTTCCCTGCAAATTCAAGATTGTTTAGGGTACACATTTCGTACAACGTCTTAAATGTTAATAATTAGATAATTAAAAATGAACTTCTTTTGATTTGGATTGGTTGAATTTGTCTATACAAATATGAAAATCGAGTTAGAAAATCGGGCTACTCTTTGAAATAATATTTGCATTAAACAATTTTAATTTAGCCTACGTTTTTTTTTTGCATTCCTACATTTGTCAATTGTGATAAAAAAAATTATAAGTGATGACAATTTTGAATAACATTTTAGTTACTTTACATTTCCCTTGTCGTCCTTTTCTTTTTTCATAGCCTATATAATACCTAAATGTTATTCAATGAAAGATGTTGATGACAAAATGCATTAACCAGAAAATAAATAATACGCAGCAGGTAGGCTAGTCAACAACCTGTTGGCCATCATCCTTAAAACGGGACACCTTCTGAACGAGGTTGAAGGTAGACTATTCAGATAAGCAAATGTATAATAATACTAATAATGATAATAATGAAACATGACAACATAAAATAAAAAAGAAATAAAACAAGAAAAAAAAGAGAGAAAAAAAATCTCTTTCTCACATCGCACATTTTCTGAAAATGAAAGTCTGATTTGGAGATGACTACTACAAAACTCTGCAGCGATCTCTTAGTCAACTGACGTACTTTCCACCCTTGGTATAAATGAAGCATCGTCACCAGTCGTCAGTGATACCCAGACTCATGTTACCAAGACTCCAGATCACATCACCACTGGCTCTCCCTAGGATGGGGTAGAATTGGACAGTAGTGGTTCTGTGAGGGGTTGAAGATTTCCTTCGTAGTCGATGCTTACTCGAAATGGAAAGTACAAACAACACAACATTTTCAGACGGGATCGAACAGAATGAGAACGCGACGACTTTATTCAAAGTGGCACTGAGTTACCAGATCGCCACGTCCATGTTCCTTGGAGCACTTATTCTCTGTGCCATATTTGGAAATGCGTGTGTGGTCGCAGCCATCGCTCTGGAGAGATCCCTCCAGAATGTGGCGAACTATCTGATCGGATCACTTGCCGTCACGGACCTTATGGTGTCGGTGCTGGTGCTGCCCATGGCAGCACTTTATCAAGTCTTAAATAAGTGGACTCTCGGTCAGGTAACTTGCGACATTTTCATTTCTCTAGACGTGTTGTGCTGCACATCGTCAATACTACACCTTTGCGCAATCGCTTTGGACAGATTCTGGGCTATAACAGACCCCATAGATTATGTGAACAAAAGGACTCCTAGACGCGCAGCAATCTTAATCAGCGTCACTTGGCTGGTAGGGTTTTCCGTATCTATACCGCCGATGTTAGGATGGAGAAAAGCCGAGGACAGGGCAGACCCTGACGCCTGTAACATCAGCCAAGATCCCGGGTACACAATCTACTCGACTTTCGGCGCGTTTTACATCCCGCTGATTCTAATGCTTGTTCTTTATGGGAGGATATTTAAGGCGGCCAGATTTCGGATTCGAAAAACAGTCCGGAAAACGGAGAAAAAGAAAGTTTCGGACAAGTGCTTGACAGTGTCGCCCGCCGTGTTTCACAAAAAGACTAACGGAGAGCTGAGCAAAAATTGGAAGCGGAGCGTGGAACCCAAACCGAGCTCGTGCGTAAACGGCGCGGTCAAACACGCTGAAGACGGCGAGTCACTGGAGATCATTGAAGTTCACAGCAACTCCAAAAATCACCTTCCCCTCCCTAACACTCCACAATCGGCTGTGTTTTTCGAGAACAGAAACGAAAAGAACACAGAGGCCAAGAGAAAAATTGCTTTGGCCAGAGAACGCAAAACAGTAAAGACACTTGGTATCATAATGGGCACGTTTATTTTGTGCTGGCTGCCGTTCTTCATTGTGGCTCTGGTTTTGCCCTTTTGCCCTACGAGTTGCCATATGCCCTTGTGGCTTTGGAACGTGATTAACTGGCTTGGTTACTCGAACTCCCTTTTAAACCCGATCATATATGCGTACTTCAACAAAGATTTCCAAAGTGCTTTCAAGAAAATTATTAAATGCAAGTTCTGCAAACCCTGAGCATCAACTGATATTTGCTCTTCGTACAACTCAATTGTTGACATTGGACCATGCAGCTTTGTTACCATGTGTTAATTGTTAGCAGGCACATTGAAAAGTGAACTGATAAAACAGCTTTTATTATTATTATTATTATTATTATTATTATTATTGCTGTCGTTGTTGTCATCATCGTCGTCGTCCTGATCTTCCTCACCAAAGAAACCTTCTAAAACACCTGATAAAATCGACATGTGTAGTTCCAGAAAAGCCTTTGATAATCTCAGAAATGAAATGGTCACTGATGGACATGACGCCAGGTATGATAGGTTTTTTTTTACAGGCTTTACATTACCCTGAGGAACGCAAAAGTGTGGTTAGTGCCATGGCTTCACATCCTTACCATTTAAAATTTCCATTGAAGGTGCATCATGGTGTGTGTTTCATATAGTGGTCATTTGGATGGGCGAGGAGGACCTTCCTGTCTGGGAGCATCATGAATATCGATCTTGCTTCATAGCGTTTAGACAATAAACAACTTTGTGACAGACAGCTGCATGCGTGTGGTCCACTTTGTGTATTTAAGACTCAAATCTCAGATTATCGCAATACACATTTGTTCAGTTATTGAGTGCGCTGAGAAACCATGTTTTTTTTGTGTTATGAGGAAGATTGCATAATCATGTGCTTCTAACATGATATTACCCACACTCAGTGAGCTGCCACTATTTGAAAACACGTGTGGGAACGCAAATAACATTCAATCAAAATAACCAGTGAACACACATACTCAAACACACATAATAATACATTAGTAATAACAAAAAAAAGTTACATTTCACAGGATTTGGTTTCATGTACCACTAAAATGGCGAACTTACCAGATCTAAAAGATGGCACTACACAATTATTAATCACAGTGCAACTCAGCATATTGTTCTGTGAGTTAAATTGAATTAGCCATTTACAAAAACAAAATCAAGATTGTGGAAAACCAAAAAGCCTGTGTGGGGTAGATCATAAGTGTAATGACAAAATTCAGGCACATAAATGCAAAGTATTGTTCATCATAGAAAATGTGTGTGTGCTTGTGTTGTGTGTACAGATGTGTAACTGTGCATTTATGCACAAGTCCTTGAGTGTTTAGTGTGTGTATGTGTGTGTAAATGTGTGTATGTGTTTGTGGGTGTGAATCGCTTCACTGGGTGTCAGTCTCAATTTCTCTGGAATTATTATTCTTATTGTTATTGGACAAATTAACATATTCTGAAATAAAGTAATATTTCGTATTTAGTTGCAAATGTGTTGCATTCAATGATTGCCTGAAGTTTGTGACCCATAGACATCACCAGATGCTGGGTATGTTCCCTGGTGATGCTGTGCCAGGCCTGTACTGCAGCCATCTTCAGTTCCTGTTTGTTTAGGGGGAATTTTGCCTTCAGTCTTGCCTTCAGCAATTGAAACACATGTTCAATTGAATTCAGGATGGGTGATTCACTTGGCCAGTCAAGAACATTCCACTTTTGGCCCTAAAAAACTCAGTGGGTTTGGGGTCAATGTCCTGCTACAAGGTGAATCACTGTCCATTGAGTTTTGAGGCATTTGGTTGGATCTGAGCAGATAGGATGTTTCTGTAGGATGTTTCAGAATTCATCCTGCTGCTGCCCTCAGCAGTCGTCACATCAATGAAGAGAAGTGAGCCAGTTCCAGTGGCAGCCATACTGTACATGTGCAGCCATGACACAACCACCACCTTGTTTCATCCACTACAGTAGCCTAGTCTTCCATGGTCTACCAGGTTGCTTGCTATTGCTGAGTGCACCAAGGCACTTTTGCTTCCTAACAATGTATCAAAGAGTTGATTTTGACACGCCCAATGTTTGTCTATGTCTCTGATTGATTTATTCAGATTTGTCAGCCTCAAGATGGCCTGCTTTACTGGCATAGACACTTATTTGGTCCCCATCTTGGGAGACAACAGCAACAGACTCCAAATGAATCAACTCTAGATCTTTTGTTAACTTTCCTGTGCATGAACTAATGATACAAAGACACACAGCTGGCAAAGAAACAGTTGAGCAGCCAATTGCCCAATGACTTTTTCCTACCATAAAATGGGGGTACTATGTATAAAAAGGTCTGTAATTCTTACATGGATCACCCAATATGGATGAAAATGCCTCAAATTAAAGCTGACAGTCTGCACTTTAACCTTATATTCATTGATTTATTTCACATCCAATGGGCTGGAGTACAGAGCCAAAATAACAACAAAAAAAACATATACAGTTGAAGTTGAAAGTTTACATACACCAAATCCATTTCAGCTTTTTCACAATTCCTGACATTTAATCCTACATTCCCTGTCTTAGGATCACAACCTTATTTTAAGAATGTGAAATGTCAGAATAATAGTAGAGAGAATTATTTCTTTCAGCTTTTATTTCTTTCATCACATTCCCAGTGGGTCAGAAGTTTACATACACTCTGTTAGTATTTGGTAGCATTGCCTTTAAATTGTTTAACTTGGGTCAAACATTTCGGGTAGACTTCCACAAGCTTCTCACAATAAGTTGCTGGAATTCTGACCCATTCCTCCTGAAATAACTGGTGTAACTGAGTCAGGTTTGTAGGCCTCCTTGCTCGCACACGCCTTTTCAGTTCTGCCCACAAATCTTCGATTGGATTGAGGTCAGGACTTTGTGATGGCCACTCCAATACCTTGACTTTGTTGTCCTTAAGCCATTTTGTCACAACTTTAGAAGTATACTTTGGGTCATTGTCTATTGGCAAGAGCCATTTGTGACCAAGCTTTAACTTCCTGGCTGATGTCTTGAGATGTTGCTTCAATATATCCACATAATTTTCCTTCCCTATGATGTCATCTATTTTATGAAGTGCACCAGTCCCTCCTGCAGCAAAGCACCCCCATAACATGATGCTGCCACCCCCCTTGCTTCACGGTTGGGATGGTGTTCTTCGGCTTGCAAGCCTCACCCTTTTTCCTCCAAACATAATGATGGTCATTATGGCCAAACAGTTCAATTTTTGTTTCATCAGACCAGAGGACATTTCTTCAAAAAGTAAGATCTTTGGCCCCATGTGCAGTTGCAAACTGTAGTCTGGCTTTTTTATGGCGGTTTTGGAGTAGTGGCTTCTTCCTTGCCGAGCATAAACTTGTATGTAAAAGTGAAATAATCTGTCTATAAACAATTGTTGGAAAAATTACTTGTGTCATGCACAAAGTAGATGTCCTAACTGACTTGCCAACACTATAGTTTGCTAATATGAAGTGGTTAATAATGAGTTTTAATGACTTCAACCTAAGTGTATGTAAACTTCTGACTTCAACTGTATATATACCCAAAAACATCAAACATCTCATTTTTCCATAGAGATCAATAGGAAAATGAGTCAGGAGAAACAACCCTTAAAGTGACCCATCCATATCTACTGCATATCTGGCAGCAGAGTGATGGTTTAAGGCTTGTTTTATACGTCAGACCCTTGATGACTTACAGCCATTTAGCCAACCATGTGTTCCACACTATTCCCATGTAATTTACAGCTTAATCTAGTCCTACCCCCCAATTCCCATAGTGATCCATTAAAATGCAAATGAGAGATTATAGTATCCCTTGTAGGAGTACGTGGAAATAAGATATCCAGAGTCTTTTGATGTTTTTGGGTCACAGACATCAGGAAGCCATGGCATGCCAAAGGATATGCAACCAAATATTAAATATGATGACTTTATTTAAGTTTATGTTAATTTGTCCAGTTAGTTTTGGTCCCCTAAAATAGGGGGGACTATGTATAAAAATGGCTACAATTGCTAAACAGTTCATCTGATATGGATGTAAAAACCCTCAAATTAAAGCTGAAAGTCTGCACCTCATAGTCACTGTTCCATTTCAAACCCAATGTGCTGGAGTACAGAGCCAAAACAACAAAAATTGTACAAAAACCTACGGACTGCACTGTATATATATATATACAGTGCCCTCCACTATTATTGGCACCCCTGGTTAAGATGAATAAAAAGGGTTATAAAAAATTCATCGTTTGGTCATGGCATGCAAAGGATATGTGACTAAATATTAAAAATGATTATTTTATTCTACATATAAATGCAGGGGTGCCAATAATTGTGGCACACATGGTTTTGTTAAAAATAATTATTTCTTGATGAGGGATTTATTTTTCACATAATAAATGTACTTTAATTAAAGGTTGGAATCATTTTTACAGTGTTAGATTAAGCTAATTCACCAAACGGTGAATTTTTTATAACCCTTTTTACTCATCTTTACCAGGGGTGCCAATAATAGTGGAGGGCACTGTATACTGTATATATATGTATAGACACACACTGTGGCTATATATAAGAAAATAAGAAAGCAGGCAGCAGCTGAAGTTTGTTTCAGGATTTGAATAAGTTAGTTTTCCATCGCTTGTGATGAGCTCATATTTCCAAAGTTAGAAAAGAGAAAAGATGTTGAAGAGAAAAGAGTTGAGTCAGCGGCATGCAGGCAGGCAGCAGTGACTGTGAGAAGAGGGAGGAACCATTAGCTGAAGCATTAGATGTTTGCATTATCCCCAGCGGGCTTCCTGCAGTTCTCTTCTCTTAAGACACTTTCCATATGGGTCTATTCTTGCCAAAGGGAACATGCCATATGCTGCGTGTTTGGAGATGTGAGAAAAAGCTTCTTTCAAATTCAAGCTATTTAAATCTTTGAGAGAAGCAGTTAACTCTGCTCAGCTGGAGCACAGAATAACCCCCCCTCTAAAATCACAGAAACCATTTAAACCTTAATACTTTACTTCCATTAAACAATACAATTACAGTTGATAAACACAGTGTTTTCAGTGACTACTGTTTAAAAAATAAAAAATAAAAACTAGTCTCAATCTCAGGACTATTCTAGCCATTCCAATGTTTTGCAGTTGCGTTTTATGATTGTCATGGTTATTGGCAGCCTCTGATGTTTCTGCGGTCGTTATTCTATTTTGCGTTATCGGGATGCTCTATAGGATTTTTTCCGTCTCCATTCCGGTTTTTGGATCACGCTCGCTATTATTCCTTACACCTGTTTTGGGTTTCCTGCCGGTTATAAATAGCACAGGACTTCCGCAGTCCGGCACTTCGATATTGTCTTTGCTATGTTGACAATGAAGTCGGTAAGGTATAGGTATTCGGTCACTGCATTTCTGGTTCGTACGAATAAGAAATGCAGCAAGTCCGGTTAAGAATTAGGATTAGATTGGTTTTCTCTTTATCCTTTATTCTTTTTACCATTTACCTTTTGTGTTCAAGCTCTTTTGACTCTAGAGCTTTGGATAACAGATTCTCTTTTCTGTTCTTTTCTTCACTCGTTTTCGAGTTTTACTTTGTTTCACAACCTCCTGTTATGCCTAATTATTTAGTGCGTGAGGTTCTTTTGTTAGTTATTCTCGCTGTTTATCGAAATCGCCTCTGTTTTTGAGATTGCTTTGTTTTGCCTTGTGCTAGGGAAGTTTTTCTCCGGATCCTGTGTTATCTCCGTCCTGGTGCGGTTACTTCCACTTTTCTGGCGTATCTTCCTAGATACCCTTTTAGAAATCCTTATCGGTCGCGTTTGGTTCTCCGAACCTTACACTCCCCCTCACAATGATGTCATATGAATCCAGATGTATGAATACTTTATGAAATTAGTAATAACACAGTGTGACTGTATGGATGATAACAGATGTTAATTAGCTTAAGGTTTACTCAGTAAACTTTATTGTTGAGCTTGAGAGTGTGTATGTTTTCTCCTTCTCTTGCAGTAGCCATAAGTTAATAACTGTTCAACTGGATTTTCTATACTTATGTACTTGCATGTACAAAATGTGTAAATATACTATTTAAAGGGCAGTCAGGAAGACTATCGTGATCAAAAAATGATCAATCCTTTAGCTTACTGCTGTAAATGATCACATAACTAAACCTGTTAAGTCATGCACTGTTAAAATGGAATTAACTCAAAAGCACCTGAAACACCAAAACTGTACATAAAAAAGTATAAATATTGCTAGTCATTGTGTTTAATCACGCTATTTTTGATCTCAAATGCCGAATGAAACAAACATCAGTTTCAGTGTATGTAGCCAAAGATTTAATGCATTTTCAAGACGAAGATATGTGACTCATCTGTTTAGCTTTAGTGTTTAAACACCTTTCATTATTTTTAATTAAACTGAGTGAGATACATCTTTTTGCACATGTATTCTATTTTTCCAGGGTAAAATTAATCGAAAATAAAATAGTGTTTTAAATTTTTTTGGGTATTTCAACTTAATCTGCGCCTTCCACAGTTTGGTTGGCTTTCATTTGCATACATCATTGCATGGAAATCAGATTCATATCAGAAGTCCATATACAATTCAAATTTATGTTAATATATGATGTGTGCTCACATCGACACTTAACTTGTTTACATGTAATCCCAATGTAAAGTTGTATTGTGTATCTTATTAAATCAACTATATTTTATTGTGTCGTGCATATTGCTATAAGGGCACAGTAACTGACAAGGTGTTATTAAATGCTTTGAACTTGGTGTTTCAAATCTCCAAGATTGTTGGCAACTTAGTTTCCTCCATTTATTTTAGAGGTTTCAAAATACTTCATTTTAGTAATATATTGTTGTAAGTTTTCAATAGATATATGATGAATAAATGAGTGAATGCATTTACTATTGACTAAAATGCACATAAATTTCAGAATCAGGAAAGATATACTCTATGTTAGAAAGAGGGGTGTGGGAGAGAGATGTGGGGAAGGGAGAGAGAGGGAGACTTTACAGAAAAGAGCCACACAGCTCTTGAGAATGTGTTCCTGGCAGAACACAGAAATGCGAGCGAAGGTGGCGTCATATCGAGAAAGGAAGAAGTGAAGGAGAAGGAATAAAAATAAATGGAATTAAAATAAGCAGGAGATGAATAAAAGGAAGACAGATTTTGAGTCATAAAATATCTTCTGAAGTGATTCATTCAGCAGTTGTTGTTAGCTAGTCTTTCCATTGATCTCTGTCAAGAAGGCGCCAACTCAAAATTGATCAAAAGTCACACTGTAGATCAGAGCAAATAGACTCATTTAAAAGTTTAATTAGATTGGGATGGCAGGTATGCCATCTGCCAAGTTACGGCTTGGTGGGGCATGCCCCATACCTATACAGCACCGAGAGTTTGGCACTTTTCAGGGTTTCCTACAGAAGTAACCACAATGACCAACCACTGAACAGCTCTGGAGTAGCCACTCTCAGCAGCTCTGGAGCAGCCACTCTCAGCAGCTCTGGAGCAGCCACTCTCAGCAGCTTTGGAGCAGCCACTCTCTGCAGCTTTGGAGCAGTCACTGAGCAGCTCTGGAGTAGCCACTCTGAGCAGCTCTGGAGCAGCTACTCTCAAGCTCCGGAGCAGCCACTCTCAGCAGCTCTGGAGTAGCTGCTCTGGAGCAGCCACTCTGAGCAGCTCTGGAGCAGCCGCTCTGAGCAGCTCTGGAGCAACCACTCTCAGCAGCTCTGGAGTAGCCACTCTCAGCAGCTCTGGAGCAGCCACTCTCAAGCTCTGGAGCAGCCACTCTCAGCAGCTCTGGAGCAGCCACTCTCAGCAGCTCTGGAGCAGACACTCTCAGCGGCTCTGGAGCAGCCACTCTCAGAAGCTCTGAATCAGTGCCAGATTATCTGTGTTTGTCTTGCAGCGAAAGTCGCTGAATCTGAAGCTCTGTTTTAATATTTAACCTAGGTGTGAATTACACAACCAGAATAAGCAAAACAAAAATTGGGGAAAGCAGAAAGACACAAGAGACTGTTAGAAGCTTGAAATACAGTGCATTCCGTAAGTATTTGGACATTGACACAATTTTTGTTGTTTTGGCTGTGTACTCCAGCACATTAAATTTAAAATGTAACATTGGCTATAAGGTTATAGTGCAGACTTTCAGCTTTAATTTGAGGGAATTTACATCCATATCGGGTGAACCGTGTAGCAATTGTCTTTATATAGACCCCCATTTTAGGGGACCAAAAGTAATTGGACAAATTAACATAAACTTAAATAAAGTCATCATATTTAATATATGGTTGCATATCCTTTACATGCAATGACTTCCTGATTTCTGTGACCTAAAAACATTTAAAAAAACATCTTGATATCATAAAAGCGATACTATAACCTGTCTGCATTTCAATGGACCACTATGGGGGGGAATTGGGGGGTGGGACTAGATTAAGCTGTAAATTACATGGGAATAGCATGGAACACATAGTTGGTTAAATGGCTGTAAGTCATCAATGGTTTTAGGTATCAAACAAGCCTCCCCTATCTTGTTACGTTCCACCAAACTGGAATGGACCCAAATGCAGGACTCGGAGACAGACTCAGGTGAATACTCCGCAAGGAGTGAATTTATTTAAGTGAACAGACAAGCAGGCAAACAGGGGAACTGGGTGACGGACTGGAAACAGGGTTGGCGAGTAACAAGAGGGCTGATGAGGGTATGGGGCAGCAATGAGCAGGAGCAGGGCAACAGGCAGGAGGGCTGGAACGAGGAAGCAGGGTGGACGGGCAAACTGAAAACAGACTGGACAATTAGCAAACAAACAGACAGCGGCCGAATAACATGTCAAACAGGACACACTTGACGGAATGAACTGGCACAAAACAAACAAAGAGGGCAATATAAATAAGGGGAGAAACAGGTGAATGGGAGATGAGTGATGAACCGGGCGTGAGGAATGTGAGCGAGAAATAATGAGGTAATGAATGTGAGTGCAGAATGCGAGCGGGGAAGGCTAGTGATTGGCTGGGAGATGATGGGGAGCAAACGAGGAACTAAACGAGGAAGCCACACCCAGCCTGCACAACACGGAGAGACAGACAAGGTGAACGGAAAAACAAGGAGACGAAAGGGAGGTAAGCTGGAAGGGAACGGTGGACGTTACATATCTTTTCTTTTCTACCTGCTTGTTGTGAAGTCGTCTGGTTAATTTTGTCCTCACTGTGATGTTTATTTATGTAATATTTAGACAATATCAGGCACAAAATGGCTACTGTGGATGGGCATCTCCTAAGGCACCTGTTTGGATGTGAGGACAGCACTGTGGGCCAGCTGCTCTGACTGACAGATGCACTGAATGGCCATTAAGCGTGAGCAGAAAATAAAGACCAAAGCCGGTCACCATAGCTACACTCGGGCGACACAGACTGTGGACCTGATGAGTGATTATCTGGTGACATCAAAGCAGCACTGCAGCTGCGACATACAGACATGCATACCTGCAGGAGCGCAGTCCGCCTCTGCTGTTCCATAAACAGCAGACCACTATGCTGTCCTTAAACTTCCTGCTGCAGATGCTCATGGGAAACAAGAACTTCCACCCAGCGTACATACACACATGCATATACATGTGTGCAACAGTGCACACACACACACACACACACACGCACGCACGCACGCACGCACGCACGCACACACACACACACACACACACACACACACACACACACACACACACACACACATTATACATACACAATACAGTATAATGACACATTCACCATTCATGCACTCATAGACATCCAACATTTCTCTCTCTCTCTCCCTTTCTCTCTCCCCCCCTCTCTCTCTCACACACACACACACACACACACACAAACAGAAAGAGGTCTAAGAGTAGGCATGGAAACTTAGACAGGATCCGAGGATAATGGAAATGACTTTTTTTGTGGGCACGAGGGGGGGGAGTTTGGAACGGAGAGCCCAGGAGAACGGGAGTAATTTATAGCTTTACATGAGTTTCTGTCAAACAATCAATGCCCATTGATTTCCACTGCAGCCTCACAAATATGATCACAAAGGAGCTCCTTTCCACTTGGGGTGCTAATTATAGACATAGCCATCAAATTACAGGTTCTATCCCCTGCGGGCCGTCAGACTGCACTTCACCCTGGTCTGGCTCTGACAGTGATCACTGCTCTCTGAACACTGTTTAATCTCACCTGAAAACTGCATAAAAATGAATGACCTGGAGGAACAAAAGGCATTTTTACATTAAGGCCATTTAGCAGACACTCTAATCCAGTGTGATTTACACAACTTCATCATTTTTGCACAGTATCCATTTATACAGCTGGAGATTTTATTGAAGTAGTTCTGGTTAAGTACCTTGTTCAAAGTTCCAACAGTAGTGTCTGGCAAGCCCAGTTACCTAACTGGGTGTATACAGATTGGGAGGACCAGAGGGGTAACCAAGGGGTAGAAACACATAAAATGACATTTAACATCTCCACGTCAGATTTTGACATACATTTATAATATGCAGTGCCCTCCACTATTGTTGACACCCCTGGTAAAGATGAGTAAAAAGGGTTATAAAAAATTCACCGTTTGGTGAATTAGCTTAATCTAACACTGAAAAAATGAATCCAACCTTTAATTAAAGTACATTTATTATGTGAAAAATAAATCCCTCATCAAGAAATAATTATTTTTAACAAAACCATGTGTGCCACAATTATTGGCACCCCTGCATTTATATATAGAATAAAGTAATCATTTTTAATATTTGGTCGCATATCCCTTGCATGCCATGACTTCCTGATGTCTGTGACCCCATAGCATCAAAAGACTCTTGATATCTTATTTTCTGGTACTCTTACAAGTGATAATATAACGTCTCTGCATTTGAATGGATCTCTACGGGAATTGGGGGTGGGACTAGATTTAGCTGTAAATTATGCTGGAACAGTATGGAAACACATGGTTGGTAAAATGGCTGTAAGACATCAAGGGTCTGACGTATATCAAACAAGCCTCAAACCATCACTCTGCTGCCAGAAATACAGTAGATATGGATGGATAACTTGAAGGGTTTCTTCTCCTGACTTATTTTTCCATAGAGTTCAATAGGAACCCCTGAATTTGGGGTTTCAAAACTACCTTCTGTTTTCATGTTCTGTATCATTTTGTGACACTGCATGTATTTTATAAATGAGACATACGGTACAACTACTGAACTACAGTTTGATTTTAGTAACACGTTTTTGAGCATCACACTGAGAGGAAAAGAAACCACAGTATTATATTATATTCAAAAACACATACACACGCACAATTGTGGTTTCATAATTAAAACAGTGCCTACCTGAGTGATATCATTTACCATAACCGAACTGGGGCTGGGGATGCGGTGCTTTTCATGACAAGTTGTACTCGGAATTTGGAAGGAGGGGGTACTTTTTAAATTGATAAGGTGTATTTTTTCATGGATACTACTATACATTTCCCTCTTTATATTTGATAGAATTTCAATAACAAATAAAAAAAAATATATATACAATTAACACCGGCCAAAAAAAGGGCACTTTTTGACTCTGTGATGGGGCGAGGTAAGGTTCTGAGAACCAAACGCGACAGATAGGGAATCTATAAGCGTACCTCGAGAGATACGCCACAAAGCAGATAAACCGCAACAAGAAAAGGAGAACTAAGGAATGGGAGAAAAAACTTCCCGACCTAAGTCAAAACAAATCTACCTCAAAAGGAGGCGAGCTCGAAGAAGCGAGTATAACAAACAAAAAGTACCTCATGCTCTAAGACAAAGAGCGTTGAAGAGAGGGAGATCTTTTTTTTTAAAAACCCCGAGCAACACGGGTGTAGACTTAAACAGAAAAACAGTCTGTTACCATGTAGCCAAAGAGCTGTAAACAAAAAAGGTAACAGAAAGAGAGAATAAAGGACAAAGAAAAGGGATAGGAGCTTTAAAGAAAATAACCAATCCTATCCTAACTCTTTAACCAGACTTGCTGCATTTCTTATTTGTACAAACCAGAAAGGCAGTGACTGTGTTCCTATACCTTACCGACTTCGGTGTCAATTAGCAACGACAATATCGAAGTGCAGGAAAACGGAAGTCCTGGGCCGACAGGAAACCGAATACAGGTGTGGGAAATAATGACTGGGTGAGATCCAAACACCGGGACGGAGACAGAAAAAATCAGATGGAGCGTCAGACGACGCCAAATTGAATAACAACCGCAGAAACAACAGAGGCTGCCAATAACCATGACACTCTGAGGGCAAAAGGGCAGGGGCTCAAGCCCCCCTTGGACCCTATCTGTGCACGTGCCTGTTCTTCTCTTGCTGACTGTATAAGAAAGGGAAAGCTGCTTATATTGCTCTCATTGTGAATCCTTTTGGCGTGGCTGCTGCATGGTGGCTATTTCAAAGCTGTAAAATACTGCACACTGTCCCTCTATATTTAAAGGTATATAATGATTGTAAATGTGAACTAGCCCACCTCAATAAAATGTATAACATTTTTTATACATATATGCACTTTCCAAAGTGCTAAGGTTTAATAAAGCCTGTTGATATCAGAACTTTTCTGTTATCTCCCATGGTAGACTGACTGAATTCAGGATTTTGAAGATAGAAAAAGAAAAGGTTCAGATGTAATTCAGACCCGCTTTGATTTTTGTGTGTAAAAAAGCTTTTCAAAGATTTTTAAAAAATATATCTATGAGTATGTATTGATATTTCTTCATAAAAACCCTCAACAGAATGTTATAGATTGCACAGGAAATGGGTGTTAGCAATGTTTCTTTATTCACCTCATAAGAAAATGGATATCTGCTTGTCTGACTGACATCTCTGAGTGGATGGCTACCCATCACCTGAAGCTCAACCTTGACAAGACAGAGCTCCTCTTCATGCCGTACAAGACCTCCCCACTACATGACCTCTCCATCACCGTTGATGGGACCGTGGTGGCTGCCTCCCGCTCTGCAAGGAACCTGGGGGTGGTCCTGGACGACCGGCTGGACTTCAAAGAGCACATCAGGGCGACGGCACGGTCCTGCAGGTTCCTCCTGTACAACATCAGGAGGATTCGACCGTACCTGACCACCTACTCCACCCAGCTTCTTGTCCAGACCATGGTCACCTCACGCCTGGACTACTGCAACTCCCTGCTCGCAAGCCTACCGGCCTGCGCCATTCTGCCTCTTCAACTGATCCAGAATGCATCTGCCCGGCTTGTGTTCAACCTCCCGAAATTTTCCCACGTAACCCCCCTGCTGAGGTCTCTCCACTGGCTGCCAGTTGCAGCCAGGATCAGGTTCAAAGTTCTGACCCTGGCCTACACTGCAGCCAATAGGACAGGCCCCGCCTACCTGCAGGACTTAATCCAGAACTATGTTCCTGCTCGACCACTTCGCTCTTCTACAGCAGGGCGACTGGCACTTCCCCCCCTCCGTGTCAAAGGCTCTCGCTTGTCCCGACTGCGGAGTTTTTCCACATTAGCACCTCAGTGGTGGAATGAACTTCCCATTCCCCTACGTTCTACTCCAACCCTGCCTGCATTCCGTCGAGGCCTGAAGACACACCTCTTCAGACTCCACCTTGACTGATATCCTCACCTTGGAATATCAGTTCCCTGTTCCCTGTGTTTTCCTGTCTGTTTATTATAGTTTATAATAGTATTTGGAATGGTTTATAATAGCATAGTTTATAATAGTATTTGGAATGGTTTATAATAGTATAGTTTATAATAGTATTTGGAATGAAAGTGTGGTGTTGCTGATTTGCCCACAGCTTACTGTGAACTACAGTCAACGTTCATTGCTAGGGATAGCTGCTACATTATTCAAAGGATGTGCTTTGCCTTGTCTGTTCTGTAATGATGATGATGTCTCTGTACGCACTTACTGTACGTCGCTTTGGATAAAAGCGTCTGCTAAATAAATGTAATGTAATGTAAAATAACAGCAGCCATAAGTAGAGGTTCAAATACGGAATAGATTTGCATCTGCACTTCTTCCATAATTTTCCGAAACCAGAATTTTGCAGTGAACACTGACAGACCATTCAGTAAAATGGAAACAGGAATTTTTAACAAATTGTCAATGGTTCCTCTTCAGGATAACCATGAGAGCTGAAAAATTAAAGCGGACCGGAGGGCGTCATTCAGTCAAGCTGGTCTTTGTTGTGATATTTCGCTACCTTGCTGGGTCAGAATTAAACTAAAATAGTCCCTACTTTCTTATACTTGTGTAAGTATGGCTGGACTGAAAACACTCGCCACACTCTTGCAATAAAATGTCAACATGGGCAAAATTCTAATATGGTGCGTGTACACGTGTGTGCACATGTGTGCAAATTAATTAGAAAGCCAATGAAACATTTAAACAAAAGAGGCTGCTTAGTAATTGCTCATTGGTTAGGTTTTGTTGCATGTCACCAATGTCTGAAAACAGTCTATTCTCACCCTTAAGCCTGCTGTCTGAGTTTAATAATAAAGCTTGGGTGACCTTCAAGGCCTTGCACAGCAGGCACAAACAGAGGGAGATTGGTAGGCTCATTGGCCATCACAGGTATTGCATCTCCACAACCCTGTTTACATACATCTGTATCTGGGGTGTTTGTGTTTGATATTGTAATTGATATACAGGTTCTTTTTGTAGCCCTGATTTGGATTTATCTTTACAATGAAGCACAATTATATTGAATTTACTTCAGAGCAAGGGATGAAAAGAGCATAGACAAAAGGGGGAAAATCTCTTGAGCTCCTATGTTTTTTTTTATTTGTCCAATTTAAAATGAGGTAAACTGAATTACTGTGGGTTTTAGAACACTTTTATGAAGACAGAAACTTGCAAGAACAATGCAAAAAACGTTAAATGCATTGAAAACAAGACAGGAAAGGAAAAAAAAATAAATGGGTGAGAAAAAGTTGTTATAAGTTTGTATCATAATTAAGATCAATACTCTTTTTACTTGTACAAGATGAGGACCACCTGCACACTGTCCCTCTATATGACTTGTGGTCTATTTGGAAGTCAGCCTTTTTATGGAAGTCAGCCTTTGTTCTACCCCTGTTAAAAGGAGGAGAACCCTCAAATCTGAATAATAACAGGCCTATTTCTAAGCTTTCAATTCTGGCTAAGGTTTTGGAGACATTGTTGTGCAATCAGATCAAGGAATCAGATCAAGTGACAACAAAATTGTAGTTGATTACCAATCAGGTTTTAGAAAAAAGCACGGCTCCAATGCACTACTGCAGCAATGAAGGTGGTCATTATTTATGGTCTGGATAAAAAGCAACACTGTGTTGCCCTTTTTATTGACCTGTCAAAGGCATTTGATACCATTGAACAGAGGTGTAAAATCCAGGGGTCAGAAAGTAAAAGTCCTGCCATATTTTCCTTACACCCATGAACTCAGCCAGCTGATTTAATTACTAATTAGTTCTACCTCCTGGCCGAAGAATTGCGCTAATTAGCAAATCCGGGTGATTGGAACAAAATACTGGGGAGGATTTTTACTTTCTGAACCTGGATTTTACACCTCTGCCATTGACCATGACATCATGCTACTAAGATTAGTCAACGTTTATCAGGCAGTCACTTGGTTCAGAAACTACCTGTCAGATAGAACACAGTGCATCCAGTTTGATGGAAATACATCTGGGGCCCTATCTTACACCCAGTGCTAAGCAGCGCTAACCCAAACGCAAGTGTCTTTGCTAGTTTCAGACCTGTGCAAGTGTCATTTTAGCGCCAAGCGCTCAAGTTCTTTAACTAGTGTAAGACAGGAATTGACACCCCAGAGCACCTAAGAACACAATACCGGGAAGTGGTAATAAAGTCACGCGTCTGGTGCCGGGATGTTTGCTGAGACCATCTGGCCTAAGGTTTACGGTGTCCGAGAATGTCCTAGGATTTTATGATCCTGGGAGAGACTCTGATCTGTTTGAAACTCCCGCGCACGGACAATGCAAGACTGCCCCCGCCTGATGTCACTGAGACAGGCCACATCCTTTTCATTCAAATCACAGCATGGTATAACAGTACAGACTGCGTTGGTCTTCCTAAAGCTTAAAAACCTTAAAATATGATGAATATTTATGCTACATTGTACAGTATATACTGGGAATAGTCCTGACACTGGAACATACATTGTACACTCTTTTTCCAGAGGAACAAATATATATTGTTCAGTTTCTCAGTTTTACATGAATAAATACACACAGTTAATGTACCTGACTGAACAGGGGAAACTAGGGTATAATGTAATGTTCTTCAACAGGAATCCTGGGACTGTTTGTGGCATTAATATTAATCACATTTGAAAACTATGCAGAGATGGGATTCTCATGACAACACGAACGTAGACCTATTCATTTTTGATATCGTTTTGATGGTCTTGGTGTGTGTGGTGCAATAGCCTATATTTCCTCAATGGTCAACATGGAGGAAATATATATTTCATAACTCAGGAGTAAACTGCCGCTGTGGAATTATACCACAGGAAACTCTTTCTGCCAAACCCCCTGTGGAGGGGGGACGAAATGTGCAATATTAGCCTTCTGGCCAGTTTATGGTTTTGCGGTCATCCACAGCCAGATCAAACACAGAGTTTGGGCTTATAAGCATAGGAAACAAAGAACTCGGGGGAAGCTGTAACCAGACTCTCCCGCACATCTCACTTTGTGTATTGTGTGTAGTGAATTGCCAGGTATGAATTAATATTTTTCTATACTCTATTTTTAATATGTTGTGTTGTAATTTGTAACTATGATTTGATTATTTTAAAGTAAAGAACCTACCTGGTAAACTGTTAAACTTGATTTTTGTGGTTTCTCTGAAAAAGACATTCTATCTCTGTTAACACGGTAATGAGTTGATTGATTTCCTCAGTCTGGATTTCCCCCTCTGCTGATCTAGGGAGATTGACTAGTTAAGCTTAATGTATCACAGAGTATTGCACCCGTAGAACTCTGTCTTAAGTTAGATCATCTCCGCATGCCTTTTATACATGTTGAGAACGGGCGTTGCCAATATTATCTTCTCGGGTCCCTGAGCCTTTAGGATAGGCTATACCTTATGAAGTGGCCTCCTCCGCAACCTCTGAGATAAATGGAGACATCTAGTCAGCCGTGAGTGGTGTACATAAACGGCCGTATGTAGCACCCGGTGGAACCGGCGCATCCAGTTCAGAGAACAGGCTCAAGAGTACGAGAGTACCTTAACAAATCAATTATAAATTCTACATTGAAATTATATACTAATAATTAAATTGGAGTCAGATATTTACGAGTATGGAATCAGCGTTGGTGGCTGACCGTTAATATAATATACACAGGCTGCCTTTTTGGGTAAGCTGGAGTCAGCCTGCAGACTAGACTAGAGCGGGAGGCAAAGTGGTACTATTGTCTCTGACACGTGGCCAATTACTAGCTGATCCCGCGAATTTAAAGAAGCAGTCTCGTCCGGTTGTAATAACAGTAACATTTCAACACTCTTACCTTCTCCCACAGCAACAGCGGAAAATATCACGTTTAAGCCTTCGTTCCGGGCTATTCCCTCATTGGTCTAGCTGCTAGGGATTTACACTAGCAAATGACTAGTAAACTGGGTGGGTTGGTCTTAAGATGAGATGTGGCCATCTTGAGCCAGCAGAAAGCGCTTGCACTAAAACCACCACAAACCACACTGCAAAAAATGTCTGTCTTAACAAGTGACTTAAAATATTTTTCTTTTCTCTTAAGTGGAAAATATTAGCTCGTTTTAAGTTACTTTTTGCTTTTGCAGTGAAACCCACTGTGAAATCTTGAAATGATTAAAACTATCTCACCCCATTTTTGACTTATAAGATTCTAAAGTCTAAGGGCTCTATTTTAATAAACCAAACGCAATGGTGAACACAAGAGTAAGCGCTTGGCGGTATCACTTTGAGGGCGTGTCGGCGAGAAATTTGGTAATTTCATGACGGCAATCTTGGCACATCTGATGGCGGTATTGCTAAAAGGCTGGGTTTAAATGTCCAAGGTGTGTCTCTATGGCAGGGGTTCTCAATCCTGGTCCTGGGGGACCCCTGTGTATGCTGGTTTTCGTTGCAACCACAGTTGCAATCCCAGAATTTTAACAAGCTGTTAATTTTTCTTAATTAGGTGCTTTTCATGTTTGGAGGAATTATTCGCCCACTTAAGACACATTATGTCAGAAATAGCTATGCATGCCATGTAGAACAAACTCCCCATGTTCACATTGTGCTTATTGTGCTATATTGCAACAATTACATAAGAAAAGGTTACAAAATAATGTATTTTCACTCAAATGAAAGTGAAGTGAATCAATAGGCTCCTAATTAGGTTGTTGAACACATGTGTTTAACTCAATTTTTTCTTTAAGCTTAAGACAATGCAGGTTTGGCTCGTTATCATTTGCTTTGTGTTTGAATTCTTCATTATCTACGAAATGGTTAATTTTAGTGGCCATGTGTCCACACTTTCACCAATTAGGAGCCTATTGATTCAAATCAGTCTTTAAATGGATCTGTTAAATAATTTTCTTATCTTTTTTAAATAATATAGCACAATGTGAACATGGGGTGTTTATTCTACATGGCATCCATAGCTATTTCTGATATAATGTGGCTTAAGAGGGTGAATAATTCCTCCAAACATGACAAGCACCTAATTAAGAAAAATTAACAGCTTGTTAAAATTCTGGGATTGCAACTGCGGTTGCAACGAAAGCCAGCATACACAGGGGTCCCCCAGGACCAGGATTGAGAACCCCTGCTCTATGGTAGCCAATCAAATTGTTGTTCTCATGCTTTAAAAAAAGCCAGTTGGAACACAATCGCTCCATGCAATTTCATAATGAGCAACCCAAACGCACTGGACCGTCAACGACAAGAGCGATTTTCCGCACAGGAATCAGACATACTTGCAACAGAAGTACAGGCTAGGACTGTAGTAATTTATGGATCACAATCCACACCACCTCGTCTCCCAGAAGTTCGGAAGGCACGGGAGGAGGTGGCGAATGCATTAATTAGCCTACATTAGGTGATGTAGGCATAATTATGATTCAAATGGTAGGCTTATGATTCAACTGTGTCAATGTGTAATTTATATATTATAGGCTATTGGCCTACATGATCGCAAGTTTCTTGTAAGCTGTCCTGTTTTATTCTAGTAGTTTAAATTAAAATGAATTAATTAATGATAATTATAGGCTATTTGTTCATTAAATGGAAGTGTAATGTTGGCATCACCTATAGACACTACATAGAACTACATGACGAATAAGTTGCCAAATTGCCAGAGTCTATTGCGTTCCCGCTAAGAGGTGGTTCCAGCTGATCATAACGCAATGGGTTTTCGTTGGTTCAAATTGTCACTGAGCCGAAAGTATTTTAGAACACGCCCCAGACAGCGCCACCCATCCCACTGCAGCGCAAGCGAAAGGATGTTATGTTGAGAATTTGTTGATCCTAGCGGTATTGCTGAGAAACGCCATAGCGCCAGTTTTAAGACGTTGATGCTGTCAACAAGCTTGCGTTTGACTATACCGTCCCCTTGCGCTGGTTTGAAAATAGAGCCCTTAATGTAAGATTAAAATGCTTGTTAAGATTGACTTATTTTTTGGTTTTTGCAGTCCAGGGGCCTCATTTATAAAAAATAACTTTAGATGAAATTTGATCTTACGTGTGGCGTATGTAGAAAATCACGACAAAGTAGTGATTTATAAAATTTCAACGTATTCACTTGATGTACACACATTACCTGCTGGTTATGCCGAAGTATTGCAGGCTTGAGAGCCGCGTGTGAACGCTTATTGGTGTTGAAAATTATCAGTGTTGTTATCAACCTACAAAATGTGTTTAATTCAAAATTTAAAAGGAAACTGATCGGATAATTATTTAATTTTAAGTCGTCCTTACATTAGGCTATATACTATTATTGTATGACGTAGAAACTTGGGGCATGGCGAATGCGAGATTCATTATGATTCACAAAGTGTTGCTCATTAAAGACAGGCTAATGTATCCTATAAATAGTCTACTGTAAGCAAACAATTAACACTCAACCATGGCTGTGCTAGCTTTATTATACAGCTCATTCACGTGCGTTCAATTTGAAGTTAATTTGAGCTTTATAGACAGAAGGTACGCATGACAGACGTATGCTATGTTAAACAAGCACAGCCAATTTTATAAATAACGCTCACGTCCATTTAAAGAAATGTGCTTACGTGAATGATGACGTCCAAGTACTTTTTTTATAAATGAGGCCCCTGGTCTTAAGTCATGTCACAGTTATTTCTATGTTATTTTAACAGCGCAATATAAGTGTGTCTACATAGGCATGTGCATAACGCGTGTATACACCCTCCTGTCTGTTACACACAGGAGCGTAAACAAGCATGCATACAAGATATCAAGATTACATTGTGAAATAGGGATTCATATTTTTCCCAAAAAAAAAAAAATGTCACTCCCGCAATAGATGCAAGTTGTCCCAGCAATCCTGGGAAAATGGGCTTGTTTTAAAGCATTAATCTACCAGTAAAAACACGTTGGTCATATTTCCATAAGCAGGACATTATAAAACAAGGGAAGTAACCTGTGTGTAGTGTATTTAGTGTCATCAAAATAAGCCAAAATAAAGGTATTTATCTTAAAAGAATGCCCATAATTTGAATTTTGCTAGCTGAAATGCATTGTCTGTGATCTGACTGCTGTGAGAACACTGAAGTGATGTTTGACAATGCCTCATTGTATAATCAAATGAAATTTGTTAGAACAAGCAGGCTAATTTGGCATTTTATAAGGTGAGACAGAAGCCATATTCTGTTTGCTAATTCTCAGGGGTTGCAGGTGCTTTTTAACTATAAATTAAAGCACACATTTTCTAAAATAACAGCACTGTTGAGAATTACCAGGAACCCGTGCCGGTGGTAAACCCCAATGTTTAAGATTATTATTGTATATGAAAACACATTATAATGGTTAGTCCGAATAATATTGATCCTAATATTGATCCATATTTTTCCTGTGCACGAGCAGGTATGTTTCCCCAGTTGTAAATCGCTATTTTTGCAGTCTTATTAAATCCGTCAATATATAAGCAATCCGCAAAATGCTGGTAGCTTTTAAAGGGAATGGGAGATAACACTCTGATTAGTTTATTGTATGTTACGCCCAAGACACACATATAATTAATTAAGTTAACTTAGGGCTAAGTTCAGCCCATTTGCACCTTGCGCCTTACTCTGCGCTCAAAATATGCGCCCTCTAACTAGCAAAAGTGGAGTTGGACACGCCCTAAATGCACTTGCGCCTTGCGTTGTTGTCATGGTTTTTGACGATTTCTTCCCTTGCGGTCGTTTTCCTCGGTAGCCACGCGAGGACGTTGCCCTTTTAGTGGATGTTTGCTCCGCCCTGTCTTTATCGCGGAGCTTCTCTCAGCATCCATACCTGTGCATGGTTACCTCGGAGCTATTTAAGCCCACGTTTCCTTCGTTCGGGGCTTCTGTATTATTTTGCACTGTTTTGTATACTGTTTGGGTATTCAGTGTTTGTTGGGTGTGTGTTTTTGTGCCATTATGCTACTCGCCTGCTCTTACGCTTCTTTTTACTGAGGCAGGGTGTTTATTTTTTCTGGCTCTTCTTTAGTCACTTAGCTCGTAGAAGTATAGGACAACAGTTCTCTGTTCTATTCGCCTTTCGATGGTCTCTCCTTACTGAGAGACCGGGCGTTCATGCTTCTACTTAGTTACTTAGCTCGTAGAAGTATAGGGCAGTAGTTCTTTGTTCCATTTGCCTTTTGTTTGGTTTTTTCTTACTGAGAAACCTGGTGTTCGTGCTTCTACTCATTTGCGTGTGACAGTGAGCCGGTTAGTAGCTTCGGTACATTAGTTCCCTGTTTTGTCTCTCCGTCTCATGGACTATGTTTCCCCCTTGTTGAGAGTCAGGGCGTTTATTCTGTTTTTTCATGTGTTGCGTGTTGCACTGTTGCCAGTAGAGGTAAGGACTTGGAGACTGCTTTATTTCCGCCTTGTAGCGAGCAGTTCTCACTCCGTTTAGAGCAGAGGGAGTTATTTTCGTGTATTGTCTCCTCCCTTTTACCCGCTCTAATTTCTGTCCCTTTGTTATTTTACCACCTAGGCATTCGTTCACGCACACTTCCTTCTCCTTCCTTCTCCCCTTAATTACATGGTTTCCCGTCTTAGTGGTTTTTCGGAGCTTAAAAAATCCCCTTGCTGCGATTGGTCCCTCGAACCTCACATGTCACGCCCCCATTACAGTTGTAGATCATGCTCCATGATCGTCAAGATAGAGCCCCCGGTGCTTTAACTGTACAGACCGGAGTGTCACAGGGCTTGGTCCTGGGACCTCTTTTATTTACAATTTATATAAACAATATTGGTAAAAATGTGGCAAATGCTGGTTTTCATTTTTATGCAGATTATCTTGTGCAGAAATGGTAAAAAAGGCTTTTGAAGACCTTCAGTCTGCTTTTAATATCGTACAGGCTCAGCTGTGTCAGCTGAAGCTTATTTTAAATGTTGACAAAACCAAGTTGATAGTCTTTACCAGGTCAAAGAAAGAGCCACAGACACTGCCTTCCATAGTTACCATGCAGGAAAAAACCAATTGAAAGAGTGAAAAATTGTAAGTACCTGGGTTTTTTAATAGATGATGTCTCACTTTTAAGTTTCACATAGATTCCCTTGTAAAAAGGCTTACGCTTAAGTTGGGTTTTTATTTCAGAAACAAGTTCTGTTTTTCTCTTGTGGTGAGACAGAGGCTAGTCTCAGCTACATTCTTACCGTTAATAGACTATGGAGACATTTTATATATGCATGCACCTACAGCGTCATTGCGTCTACTGGACACTGTGTACCATGGGGTACTAAGGTTTGTTACAAATGGCAAATCCTGACTCATCACTGTACTCTATAGAAGAGTGGGCTGGCCCTCAATTGGCACTATGTAAGCAGAGTTATTGGTATATTTTAATTTATAAGGCCCTACTGAAACTGCTTCCTTTTTACCTATGTATGTACATTGTCCAACAGACAAATGGAAATGACTGGCTTCGCTCACAAAACAACGTTTTACTGTCATGGTTTTAGCCTGCTTACTCATTTCTGGCAGTTATGGCAGCTGTTTGTCGCCAGAGGGCACTCACGCCCTTCTCTTTTCGTGTTCCTGCTAGTCTTATTAGGCTTTATTGGCGTCAGGTGTGTGCCTCTATTTAAACTAGGCATTTGCACTTTGCGCTGCTTCTGTGTAAACATTCGTTTCATGCTAGCCAGTAGCCTCTGTAGCAGATTGCTTCTGTTTCTGCTCGAAAAAAAACAAATTTTTTAGCGTTTTAGATTCAGTTTTATTATAGGATTAATTATTTCGCTTTACTGTTCCTTTCCGCGGTTTTCTTTTCTGTCCTCATGGAGGCAGTAAACCTTGGTTACCCCTTGTTTTTCCTTTTAACTCTTTGTTAGAGCTCATTGGTCCGAATTGAGGTTCCTTTTCTCTTTTCTCCATTCATCCTTCTCTGCTCGAGTCTTCGAGCTTTATCGCCCGCTTTTCCGGGTATGCTTTTTGTTTGGCGGATACGCTGGGGCTTATTCCCCCTTTTGTTTTCTCCTGCTCTGTCAGGATATCCTCTTTCCGTTCCCCCTACTAGTGGTTAATCCCGTTGTGGGTAACTTATGGATTCCCTTACGGTTGCGTCTGGTTCTCCGACCGCTTCCCCTCCCTCACATTTACTGTCTGTGCCAAAGCCTCCTACAGAAGTTGGTAAAAAAGTGTTCCAGTTCTCGCAGTGCTCCTATGGCGTGGAATGATCACCAGAAAGAGCTTGGGCTCTATTTTCAAACCAGCGCAAGGGGACGGTATAGTCAAACGCAAGCTTGTTGACAGCATCAACGTCTTAAAACTGGCGCTATGATGTTTCTCAGCAATACCGCTAGGATCAACAAATTCTCAACATAACATCCTTTCGCTTGCGCTGCAGTGGGATGGGTGGCGCTGTCTGGGGTGTGTTCTAAAATACTTTCGGCTCAGTGACAATTTGAACCAACGAAAACCCATTGCGTTATGATCAGCTGGAACCACCTCTTAGCGGGAACGCAATAGACTCTGGCAATTTGGCAACTTATTCGTCATGTAGTTCTATGTAGTGTCTATAGGTGATGCCAACATTACACTTCCATTTAATGAACAAATAGCCTATAATTATTATTAATTAATTAATTTTAATTTAAACTACTAGAATAAAACAGGACAGCTTACAAGAAACTTGCGATCATGTAGGCCAATAGCCTATAATATATAAATTACACATTGACACAGTTGAATCATAAGCCTACCATTTGAATCATAATTATGCCTACATCACCTCATGTAGGCTAATGAATGCATTCGCCACCTCCTCCCGTGCCTTCCGAACTTCTGGGAGACGAGGTGGTGTGGATTGTGATCCATAAATTACTAGTCCTAGCCTGTACTTCTGTTGCAAGTATGTTTGATTCCTGTGCGGAAAATCGCTCTTGTCGTTGACGGTCTAGTGCATTTGGGTTGCTCATTATGAAATTGCATGGAGCGATTGCGTTCCAACTGGCTTTTTTTTAAAGCATGAGAACAACTATTTGATTGGCTACCATAGAGACACACCTTGGACATTTAAACCCAGCCTTTTAGCAATACCGCCATCAGATGCGCCAAGATTGCCGTCATGAAATTACCAAAAATCTCTCGCCGACACACCCTCAGAGCGATACCGCCAAGCGATTACTCTTGCGTTCACCATTGCGTTTGGTTTATTAAAATAGAGCCCCTTAAGTTACAGGAGCTTGTATCACTAAGTTTTTTTTTTTTAATTGAATGATATGAAAAATTTAACATGATTGTGAGTCTACTTTCATGTTAAATGTTGTCATTTTTTGTAGTATAATATATTGTTGCTTCCTTGGTCAGGTCTCTCTTGAAAAAGAGATTTTTAATCTCAATGAGACTAACCTGGTTAAATAAAGGTAAAAAAAAAACCTTCTTTCTGTCCCAGATGGTCTTCAGCTTTCCAAAAAGTAAAAAAGTGAAAATCTGGTACAATCCTGGTGAAATAAAAAAGGAAGAAAGTTTCCTTTTCCCCTGTTTTTATATTCATCATAGGTAAGAAAGAAATAAAGTAACCCCGCCCCCCTTCATTCTCTCTCTCTCTCTCTCTCTCTCTCTCTCTCTCTCTCTCTCTCTCTCTCTCAGGGAAGACGTAGCAGATAAATGATGCACTTCAAACAGTGACACAGTCTTTGTTCTTGTGTGTCTGGTTCTGTTGACCATGCTCTGTTACCTGAAAGCACTAACTCACTGCTGACCCTTAAAGGAAGGAATAAAGAAAGAAAGTAAGAAAGAAAGAAAGAAAGAAAGGACAAAAGGAAGAAAAAAAGAAAGAGAAAGATAGCAGACAGAGAGAGATTGAGAGAGGAAGCAACATCCAATTATCTTTTTCCTGGAAAAGAGCCAGTTGAACCAATCAGAATATGAGAACTTCAAGAGATGAGCGCTTCATACAAACCAAACAAACCCAAAGCCCACAGACTCCCCACTAAAAGAATAAAAAAGAAGGGAAACAGAAAGCAGTTTTACCCCTCATTAAAAAAAAACCCACAAACAGCACAGCACAAAAATACAAGGAGTCCAATAACAAACAGGCAGGTACAGCACAATCAGCCCAGTATGCAGAAATCTGTGTCTAATTAAGTAGGTTCTTCAAACTAAATGAGACTGAGCCACCTGTGCTACTTTACACACCAGCACTCACATACCTCACACAGAAACAAACAAACAAACAAACAAACACACACACACACACACACACACACACACCGAAACACAAACACACACACTAACACAGAAACAAACAATCTCACACACAAAAACACACACACTCACACAGAAACACAAACACACACACACACACACGCCTAAAATCAGCATAACAAACAAATGCAACCTGTGCAGGCTAGAGCCAGGTGACACAGCCATCAACAGTCACATTTTAAATCAGGCCAGCAGATTTGGGGCTCGTTCATCTTCTGCTCTGTTTCTGGGTCAGAACAGGGTCAAACAGAATCACTTTCTGGCGTGGGCTCAACACCACATGGTGTGCACCACAGAAAGGTACGTACTGTATATACACACACACACACACACACCGCTGTCTGAGAAGAGACTGTCCTTCAGAGGTAAAAAAGGATGTTAGCAGTGTGTGGTTGTTCGCAATGCTTGGCAGAGTGAGCTGCGGGTTGTGTGTTTTTCTTTTCACCTAGTCTTTTAGTTATTTTCATTTTCTGCAGCAGACAATTCACTGGGTAGTGGATGTCGGTGGTGTCAACATGCAAATTATTATTATTTGTTTTTTTATACTTTCATTTTTTGGGCCAGTTTGCACCCCCTAATGAGTGTATGGGAACTAGAAGCCTAAAACCGTAAGTCTTTAGTTATTGTGGAAATGGTGGCTAAGTTAGCTTCACTATACTTTCTGTTTGTCTAACCATAAAGCTCCGTAGTGCCGCCCCTCTTATCCCTGGCTGGTCCCGGAAGTGTGAGGGTTGTGTTAAGGTTCGGAGAACCAGACTAGACCGATAAGGATTCTAAAAGCGTAGCTAGAAATATACGCCACAAAACGCGGAAGTAGCCGCACCAGAGGAGAGGAAAACAAAAGAACGGGAGCAAAACTTCCCTAGCACAAGCCAGATCAAAGCAACCTCAAAAGGAGGCGAGTCTCGATAAACAGCGAGAATGAATAACAAAAGAACCTCACACACTAAATCATTAGGAGTAACAGGAGGTAGAGAAACAAAGCAAAAACTCAATAAAATGAGTGAAGGTAAAGGAAAAACCTGTTATCCAGAGCTTTTGTGGCGAAAGAGCTGACACAAAAGGTAACAAGAATAAGGATAAAGAGAAAGATTGGAAATAAAAGAGAAAACCAATCTAATCCTAATTCTCTAACCGGACTTGTTGCGTTTCTTATTCGTACGAACCAGAAATGCAGCGACCAAATTTCCTATACCTTACTGACTTTTTTGTCAACATAGCAAAGACAATATAGAAGTGAGGAAATGCGGTATTTATAGCCAGCAGGAAACGCAAAACAGGTGAAAGGGAATAATTGTCAGGCAAGATACAAACACCGGAACGGAGGTGGAAAAAATCCGATAGAGCGTCCTGACAATGCCAAAAAGGAAACCAAAACGTAGAAACAGCAGAGGCTGCTAATAACCATGACAGAACCCCCCTTCTAAGGGACGGCTCCAGGCGATCCCTCAGCCTTGCTTCTACGAAAGTCCCTAATAAGTGCCGGGTCCAAGATGTTCCTGGAGGGAACCCAGCAGCGCTCCTCAGGGCCATAACCCTCCCAGTCCACCTAAAACTGGTAGCCTCTGCCCATACACCTCTCAGCCAAAATACGCCGAACGGTATAGACCGTACCTCCCTCCAAGAACCGGGGGAGAGGCGGCGGTTTGTCGGCCAGGGTGAGAGCACTAATGAGAACCGGTTTGAGGTGAGAGACGTGAAAGGTGGGATGGATATGCATGGAGGAAGGCAACTGGAGATGCACAGTACCCGGGTTGAGTTTACAAATTATTTTAAAAGGGCCCACGAACCGTGGCGTGAGTTTACGAGATTCGACTCGCAGAGGTAGGTCCCGTGTGGAGAGCCACACTCGTTGCCCCACCCGGTAGGAAGGAGCCGGATGACGATGCCTGTCGGCTACCGCCTTCTGTTTGGCCGAAGCGCGCACTAGGGAGGAACGTACACGTCTCCAAACCGCTCGACACCTGCGAATGAAGGAAGCGGCTGAAGGAACCTCTGCATCTCTCTCCAGCTCATGAAACAAGGGTGGTAAATAACCCAACTGAGCCTCAAAAGGAGAGAGACCAGTGGAAGCGTTGCGCAAGGTGTTATGAGCGTATTCGGCCCAGGCGAGGTGACGACTCCAGGACGTGGGAGTAGCTGCGGCCAGGCACCGAAGAGTGCTCTCCATACTCTGGTAGGTGCGTTCCGTCTGTCCGTTAGTTTGGGGATGAAACCCGGACGAAAGACTGACGGATGCCCCCAACAGAGTACAAAAGGAGTGCCAGGTGTTATGAGCGTATTCGGCCCAGGCGAGGTGATGACTCCAGGACATAGGAGTAGCTGCGGCCAGGCACCGAAGAGTGCTCTCCATACTCTGGTTGGTGCGTTCCGTCTGTCCGTTAGTTTGGGGATGAAACCCGGACGAAAGACTGACGGACGCCCCCAACAGAGTACAAAAAGACCGCCAGAATTTAGCGGCGAATTGCGGACCATGATCCGACACCACATCCAGGGGGAGGCCATTCACCCTGAAAACATGGTCCACCATTAACTGGGCCACCTCCGGAGCAGACGGCAATTTAGGCAGGGTGACGAAGTGAGCCGCTTTTGAAAACCGATCAACCACCACCAAGATAACGGTGTTCCCATGGGACGCTGGCAAACTGGTGACAAAGTCTAGAGCGATGTGACTCCAGGGATGACTGGGAATGGGCAGTGGACGCAAAAGACCCAAGGGGGAAAGCCGCAAACCCTTGTTACGGGCGCAGGTAGAAAACGCGGCGACAAATTCCCGAACATCGTTCTCAAGTCTGGGCCACCAAAACCGGCGAGAAATAAATTCCGTGGTCCTGTGAATGCCCAGATGGACCACCAATTGTGATGCATGACCCCACTGGAGAACCCGCGATCGCAACCGAGATGGCACAAACAGGCAATGGGGCGGACCCCAACCTGGGCCGGGATCGGAACGCAACGCCCTCTGCACAGCTGTTTCTATGGCCCACATAACTGGAGCCACAATCTGAGAGCTGGGAACCACAAGCTCAGAGCGTGACTTCCTGTCCGACCGGTCGAAAATGCGCGACAACGCATCAGCTTTGATATTCTTAGACCCGGGGCGATAGGTCAGAATAAACTTGAACCTGGTGAAGAATAAGGACTAACGAGCTTGTCGCGAATTGCGTGTCTTAGCCTTTTGGACGTACTCTAAATTCTTATGGTCGGTCCAGACCGTAAAGGGGTGCTCCGCGCCCTCCAACCAATGGCACCACTCCTCCAACGCCAATTTGACCGCCAACAGCTCTCGATCTCCGACATCGTAATTTCTCTCAGCAGATGTAAGGGCACAAGAGAAATACGCACAAGGGTGGAGTTTGTGGTCCAGCGGAGAGTGTTGGGAAAGTACGGCTCCAAATTCCCTCCAACAGGTGTAGGGAATAATTGTCGGGCAAGATACAAACACCGGAATGTAGGCGGAAAAAATCAGATAGAGCGTCCTTTCGATGCCAAAAAGGAAACCAAAACATAGAAACAGCAGAGGCTGCTAATAACCATGACAGGAAGACTGCCGGAAACCATTACCTGCCCCCACTTCAGGATCTTTCAGTCACCCTTATAATGATATTATGGCATTGTATGGACCAAACTGGACATATATGTGATACAAAGTCCATTATATACTCACCACCGCGTTTATATCAGATTATATAATTAACGGAGTTTGAGAAACATAACTACACTACCCAGAATCCCCGGCCATACATCGCCGGCTCCCGCTTTTGCTAGCTAATGCAGTAGCTACGGGCCGCTCTGCTCGCGAAAATGGCTATCTCTTGGTCTGCTCTTGAACTTATTGTGGAAGTAGCTACGGGCCAAAGAAGTAGCTAGCGGTCGCTCTGCTAGCGAAAATGGCTATCACTTTGTCTTAGTTTCACTTCCATAATAAGAGTATCACCAAGAGCAAGAATCAGTATTAGTCTGGCCATGTCGAAAGTGTCAGCTTTATGGCTGTGTATACAGTGGTGGTGAGCGAGTAGCCTGGATGTTGTAGTTGTTTTAGTTGTTTTTTTAAATATGTGTTTGTTGTTTATTTGTTGGACATAATTTCAAATTACCAATTTTATAAATTATTTTAAAATGTGACAACCCCTCTCTTGGGTGTTTTGAATGTCTAGCTGCCTGAATATAGAAAAAAATAACATTTTCAGTCCATTGACTCCCGTAATGGGAAACTTTGTGTTGGCTTAATGAAGTTATGTATTATCAATATAAGAAAACACTATACTCATTATTAATGCTTAGAACTAGAACTGATGTAAAGGAATATTACTGTGTGTGTTGCGTTTAACAAATTCAACTAATTAACATAATAGCATATTACAAATTGTTGTATTGCAACTGCAGTTGGAAACTGTTTGTGAGAAAGAGGAACTAAGTGAGTACTGGAGCTTAAGTTTTGCATGAATATTTGTTTATACAACTGTATAAAAGAGGGACTGACCCCGTTACAATTTGGGGAAGCTTCAGTAAGAGCAGAACCCATTCTTTGTTCGCTTGCAAGTTGGAAAATAAAGTCTTAAACTCCTCAGTGAAAACTTTTGTGTTCAGAGCCTTTGTCTCACACCTTTCGGAGAGTACAGTGGGTTGTTAGAGAAAATCCACCACAACTCCCATTATATTTTTTCTGAAAAGTGGCACCAGACATTCATCACCAAAGTGGGCGGGACTACGGAGCTCTATAGAGCCAGTGTTTGCAGCAGAAATTTTGGTCGCGGTGCCATAATTCAGTGAATAAATGTTTCCTCTTCTTAAACGCACTGGTTGCAAGTTGGTGCTGTATGTGCTGGCAGGTGTGCATAGTGGAACAGAGTCTTCTCCATGTAGCTGGAACGAGCCATACGTTCTGTAGTCTCGTGAAGGCCAGTCTTTGTGATAAACACAAAGCCTGGTCCATAGACTCGCCTAACGCGGTAAAGAGCTGCCCACTTTGAAAAGATGGCGCCTTTGATTGACATGCAATATAACCAACCACAGACCATCTATGTTCCGTGACGTATTGAGGCCGGTCGATTCAGAAACAGCACTACAAGAAAAACAGACCTGCGTGACAAATGTGATTTACACAAATGGCATGGCGATCTGCAGTAAAACAGTCTATCAGACTGAAGAAATGTTGTGAACTTCAAAAACTTTCTTCAATACAGCGTTAAGCTCTTGGTCCGAAACACTCATTGTTCTTGATGCATTCGCAGCTACCAATTAGTTAGCACAACTTGTTTCACGGCGGACTGATAAAACCCAATGCATTGCATCGTACAGGAAATACACACACACACTCGTGTGATTGACAGTGCTGCTAGCCAATGAGTTTTCTATAGTCCTCCCCAGCTTATGCAAGCCTATGCATCAGACGCTGCATACAAAGTTCGTCAGAGCGGCTGAGGCTGAGACTATACGTTCTGCTTCTCTGTGGCTGTCTCATCTCCTGTGTGCTGTTTACTGAGTACTGTTTTTTGCACGACGTGCAGTATGCTAATATCTTACTTACTATTTTCCAACCGAACTGTGGAAGTGAAAGACGTCTCACCAAAGATTTCAGATAGAAGATATGGAACTGGTGCTTTTCCCTATTTTTTTTTTCCCGCAGCACAGACTTACATATTTAACTATGCTCTATGGTCAGCACTACAGAACAGCTCTGTGGTCCGCACAAGGGGAAGTGTTCATACATGCACAGTAGTGCCCTCAGTTAGCTTAACAACTAAAGTTACATAACATTTTGCTTAGTGGCGCATATCTGTCAGGTGCTTGCTGGATTGCTTGGTTTCGTTGGATTGCCAAATCATAACATTACATTTCGTTGGATTGCCAAAATCATAACATTACATTTTACATTATAGGCATTTAGCAGACGCTCTTATCCAGAGCGACTTAAACAACTTTTTTAGCATTTCTTTTACATATATTATCCAATTATACAGCTGGATATACACTGAAGCGATTCAGGTTAAGTACCTTGCTTAAGGGTACAACGGCAGTGTCCTACCTGGGAAACGAACCTACAACCTTTCAGTTACAAGGCCAGTTCATAACGGGTTGTAAGCAGTCCCGACAATCTAGTCATACATAATCTTAAAGGAGACTTTTGATTTTCTTCTGTCTGGAAATCGCCCGTTTAGTGAACTGTTTTGTAAAAACTCCATTGACGTCCAGTCATTCAATGAGCGCCTGATGAGCACCTGTCTAAGTTCCAACTGCAGACGTTCCAGCCCCGAAGGTACAACTCAGCCTTCCCTCTTTGGTCCCACCCTTGGATGGTATATCACTTTTTTTTTTTTATTTCAGCGATGCTATGCGCCGCGCATCATATTTATGCAACCGAAACGTTTGTTCTTGAAAAAGTATGCTCCCAAATATACTCAGCGAACCCCGAAAGTACCCTATCAGAGGAGAGTTTTAAGTGTCTGCATTTAGTGTAAGGGGGAGTGTAAGGTTCGGAGAACCAAATGCGACCAATAAGGATTTCTAAAAGCGTATCTACATTACATTACATTACATTCATTTAGCAGACGCTTTTATCCAAAGGGACGTACAATAAGTGCATACAGAGACGTCATCAAGATCACTACAGAACAGACAAGACAAAGCACATCCTTCCCATAATGTAGCAGCTATCCCTAGTAATGAACGTTGACTGTAGTTCACAGTAAGCTGTGGGTAAATCAGCTATACTACACTTCTATTCTAAATACTATTATAAACTGTAACAAACAGACAGGAAAACACAGGGAACTAGTACCATGAGGTCCTAAGTTAAAATATCAGTCAAGGTGGAGTCTGAAGAGGTGTGTCTTCAGCCCTCGAAGGAATGCAGGCAGGGTTCGAGTAGAACGTAGGGAAATGGGAAGTTCATTCCACCACTGAGGAGCTAAGGTGGAAAAGCTCCGCAGTCGGGACGAGCGAGAGCCGTTGACACGGAGGGGGGGAAGTGCGAGTTGCCCTGCTGTAGAAGAGCGAAGTGGTTGAGCAGGAACATAGTTCTGGATTAAGTCCTGCAGGTAGGCGGGGCCTGTCCTCTTGGCTGCAGTGTAGGCCAGGGTCAGAACTTTGAGCCTGATCCTGGCTGCAACTGGCAGCCAGTGGAGTGACCTCAGCAGGGGGGTTACATGGGAAAATTTCGGGAGGTTGAACACAAGCCGGGCAGCTGCATTCTGGATCACTTGAAGAGGCAGAATGGCGCAGGCCGGTAGGCTTGCGAGCAGGGAGTTGCAGTAGTCCAGGCGTGAGGTGACCATGGTCTGGACAAGAAGCTGGGTGGAGTAGGTGGTCAGGTATGGTCGAATCCTCCTGATGTTGTACAGGAGGAACCTGCAGGACTGTGCCATCGCTCTGATGTGCTCTTTGAAGTCCAGCCGGTCGTCCAGGACCACCCCCAGGTTCCTTGCAGAGCGGGAGGCAGCCACCATGGTCCCGTCAACGGTGATGGAGAGGTCATGTAGTGGGGAGGTCTTGTACGGCATGAAGAGGAGCTCTGTCTTGTCAAGGTTGAGCTTCAGGTGATGGGTAGCCATCCACTCAGAGATGTCAGTCAGACAAGCAGATATCCTCTCCTTAACCTGTGGGGTAGAAGGAGGGAAAGAGAGGAAGAGTTGAGTATCATCAGCATAGCTATAGTATGAGAAGCCATGTGAATTAATTACTGAACCAAGAGACTTAGTATACGTAGATAACAGCAGAGGACCCAGTACAGATCCCTGCGGAACTCCTGTAGACAGGGGATGGGGAGCAGAGACGGAACCCTTCCAGGAGACTTGGTAGGATCTATCAGTGAGATACGATACAAACCAAGAGAGGGCAGTCCCAGAAATGCCCATCTCAGCGAGTGTGGAGATCAGGAGGTTGTAGTTGACCATGTCGAATGCCGCAGACAGGTCAAGGAGAATCAGAACAGAGGAGAGGGAGGAGGCTCTAGCAGTGGTGAGTGCCTCCGTCACGGCCAGGAGAGCAGTTTCAGTGGAATGGCCGGTTCTGAAGCCGGACTGATGCAGGTCAAGCAGGTTGTTCTGGTGGAGAAAAACAGACAGTTGGTTAAGGACAGCACGTTCAATTGTTTTGGACAGGAAGGGCAAGAGAGATACAGGACGGTAGTTCCTGACATCAGAGGGATCCAAGCTAGGTTTTTTAAGGAGTGGGGTTACACAGGCAGTTTTAAAGGCAGCAAGAACATGGCCACAGATTAGGGAGGTGTTGATAATGGAGGACAGATATGGAAGGAGCTCAGCGGATATAGACTGGAGGACTGCTGAAGGTATGGGGTCTAGTGGACAGGTGGTTGCGCGATGGCGTGTCACCAGCTGGAGCACATCTGAGTCCTCCAGAATCTTGAAGGACGACAGTGTAGCGATGGGTTCAGTATGGGGAATGTGGGGTGTCACCGGATGCGTGAAGGAGTTCTGGATCGTGGCCACCTTCCCCTCAAAGTGGTTCAGGAAGTCATCTGCAGAGAGGGAGGAGGGTGAAGGGGGTGGAGGGGGGATGAACAGGGAGGAGAAGGTGGAAAATAGTTTACGTGGATTAGATACACATGCATCAATTTTAGACTGGAAAAATGAAGTTTTTGCTGATGTGTTTGCAGCTGTGAAGGCTGCCAGCAGAGTGTGGTAGGAGGCCAGGTCATCTGGGGATCTGGATTTCCTCCACTTTCTCTCAGCGACTCACAGCATGGTTCTGCTGGATCTGAGAGAATCCATCAGCCACGGGGAGGGGGGTGATGGTCGAGCTGGTTTGGAGACAAGAGGACATAGTGAGTTGAGAGACTGAGAGAGGCATGAGTTAAACACAGAGGTGGCAACATCAATAAGCATTTTAGCAAAGGTAGCAGGAGGAGGAAGTGCAGAGAGAGCAGAAGTAGTGAGAGAGGAGTGTGAGAGGGTGCAGAGATTTCTCCTGAAAGCGGAGTTGAGGGAGAGTGGGCAGGAGAGAGAAAATGAGATAAAGAAATGGTCTGATACGTGGAGGGGGGTCACCGTGAGTTCAGATGTGGCGCAACTCCTGGTGAGTACAAGGTCCAGTTGGGTACCATCCTTGTGGGTGGCAGGCGATGGGGACTGAGTGATAGCGAAGAACTGGAGGAGTGAGGCGACACTGGATAGCTGGGAACTGTCTGGTTGGCCGTTGAAGTCTCCCAGTAGGATTACAGGGGTGTCATCCAGGAAAGCACCGAGCAGACCTGGAGGGCGATAGAGAACAACAATGTTAAGTGCAGATGGGTGAGTTACAGTGACTGCATGAAACTCAAAGGAAGAGATAGGTAGTGTACAGTGGGAATAGACGTGGAAATGAGCAAACCAGTACCCCCGCCTTGGCCAGTGGCCCTGGGGGAGTGGGAGAAGGAGTAGCCAGCAGACAGAGCAGCTGGGGTGGCTGTGTTATCGGGAGTGATCCAGGTCTCAGTGAGAGCCAGGAAGTAGAGGGATTTCACCTTGGCATAGGCAGTGATGAAGTCAGCTTTCAGGACGGCTGACCGGCAGTTCCATAGTCCACCCACCACTGAGAGTTCCTTATGAGAGGACAGTGGTGGGCACCACAAAAAAATCTAGAAAGATACACCACAAACGCGGAGGTAGCTGCACCAGGACAGAGATAACACAGGATCGGGGCCAAAACAAAGCAAGCTCAAAAAAAAAAACTTGATAAACAGCGAGAATAATTAACAAAAGAACCTCACAGACTAAATAATTTGGCTTGACAAGAGGTGGTAAAACAAAGCAAAACTCGAGAAAACGAGTGAAGGAAAAGAACAGAAAATAAAACCTGTTATCCAGAGCTCTTGTGGCGAAAGAGCTGAACACAAAAGATAACAGGTTACAAGAATAAAGGATAAAGAGAAAGATTGGAAATAAAAGAGAAAACCAATCTAATCCTAATTCTCTAACCAGACTTGTTGTGTTTCTTATTCATACGAACCAGAAATGCAGCACCCAAATTTCCTATACCTTACCGACTTTGTTGTCAACATAGCAAAGACAATATCGAACTGAGGAAATTCAGAAGTCCTGAGGCATTTATAGCCGGCAAGACACGCAAAACAGGTGCAGGGAATAATTGCCGGGCAAGATACAAACACCAGAACGAAGGCGGAAAAAATCAGATAGAGCGTCCCGACGACGCCTAAAAGGAAACCAAAAAGTAGAACCGCAGAAAACAATGGAGACTGCAGATAACCATGACAGGACCCCCCAACTAAGGGACGGCTCCAGTCGATCCCTCAGCCTTGCTTCTACGAAAGTCCCTAATAAATGCCGGGTCCAAGATGTTCCTGGAGGGAACCCAGCAGCGCTCCTCAGGGCCATAACTCTCCCAGTCCACCAAAAACTGGTAGCCTCTGCCCACACGCCTCTCAGCCAAAATGCACCGAACGGTATACACCGTACCTCCCTCCAAGAACCGGGGAGGAGGCAGCGGCTTGTCAGCCGAGGCGAGAGCGCTAAAGAGCACCGGTGTCAAGCGAGAGACATGGAAGGTGGGATGGATGCGCATGGATGATGGCAAGTGAAGGCGCACAGTGACCGAGTTGAGTTTCTGGATGATTTTACAAGGGCCTACAAACCACGGCGCAAGTTTATGAGACTCAACTGGCAGAGGTAGGTCCCGCTTGGAAAGCCACACTCGTTGCCCCACCCGGTAGGAAGGAGCCGGACGGCGGTGCCTGTCGGCCACCACTTTTTGTTTGGCCGTGGTGCGCAATAACGATGTGCGTACCCCCATCCAGACTGGTCGACACCTAGGAACAAAGGAGCCGGGGGAAGGTACCTCCACATCTCTGTCCAGCTCAGGAAACAAGGGGGGTAGGTTTCCCAGCTGAGCCTCAAAAGGAGAGAGACCAGTGGAAGTGTTACGCTGGGTATTATGAGCGTATTCGGCCCAGGCGAGATAAGGACTCCAGGAGGTGGGATTGGCCATAGCCAGGCACCAGAGAGTGCTCTCCATACTCTGGTCGGTGCGCTCCGTCTGTCCCCCCAACAGAGCACAAAATGAAAGCCAGAATCTAGCGGCGAATTGGGGGCCGCGATCAGAGGGTAGGCCGTGAACCCTAAACACATGGTCTACCATTAACTGCGCCGTTTCAGGTGCCGGTGGCAGTTTGGGCAGAGCGACGAAGTGCGCCGCCTTAGAAAAATGGTCAACGGCCACCAAGATAACCGTGTTCCCATAAGAGGACCGCAGGCCGGTCACAAAGTCGAGGGCGATGTGACTCCAGGGACGACTGGAAACGGGCAGTGGGTGCAAGAGACCCGAAGGAGAAAGCCGCGAACCCTTGTTATGGGCGCAAATAGTACATGCAGCGTCAAACTTCCACACATCGCTCTCAAGTTTGGGCCACCAAAAACGGCAAGAAACAAATTCCTTGGTCCGATGAACGCCCAAATGGGCCACTAATTGAGAAGCGTGACCCCACTGGAGAACACGAGATCTAAGCCGGGACGGAACAAACAAGCAATGAGGCGGACCCCCACCTGGACCGGGATCGGAGCGCATAGGGGCGATAGGTTATTCATCTACAACGTCTTACTACTTGGTAGCTAACTTGCCTGCATTATGCCAAGGAGACAGAGATGTATCGTTCCTCGGTGCAACGCCACTGGCTCTGCTAGCTTTCATAATCTGCCATCGCTACTTAGCCAGTGGCATCAAGCTATCGGTGTAGAGCATGCGGACTTGCCGAAGAAAGCCCTAGTGTGCAACGCGCACTTCACAACGGACTGCTACCACAATTTAATTGGCTTTGAGATGGGCTTCTATAAAACTCTGTCTCTGAAGCCAGGTGCCATCCCAACAGTGATGGATGGATCGTCTCCCGCCGTAACATTATCCAGGGTGAGTAATATTATAGCTAACGTTACAAGCTAACTCTACCTAGCCTACTCAAGTTCATTTTTGTTGTTGCCTGCTTCAACTGAAGTTCCCAAACGGGAAAATAAAAGTTTATCTATTCTATTCTATTACTCCAACTGCTAACGTTAGCATGCAAACTCAAGTTCAATTAGCCAAGCGTGTTCGAGCAGCCATGTGCTGACCTCTCTAGCTAAAACAGCTGTAGGCTAATTGTTTTTTTGCTAGCTAACATTAGCTCTTTAGAGTTTGGGGCTTTTGTCGAATTTCAGCATATTTCTTTGTTTGAATTACTTATGTAACTTATAAGTTATATAATGAGTGGGCATATGCCCATGCTAATTTTTTTTTTCCAGACGAGAGAGTGGGTGCCAGACTGAACCTCTGGACACGCGTGACTTTGGTGTTCAAGCATGTGTGGTACCCCGCAGAATGACTATAAAAGTTAATAATATCCATAGCTATAAATAAAAGTACAGCTTTACCAGATTAACTATTGTCAAGGTTTAGCTAGGAGGCATAACTGCATGTTAGTCAAGATTGTGACCAGCTCGACAAGCTCAAGGTGGGTTTTGCAGCATGGTAGCTAGCACTAGCCTACTGGTAGCTGGATTGATCTCACAAAACCAGCTCGAGCTAGTTGACTCTTGACTAGCTCTAACTTGTTTGACCTTTGTAGACCACATTATAGCTAGTTGTAATCCGTTTTTTGGCTACAATGTCTGCTATAGATGCAACTAGATTTCTAAGTAACTAATGTGTATGGATGCAGCTGATTCAGTTAGTAATTTGTGTATCTTATCACATTCACAGCCTGCCAGATGAGACCTCAGGGAAAAAATGTCACTTGCAACACAAGGTCTCTTCCATCAAACACGTTTCTTCCCTCAAGTCCTTTTTCACTGAGAGTACCTCAACTCCACAGAAAAGGAGGCGACATGATGACTCATCACAGATGGCTTTGACTCTGAGGAAAGGTAATCGAAAACATAGTATGTTCATAAGAAATATTGTTTCAGTGAAATTGAAAATGACATGATAAATAAACAAGTTACTGGTAACACACAGCACAATAGTTTATAGTACTGTAGTTCAGAAACAGTTCTCTTGCTGTCAGAATGAGAATGATTTAATTCCCTCCCCAAATTCTAACCTTTAACCATTATTGGGGGTGGGGGAGCAGGGGGAGGGCCAACTTCACCCATAACCATCCTATCCCACTCTTACAGACCCTCCCAGCATCTGTTTACACAATGAAGAAGTACATTGTGTATGAAGATTGTTTGCTGCAGCTGTTCAAGTCCTGCTCAGTTTGCAGCCGAACATGCAATGTTGAGAAATACGTCCAGGGTGCGTTCCTCTCCATCACACAGACGTGCCCTCACTGTGAGCATTCGTCCAAATGGAAGAGTCAGCCACACATCTTTCCTGCTGGAAACTTGCAACTGTCAGCAGCCACATCTTTCACTGGCTGCTCTTTCTTGCAGATAAAGAAGGTAACAAGACTATTGATTGTAATATGAAGCACTATGGTAATAAAGTACATTACTAAGTTGTAATATTTTTATTCCTCATTTTATAGTTCTTGGCTGCGTTCAACATTCAGTCCATAAGTGACCGCACCTACTTCAACCACCAGTCACAACTTCTGCATCCAACCATCCTCTGGCAGTGGAAGTGCGACCAGACAGTCCTCCTCCAGCAGGCCGCTCAGGACGGTGACGTTTTTCTTGGGCGACACATGAGGGCTGACACCCCTGGTCATTGTGCCAAGTATGGCTCATACACCATGATGGAAGGCCAACAGGGTCATAGACCTACAACTTGTCCAGGTAAATGTTATTCAAATTCCAGTACCTAACTTAGTATTGATTTCACCACCGAGAACACCCCAAGCACCCCCCCCCCAAAAAAAGTGTTTCCTCCTACAGAGCAATGAGGTTGGCAACAGCCAGCGTATGGAGAAGGAGGGGCTGGTTAGGAGCATCGCTGCCTTGGAAGAAGCGGGTGATAAAGAACATTGTCACTGATCGGCACCCACAGATCCAGAAGTTCTTGCGGGAGGAGAAGCCAGCCATTCAGCACTTCTATGATGTGTGGCATGTGGCTAAAGGTTTGTTATGTTTTCTTCATATAAGTTTGTTCTCTTTGTTAGCATTTATTTTGCCATGTAGTCTTCCGATAAATTGGACAGATGGGCCAGTACATGTACTAGGTATTCACATCCCCAAAAATATGAATGAACTTTCAAATCAAATTCACAAGACAAATATGCTGTTTTTTTTCCTTCTGTCATTGTCCTTGTGCCCAGGGATTGGCAAGAAAATTGATGCGATGGCTAAGGACAAGAACTGCACGGAGTTGGCACCCTGGAGGAAGAGCATCGTCAACCACTTGCACTGGTCATGCTCTACTTCAAAGTCTGGAGAGGAGACTGTGGCCAAGTGGAAGTCTGTCGCAAACCATGTGCAGGACATCCACACACATGATGAGAACTTCCCCACCTGCCTGCACGAACCCCTCATAGGCGAGGATGCCAGGCAGTGGCTGAAGCCAAGTATGTATAGTTTTCTAATGCAAGTTGTTTACTCTTTTGTAACGTTTTCTATTAAGTAGAGCAACCTCCTTATTGAGTTATATTCAATAGGTACGATGTCTTGTAAAAAGCTGGTGATGCTGCTGCTGGGGAACAAGCTTCTGAAAGATGTGGAGAAGCTTAGTCCACTCTATCAGACCTCATCAGTTGAAGCGTTCCACAGCCTCATCCTCAGGTTTGCCCAAAGAATGTTGCCTTCTCATTCCTCTGAATGTTATGCAGGTATGTTATTGCAGTGTTACAAGTAATGACATGAAAAATACTACACTACTACTACAATGCTATACTTTCCTACCTGTATTATGTTTTTCAGATTGCTCTTAACTACAATGCACTACAATGAGAATGCTGACCGACCCCAGGCAACCACCTCCTCAGGTGAGCTACAGTACTTGCTTTGGTTCCCCAAGTACAAGCAAGGCGACTTCTCCGTGCGCCCATTGAAGGCTACTCCTACTTACGGTGAGTTATGTTTCTCCCAAAAATACCTTATGCCACAACAATAAAACCAACCAGAAATACTTTAAACTGCCAATTGTATCAGTTCTAATAAATATATTAAAATTAAGCATTTAGACTTGGCAATTCCCAATTACTTCCATGTCATGTGCAGACTACATAGAGACCCTACAGGAGCTGCTGTTCGAGCGTGTTGTGGAAAACCCGGAGCCGTACCAGGAACTTCTGCAGCAGGTCTACGTACCGCCCCCACTCTGCTCGTAGTACGACAGGCCTGACAAGAGCGAAGCAGTGGCCAGACACAAGTCCCGCTTCGCAGTTACGGATGACGACAAGGACGACTGACGCAACAGGTGTGTATCTTCTGATCTGCCCAACTTCAATGTTTGTGTATTTGTAAACTGTCCTAACTGTCCTCTTATGCTTGCAGGGTGTGCAGCCAGCTGAGACTCTCCTCACTCTGAGACAACGGCTCACTCATGGTTTATTGTGATGGTTGAGAGAGCTTGTCATTCAGATGGGACGTTAAACCGAGGTCCTGACTGACTGTGGTCATAAAAGATCCCATGGCACTTCTCGAAAAGAGTAGGGTGTTAACCCGGTGTCCTGGCCAAATTCACAAGCTAACCCAACCTAAAAAGCACTTTATAAATCTAATTAGTCATTAATTCGTTCATTCTGTCAATTGGGTGTCAAATTTACAACCTAACCAACCTAAAAAGCACTTTATAAATTTAATTAGTCATTCATTAATTTCAGTCAATTGGATGCCAAATTCACAACCTAACCCAACCTAAAAAGCACTTTATAAATTTAATTGGTCATTCATTTATTCAGTCAATTAGATGCCAGATTCACAACCTAAATCTAATTGGTCATTCATTCCGTCAATTGGATGCCAAATTCACAACGCAACCCAACCTAAAAAGCACTTTATAAATCTAATTAGTTCATTAATTAATTAAATCAATTGGATGCCAAATTCACAACGTAACCCAACCTAAAAAGCACTTTATAAATCTAATTAGTCATTAATTAATTTGTTCAGTCAATTGGATGCCAAATTCACAACCTAACCCAGGGATGGGCAATTCCTGTCCTGGAGGGCCGGTGTGTATGCAGGTTTTTGTTCCCACCAATTACCCCAGCTAAATGAGCTAATTGGCTGTTTACACCAACACTGGTAGATTAACTCACATTAAAATGTTTCATATAGGGACACAAGAAGTCTTCGGCTGCCATTCATGCGCTTATTAAGAATTGTAGCTAAAATGTCAGATGGCGTAAATATTAGGGCTAATTAGGTAATTAAGGCCAGAAGTTGGCATGAAAACCAGAAACGGATACGGCCCTCGTTGCCCACCTCTGACCTAACCCAACCTAAAAAGCTCTTTATAAATCTAATTGGTTCATTAATTAATTAAATCAATTGGATGCCAAATTCACAACGTAACCCAACCTAAAAAGCACTTTATAAATCTAATTAGTCATTCATTCATTCATTCCGTCAATTGGATGCCAAATTCACAACGCAACCCAACCTAAAAAGCACTTTATAAATCTTAATTAGTCATTCATTCATTTGTTCAGTCAATTGGATGCCAAATTCACAACCTAACCCAACCTAAAAAGCTCTTTATAAATCTAATTAGTCATTCATTCATTGATTCAGTCAATTAGATGCCAAATTCACAACCTAAATCTAATTGGTCATTCATGCCGTCAATTGGATGCCAAATTCACAACGCAACCCAACCTAAAAAGCACTTTATGAATCTAATTAGTCATTCATTAATTCAGTCAATTGGATGCCAAATTCACAACCTAACCCAACCTAAAAAGCACTTTATAAATCTAATTGGTTCATTCATTAATTCAATCAATTGGATGCCAAATTCACAACGTAACCCAACCGAAAAGGCACTTTATAAATCGAATTAGTCATTCATTCATTTATTCAGTCAATTAGATGCCAAATTCACAACCTAAATCTAATTGGTCATTCATTCCGTCAATTGGATGCCAAATTCACAATGCAACCCAACCTAAAAAGCACTTTATAAATCTTAATTAGTCATTCATTCATTTGGTCAGTCAATTGGATGCCAAATTCACAACCTAACCCAACCTAAAAAGCTCTTTATAAATCTAATTAGTCATTAATTCATTGATTCAGTCAATTAGATGCCAAATTCACAACCTAAATCTAATTGGTCATTCATGCCGTCAATTGGATGCCAAATTCACAACGCAACCCAACCTAAAAAGCACTTTATGAATCTAATTAGTCATTCATTAATTCAGTCAATTGGATGCCAAACTCACAACCTAACCCAACCTAAAAAGCACTTTATAAATCTAATTGGTTCATTCATTAATTCAATCAATTGGATGCCAAATTCACAACGTAACCCAACCGAAAAGGCACTTTATAAATCAAATTAGTCATTCATTCATTTATTCAGTCAATTAGATGCCAAATTCACAACCTAAATCTAATTGGTCATTCATTCCGTCAATTGGATGCCAAATTCACAACGCAACCCAACCTAAAAAGCACTTTATAAATCTTAATTAGTCATTCATTCATTTGTTCAGTCAATTGGATGCCAAATTCACAACCTAACCCAACCTAAAAAGCTCTTTATAAATCTAATTAGTCATTCATTCATTGATTCAGTCAATTAGATGCCAAATTCACAACCTAAATCTAATTGGTCATTCATGCCGTCAATTGGATGCCAAATTCACAACGCAACCCAACCTAAAAAGCACTTTATGAATCTAATTAGTCATTCATTAATTCAGTCAATTGGATGCCAAATTCACAACCTAACCCAACCTAAAAAGCACTTTATAAATCTAATTGGTTCATTCATTAATTCAATCAATTGGATGCCAAATTCACAACGTAACCCAACCGAAAAGGCACTTTATAAATCAAATTAGTCATTCATTCATTTATTCAGTCAATTAGATGCCAAATTCACAACCTAAATCTAATTGGTCATTCATTCCGTCAATTGGATGCCAAATTCACAACGCAACCCAACCTAAAAAGCACTTTATAAATCTTAATTAGTCATTCATTCATTTGTTCAGTCAATTGGATGCCAAATTCACAACCTAACCCAACCTAAAAAGCTCTTTATAAATCTAATTAGTCATTCATTCATTGATTCAGTCAATTAGATGCCAAATTCACAACCTAAATCTAATTGGTCATTCATGCCGTCAATTGGATGCCAAATTCACAACGCAACCCAACCTAAAAAGCACTTTATGAATCTAATTAGTCATTCATTAATTCAGTCAATTGGATGCCAAATTCACAACCTAACCCAACCTAAAAAGCACTTTATAAATCTAATTGGTTCATTCATTAATTCAATCAATTGGATGCCAAATTCACAACGTAACCCAACCGAAAAGGCACTTTATAAATCTAATTGGTAGGTCATTCATTCAGTCAATTGGATGCTAAATTCACACCTAAATCTAATTGGTCATAAATTAATTTGTTCATTCCATCAATTGGAAGCCAAATTCACAACCTAACCCAACCTAAAAAGCACTTTATAAATCTAATTGGTCATTAATTCATTCATTCAGTCAATTGGATGCCAATTTAATTTTCTTCTCTCACGTGTTGCCGCCTTGTCGTGGTAGAGAAGCTTGACCCAGAGAGCTAAGCCGGTGGGGGCCTAGGCTCCTGGTAGGTTCAACCATACCGGACAGGTCAAAGGGTAGAGATCAGACAAAAGGGCAACCTTGCTGTACGTGTTGGCATATACGCAGACTAGGCTCATTTTACATTTTATTTGCTATTCAATAACTTTCCAATCTGCTGCTGGGGCCCTGTGCCTATACTATATCTCTTGCTCCCACTGTCTTGTATTATTTTGGAAGGCAGTCATTCTGTAATAAAGTTTTGATTTGACGGATTGCAGACTCTGAGTTTTGTCTAGCATGTCAGCTTTCTAAGAGCTTGATTCAAACGAGACTGATATTTTTCCACGATTGAGGGTTCCACTTGATGGTTTACTCCAGGTAACCCGGAGTGACGTGAGCAGCAAAATTGTTTCAAATAAAGTGCTAACTCTGCTCAATTGTGCCATTTTTGGCCTTAACCAGAGTATAGCAAGTGGACCCATTACCACTAAATGTATCACAGATTTGTTTGAATTCAAGGCAAAGTCATATTTGGGTATAATACATACAGGGAAAAGATCACAATCAACATGTACTGTAAGGAATAAAGTTTTTTTATTGGGTGACAGGGTTACTGGAGTGGGGTTTGAACCCCACATACTGCCCACTGGCCACTAATGCGGGTGATTATGCAGGAGGGAATCACCACCCTAACCCTCGTGCCCAAGAAGCCCCAGCACCACCTGACAAAGTTCCTGTAGGAACAAGTAGTCTGTGGGAGAGAATAAAATTAATTGCAACATTTACTTGTAACAGTAACATGACTACTTGGGAGAATGGAATTCATCATAACATTTACTTATCGCTCTAGTTGGGTGTGTGTTTTTATAGCAATTCTTGGTCTAGATAGTACTGCATACCTATTAATTGTATATCATATATAGACCTGTCTGAGCAACTAACTACAACTGCAGTATGTGTAAATACTCACGTTTGATTAAAATATGGACTAAAATCTACAGATGCCCTGTCATTTCATTACATGCTACTCTGCACTAACCCTTCGACACTTGCTTCCGGCATTTCCCCATAAAGCTGCCTGAATTGGTTGTGGACCGCCTGCAGCACCCACTCGTTCAGGCACACCCCCTCGAACCCTGGGTGTGCTGTCATGCACTCCAGCTCTCCAGCCTCGGCACATTTATCCATGACCTATATTACAGTGCATATTTTTGTATAAAAAAATTGGGTCCCACTAGGAGGCCCTAAACCTCTGTGGGTGGTATACTGTATTTACATGTGCATTTTGTAATCATTGCATCAGTTAAGTAAAACAGCTAAGTACAATATACCTATTACATTGTACTTGTGAAATTGTGTAATTGCACATGTATTGGCCACTATTATACAGTTGGGCCAAGCATGCCCGACTACGGCACAGCAGTATTAGACAAATCAAGAATAGCTTCATAACTACGCTGACATAGCGTTACCTCGGTACCTCACGGCAACACAAGTTTAGATAGCAGTAGGTAGCAGTGGCCACAAGCACACCTGTTGGGACATTAGTTTTTTTCTGTTTACATGCAATTTATCTGTACAAGCTACAAAAAAATGCTTTTGCAAACAGTTGACATTACTGATAGGTAATAGCTAATGTGGGGTTGAAGGCAACCTATTGTGTGAGCTATCCTAGCTATCTTTTATGAATACGTAACGTTAGCTAATAAACGATAGCAATAATACATTTGATGTAGCCCTAGCAAAACCAGTAACCAGTTGGTCAGTAACTCGGACGGAATGTATCGATAAGTTAGGTAATGCAAGGCAGTCTATTGTGTGTGAGTTTAGCCTCGTTTGGTCCAGAGAGAACTGGTAACTTAGCTAGCTAGTTATATTAGCTATATCATTTATGAATAATGTTAGCTAATAAATGATAATTCTCTCCGGACCAAGTTAAGTTATGAGGGCGCTACAACCAGCCCTGTTCAATATACTAACGTTACTGTGGGTTTTGCTGTGTATTTGAATGTATTCAATAGTAACGTTACTTTAGGCAGACAAACAAGCTAACTTAGCTAGGTAACGTTAGCTTTACCATTCGGTTACATACCGGGTCCTCTCCTCACGAAGATGTTGCTCAACTAATACAGCCGGGGCGGCAGCTGCTGCTGCCAGTGGCTCGAATGAATACGGCTGTATTGCCCGAGCAACATCTTCGCGAGGAGAGTCTTCCACCACGAAGGAATCCTCTTCCTCCACTTCAAACTCCTCCACCTCAAAACTCCCTGCAGTACTGCAGTACTGCTGCCATTTTGTTTAGTTGTGAGGAGAGAGCAGGAAGGGGGCTGAGTCAGTTCACCCTTTCACTCCTTGACCATATGAATATTCATAATATGACTACGTGGCATTATCGTCATATGACCACACCTACTCACGAGTATCAGTTCAAATTGAAGCGGTAAAAAAGGCCTTAGAAAAGGCTTTGCAGTATTTCTTTAAAATCGTCAAATTGAAAAAAATCTAAATTTGTAAAATTTATTGAAGTGTAAATGTAAAACCTGATCCGTGTACGGAATTTTTTTTATCTGTGCATGCGGAACTCATTATAGGAGTATGTGCTCTATTCTCTACATGCATGCGTTTTGTCAGCATGGTTGGCACCAAAATAGAACTGTAACCGTAAAGCCATTTATGCCATCTAATTTTTGCAAAATTTGTTGATAAACTTGTGAATGACAATTTAGGACGTGAAAGCATAGCCTACTTGAGCTAGATAGAAAATATTGTATTCTAATCTACGAGTGAACCAGCATGGGAACCTGTGCATCAGTCTTTCAGGCACGGAGGTGCCCACCCAAAATTAATGATGTCGTCTATCTCCATTTGGCATGCGATTTTACCACTTTCTGTGGGGCTTTACCGCTACCTGGGAATTACGTATAGCCAACCGCTGTTCTCCAGCCATAGTTTGCAAATTAGTTGGTTAGCTAAGCTAGTTTCTGTGAATGCACAAGTGGAACCTTAGTGGAAGCTTTCATATGCTTGCAGTTGATGGGAAAAACCTGTGAACTTTTAATTTGGAAACGTTGTTTCTGAAACTTACGGTTTTTAATTGTGGCTTCCCGGTCTAGGTTTGCATTGTTCTCAGGGCCGTCTTTTGGCGACCGCCCTAGGCCCAGCACTTCACAGAGCCCTGCAGTGAGAGAGGAAATGTATTTAAATAACCACTTCTTTTTTCATAAAATAATATTTATCTAAAATAGCCTATATATCTTCGTGAAGCACACCCAGGCACACGGAAATACATTTTGCCTAAATAGTGTTTTCGAAGGTTGACGTTATGTGCGAAGTAGCTATAGGCTTACGTCCCTACGCTGCATAGCTATGTGCAGCTATGCTATTTTCAAGTTCGCTTAAAGTTGTTTTTTTCCGAGTCGGGTGGCAACTGGCGAAGTGGCAAGCTCAAACAGCAGAGACTGAGACAAATTCATAATGTGTGCTACAGCTCGGGAGGATGTTCTTTGTCTTATCTGTTCTGTAGTTACTTCGATGACGTTTCTGTATGCACTTATTGTATGTCGCTTTGGATAAAAGCATCTGCTAAATGACTATAATGTAATGTAATGGGCGCTATTTTTATAATGATATTGTTACCTCCTCGGCTGAAAACATCTTGCTAATGAGTAAGGGCAGAAACGCAAATAGCTACGCGAACAGTTTTTCTTTTGCCATGACATTTGTGAAAGACAAACCAGAGGAAAGCACAGATCGAACAAGAAAGTTGTTCACTGTTGTTGCTGCTATAGTGTCCCTTGCTGCAACGCTCTGGCTTGTCTTTCACAAATGTTATGGCAAAAAAAAACTTTGCGTAGTTCGAAGCGTCCACGTTCGCGTATTTGCGTGAGGCTTGTTTCGGTCCTAAGATAAAATAAGAATTTACCTGGAAGCCTGCCCACGTGGCTTGGCCATGTCAATTAAATGAGCAGGAACCGCCCATTCATGACGTTTACACCATTTTAGCTGTTTCTGGCTTTAAAAATGGTGGCGGGATGTCAACAGTGTAACATTCAAAACATTATCAAACAAAAAAAACACTTTGCGAACGACTTATGAGGTAGGAAATACATTCAACGGGCCCTATCTTGGCGATCTTGGCGCTTAGTCTAAGCGCATGGCGTAAAGTCCATTTTGGGCGTGTCCAAGTCCACAGTTGCTATTTTAACGGCGTGTTTTTTTGGCGCTAAGCACGGCGCAAGGTGCAACTGGGCTGAACCTAGTCGTTTCATTAATTATAGGTGTGTCTTGGGCGTGACATGCAATAAACCAATCAAAATGTCATATCCCATTCCCTTTAAAAGCCTGCTTTTCCACCTTGGCGGATTGCTTGATGGCGAAACACACATGCTCGTGCGTGTTTAGTGTGATCAAGGAATAGGCTAAATGGAGTATGATCAATATTATTCGGACTAACCATTAGCCTATGAGTTCCCGGTAATTCCAGACAGGGCTGTTATTTTACAAAATATATGCGGTTAAATTTCGTTAAAAGGATCTGCAACAGCTGAGAATAAGCTATCAATGGCTTCAGTCTCACCTTAGAAAACGCCAAATTAGCCTGCTTGTTCAGCGAATTTCGTTTGATTATGTAATGAAAGTGTCAAACATCAATTCCAAGAGGCTGTTCTCATGGAGTTCTCGAAGTTCAAGCTTCATCCAAAGTTCATTAGGCTACCTGCATAGTAGGCTAATATTGATTAATAACATACATACCGTTATTTTGCCTTAATGATGACACTAAATAGCCTACAATAAAGCTGTCAGGTTCGCAACCCATATGTTCACACATATTTCCCCTTGTTTAATAATGTCCTGTTTATGGAAATGTGACCAACCTGTTTTACTCGTAGCGTAATCCTTTAAAACAATCCACTTTCCCCGGAAGACCGTGAAACGTGCGACTTAAAGCAGGGGAAACAGAGAACATGCAGTGCACGTGCAGAGAATGCCATTAAAATTCATTGTGAATTAATTGTGTAACGTGCTGCAAATTTGTATTAGTTTCTAATTAGACACTTAGTTCTCTTTAAAATCGTTTTGTTCAGTTATGGAATAACGGGTGAAATCAGCTGGGTTTTAAACGGTGAGAGTATGGAAACCTGGTCACTGTAATTTAAAAAATATGAAGGACGAAGAATAGCTAAGGTTACAATTTAGTTAACATGGTGACATCTCCGTTTTTTAACCATAGGCTATCGGAAAAAAAACTTATGCACAGCGAATCCGCTGTAGCCTAGGCTATTTGAAAAACAATAAATGCAATATTCACTGGGCAAGGTTTTGAACTTTTTTCAGTCACAAACCATTCTATTTACTTACAGGCTGTATTCATAGATAAACAGAGCTGTATTGTAATGACATCTGAAGCGCATTTTCAGAACTTAAATGTCCGTCTATTGCCGTGCGCGAGTTTTCCATTGAATGACAATTCACGCATTAGGTGTAAATGACAATTCGCGCATTAGCCTTGATATAGGTGTTATCAGCTGCTTTTTAATGGATAGCCATTGTCCCGTACCATCGCACATCGCCTGGATGTTGATGGAGTGGGCTGAAAGCAATTTAATGTGCATGGCATTCCCCTTCGCTGAGGGAAAGGTAGGCTATGGACCCTTTTATTATTATGTATTTTTTGATATAGGCTACACAATAATACTATTTCACATTGTAATCTTGATACTTTAATCATGCTTGTGCGCGCCCCTGTGTGTAACAGACAGGAGGGTACGCGCATTGTGCACACGCCTTTGTAGACGCACTTATATGCGCCATTAAAATAACATGTATACAACTGCGACATGACTTTAGACCAGGTTAGTGGTGGTTCTAGCGCAAGCGCTTTCTGCTGGCTCAAGATAGCAATACGCCAAAAAAAATCCTGTCCACTCCTCATCTTAAGACCAACACGCCCAGACGGTGCAAGAGTACATGCTAGTTAAACAGCGTGAGCGTTAGGCGTTATTATGAACCTACCGCCGGGTGTAAGATAGCAAAGACACTTGCGTTTGGGTTAGTGCCGCTTTGCGCCGGGTGTAAGATAGGGCCCAACATGTTTTAGACCACAAGGACACATACAATGTTTTTTGGGGAGAAAATTTGAATGTAAACAAAGAACGAGTTGTTTACAATGAAACTACATAGTATACATTTAACACGTTGAACACATATGTCTTCACTAACATTGTCATAAACGTAGACCTACTATAATGGGAATAATGATTATAATCATCCGGAAAAATATGCGTGAAAAAATGCTGAATCAAATTCTGGTAGGTGCAACTTGCTGCGATGCATCTCTTAATATGCTGTTAGTACTTATAAACTTTTATTTATATATCCCACCCTCTGCCTGATTTTTACCTCTCTTTACAATGAAAACACTAGTGTTCAACATCGTGAACTTTTGCAATTATTTTATGGTCCACCTCAATTGAACAATCTACAATTCATGGTTCATAACTCGTACCACAACCAACAGTATTATTGTTTTAATTTTAATTGGAGAAATTAAGCAAAAGTGTGGCGAGTTGTTAATTATCATAAATCGTTAATTACAATATTTTAATTCAAGGGCAGAGTAATAGCATAGCCTACTAATTCTTCTATTGGTTGGTTGTATATGGTTGGTTTGTGTGATGTCATAGCCTGTAAATCCTTCGTTCATAGTTCTATAATAGATTCTTACACTTGATCTTAGCCAAAAGGTTGAGAAGTGATAGATACTATTTAAGCCTATGATGGGTTAGCTATGATGTCATCGCGTTAATAGCTGGGCCCCGCATAGGTTGACATGCCCCGGGCCCCGCCCACCCTTGAGATGGCCCTGGTTGGTCTCTTTACAAATTCCAAATTACGGTTACAGTTCTATTTTGGTGGCAACCATACTGACAAGACGCATGTATGTAGAGAATAGAGCGCACACTCCTATAATGAGTTCCGCACGTACAGATAAAAAAATTACGCACACGAATAAGGTTTTACATTTAGGGCTCTATTTTCAAACCAGCGCAAGGGGACGGTATAGTCAAACGCAAGCTTGTTGACAGCATCAACGTCTAAAACTGGCGCTATGGCGTTTCTCAGCAATACCGCTAGGATCAACAAATTCTCAACATAACATCCTTTCGCTTGCGCTGCAGTGGGATGGGTGGCGCTGTCTGGGGCGTGTTCTAAAATACTTTCGGCTCAGTGACAATTTGAACCAACGAAAACCCATTGCGTTATGATCAGCTGGAACCACCTCTTAGCGGGAACGCAATAGACTCTGGCAATTTGCCAACTTATTCGTCATGTAGTTCTGTGTAGTGTCTATAGGTGATGCCAACATTACACTTCCATTTAATGAACAAATAGCCTATAATTATTATGAATTAATTAATTTTAATTTAAACTACTAGAATAAAACAGGACAGCTTACAAGAAACTTGCGATCATGTAGGCCACTAGCCTATAATATATAAATTACACATTGACACAGTTGAATCATAAGCCTACCATTTGAATCATAATTATGCCTACATCACCTAATGTAGGCTAATTCATGCATTCGCTACCTCCTCCCGTGCCTTCCGAACTTCTGGGAGACGAGATGGTGTGGATTGTGATCCATAAATTACTAGTCCTAGCCTGTACTTCTGTTGCAAGTATGTCTGATTCCTGTGCAGAAAATCTTGTCGTTGACGGTCCAGTGCGTTTGAGTTGCTCATTATGAAATTGCATGGAGCGATTGCGTTCCAACGCGATTGCGTTTTAAAGCATGAGAACAACAATTTGATTGGCTACCATAGAGACACACCTTGGACGTTTAAACCCAGCCTTTTAGCAATACCGCCATAAGGTGCGCCAAGATTGCCGTCATGAAATTACCAAATTTCTCGCCGACACGCCCTCAGAGCGATACCGCCAAGCGATTACTCTTGCGTTCACCATTGCGTTTGGTTTATTAAAATAGAGCCCTTACACTTCTATCAATTTTAGTTACAAATTTTGATTTTCAATTTGACTTACATTTGCAAATCTCAATTTACGATTTTAAGTTTACGTTTGCAATTTGAGTTACATTTGCGAATCTCAATTTACCTTTACGAAACGTTTTGGCAGCTGTCTAACTCCAAAAAAATGCCATTCTGATGCCACAGATTGAATGTAAGAATTGTGGTGTTATATGAATCAGACCTGGAATGGATAGCGCAAAGCATATGTTTGCCTGGAGGAAAAAAAAAGCATTGCCTGTGTTATGTTTATGAAACACTCAGTGGAAATTCGGGAATGTCCTTGCTACATATTGTGAGCTGCACTGGATTGCGTTCTGTCCCCTCTTTATTGCTTTCTCCTCCCGCATATATTGCTAACTGCACTTGATTATTTGCAGTGTTGGATTCCTTACTACATTATGTTACCATCCTTTCTGCCTTTAGTTCAAACCAGGGCCGGCCAGCGAAGGATGGGCTCCCCTTCTCTAGCCAGGGTCCTTCTGAGATTTCTTCCCATCGGGGAGTTTTTTCTCGCCACCGTTTGAGTGTTTTTACCTCATTTGCTGTTTGGGAGTTCAGGTCTAATAGCTTTGTAAAGGTGCTAGCCTTTTTTCCATTTTGAAACAGAAGGAATAATGGCTAGAGGTTGAGCTTCATATCTAAATGTAGGGAACAATTTGCCCTTTCGCTTGATTTGTTTTCACCAACCACTTATCCCACATGGTGATATTAACCTTCAAAGAATATACAAAAATGTATTTTTCAAGATTTCTATGGGGATTTCGCAGAAAAAAGATTAACATAATGTAGAATAAAATAATCATTTTTAATATTTGGTCGGATATCCTTTGAAGGATTTCTTCTCCTGACTTAGTTCAATAGGAAAATTTGTCAAGAGAAACAACCCTTAAAGTGATCCATCCATATCTTCTGCATATCTGGCAGCAGAGTGATGGTTTGAGGCTTGTTTGATACCTCAGACCCTTGATGACTTACAGCCATTTCGCCAACCATGTATTCCATACTGTTCCGGCATAATTCACAGCTAAATCTAGTCCCACCCCCCAATTCCCATGGAGATCCATTCAAATGCAGAGAAGTTTTAGTATTGCTTGTAAGAGTACCAGAAAATAAGATATCAAGAGTCTTTTGATATTGTTGGGTCACAGACATCAGGAAGTCATGGCATGCAAAGGATATGTGACCAAATATTAAAAATGATAACTTTCCTCTACATTATGTTAAACTGTCCAATATTTTTTGATGCCCAAAAATGGGGGTGAGTATATACAAAAGGTTCTATAATTTCTAAATGGTTCATCCGATACAGTCTGCAATTCAACCTGATTGTCATTGTATCCTTTCAAACTCAAAGTGCTAGAGTACAGAACCAAAATAACAAAAAATGTGTCACTATCCAATGAATTCTGGTGCTCACTATATATTCATTCATATATTAAATATGTGAGTTATCTTGACGGAAATGAGCATCGCGAACGGAGTGTGCAGAGCAAGTTCTGTCAAATACCTCTTGCTGTGCCTGACCAATGGTCAGCCTCAGCAAACACATATTCAACCAATCACTTGCACTCATCACTAATGGTGTGCCCCAGATCTCTCAGATCTCTCCCATACTGCTTTGGCTGCGCTGCTGTTGTTTTGCTGTTTCTTGTTCTAAAAAGTATTTTTCTGCTCATCCTCTACCACCCCAGCCTCCACCTGTTGTTTGGATCTGAGTCTATGTACTTCAGGGGGATTTGGTGCATATCTCCTGTTTAGTAGGGGAGATGCTCTCTGTTTGAGAGGTAGTTCACGCTGGTTGTGTGCACTAGAAGTACATAGAGCAGATCCATTCAGCACCATCCAAAATATTATATATTCATTCATATATTAAAAACGTGAGTTATCTTGACAGAAATGGCTTTAATATATGAGCAGAAGTCATCTCTGTTTATTACATTTTGCATTTTGCGACTCTCACTCCTCTGAAGTATTAGCCGCAGCACATTTGTGCTAAACGGTTTAGAGATTATAACCCTGTGGGCCTTTGATGATCATATGATAAATGCTCCTGTTATGAAGAATATTGTATATGCTTTTGTGAATAAGCTGCGAGAAGCCAATGCTTTGTAAAGAGCTCTTCAGAGGCTCCAGGGTCTTGTTGTTGCTGAGTGAGGAGGGACTATGTTCCACCCTCTTGTGCACAAACGTACGACATCATTCACACTCCTGGCTGCAAAACAGCTTCTGTGTCTGCAGTGTGAGAGCTGAGAGGTCAGTGGATAGAGCCCCCAACAATGGGACAGGGACAACAGCTCCAACAACATTACACACACAGCTCCAGTAACATTACACTCATAGCTCCAACAACATTACACACGCAGCTCGAGTAACATTACACACACAGCTCCAACAATATTACACACACAGCTCCAGTAACATTAAACACACAGCTCCAACAATGTTACACATACAGCTCCAGTAACATTACACACACAGCTCCAGTAACATTACACACATAGCTCCAGTAATATTACACACACAGCTCCAGTAACATTACACACACAGCTCCATTAATATTACACACACAGCTCCAGTAACATTACACACACAGCTGCAACAATGTTACACATACAGCTCCAGTAACATTACACACACAGCTCCATTAATATTACACACACAGCTCCAGTAACATTACACTCACAGCTCCAGTAACATTACACACACAGCTCCAACAATATTACACACACAGCTCCAGTAACATTACACTCACAGCTCCAACAACATTACACACACAGCTCCAACAATATTACACACACAGCTCCAACAATATTACACACACAGCTCCAACAATATTACACACACAGCTCCAGTAACATTACACACACAGCTCCAACAATATTACACACACAGCTCCAGTAACATTACACACACAGCTCCAACAATGTTACACATACAGCTCCAGTAACATTACACACACAGGTCCAGTAACATTACATACACAGCTCCATTAACATTACACACACAGCTCCATTAATATTACACACACAGCTCCAGTAACATTACACACACAGCTCCAACAATGTTACACATACAGCTCCAGTAACATTACATACACAGCTGCAACAATGTTACACATACAGCTCCAGTAACATTACACACACAGCTCCATTAATATTACACACACAGCTCCAGTAACATTACACACACAGCTCCAACAACATTACACACACAGCTCCAACAATATTACACACAAGGCTCCAGTAACATTACACTCACAGCTCCAACAACATTACACACACAGCTCCAGTAACATTACACACACAGCTCCAACAATATTACACACACAGCTCCAGTAACATTACACACACAGCTCCAACAATATTACACACACAGCTCCATTTACATTACACACGCAGCTCGAGTACCATTACACACACAGCTCCAACAATATTACACACACAGCTCCAGTAACATTACACACACAGCTCCAACAATGTTACACATACAGCTCCAGTAACATTACACACACAGCTCCAGTAACATTACACACACAGCTCCATTAATATTACACACACAGCTCCAACAATATTACACACACAGCTCCAGTAAAATTACACACACAGCTCGAGTAACATTACACACACAGCTCCAACAATGTTACACATACAGCTCCAGTAACATTACACACACAGCTCCATTAATATTACACACACAGCTCCAGTAACATTACACTCACAGCTCCAACAACATTACACACACAGCTCCAACAATATTACACACACAGCTCCAGTAACATTACACACACAGCTCCAACAATATTACACACACAGCTCCAGTAACATTACACACACAGCTCCAACAATATTACACACACAGGTCCATTAACATTACACACGCAGCTCGAGTAACATTACACACACAGCTCCAACAATATTACACACACAGCTCCAGTAACATTACACACACAGCTCCAACAATGTTACACATACAGCTCCAGTAACATTACACACACAGCTCCAGTAACATTACGTACACAGCTCCATTAACATTACACACGCAGCTCGAGTAACATTACACACACAGCTCCAGTAGCATTACACACACACAGCTCCAACAATGTTACACATACAGCTCCAGTAACATTACACACACAGCTCCAGTAACATTACATACACAGCTGCAACAATGTTACACATACAGCTCCAGTAACATTACACACACAGCTCCAGTAACATTACACACACAGCTCCAACAACATTACACACACAGCTCCAACAATATTACACACACAGCTCCAGTAACATTACACTCACAGCTCCAACAACATACACACACAGCTCCAACAATATTACACACACAGCTCCAACAATATTACACACACAGCTCCAGTAACATTACACTCACAGCTCCAACAACATTACACACACAGCTCCAACAATATTACACACACAGCTCCAGTAACATTACACACACAGCTCCAACAATATTACACACACAGCTCCATTAACATTACACACGCAGCTCGAGTAACATTACACACACAGCTCCAACAATATTACACACACAGCTCCAGTAACATTACACACACAGCTCCAACAATGTTACACATACAGCTCCAGTAACATTACACACACAGCTCCAGTAACATTACGTACACAGCTCCATTAACATTACACACGCAGCTCGAGTAACATTACACACACAGCTCCAGTAGCATTACACACACACAGCTCCAACAATGTTACACATACAGCTCCAGTAACATTACACACACAGCTCCAGTAACATTACATACACAGCTGCAACAATGTTACACATACAGCTCCAGTAACATTACACACACAGCTCCAGTAACATTACACACACAGCTCCAACAACATTACACACACAGCTCCAACAATATTACACACACAGCTCCAGTAACATTACACTCACAGCTCCAACAACATACACACACAGCTCCAACAATATTACACACACAGCTCCAACAATATTACACACACAGCTCCAGTAACATTACACTCACAGCTCCAACAACATTACACACACAGCTCCAACAATATTACACACACAGCTCCAGTAACATTACACACACAGCTCCAACAATATTACACACACAGCTCCATTAACATTACACACGCAGCTCGAGTAACATTACACACACAGCTCCAACAATATTACACACACAGCTCCAGTAACATTACACACACAGCTCCAACAATGTTACACATACAGCTCCAGTAACATTACACACACAGCTCCAGTAACATTAAATACACAGCTCCATTAACATTACACACGCAGCTCGAGTAACATTTCACACACAGCTCCAACAATATTACACACACAGCTCCAGTAACATTACACACACAGCTCCAACAATGTTAGACATACAGCAGTAACATTACACACACAGCTCCAGTAACATTACACACACAGCTCCAACAATATTACACACACAGCTCCAGTAACATTACACACACAGCTCCAGTAACATTACACACACAGCTCCAACAATATTACACACACAGCTCCAGTAACATTACAAACACAGCTCCAACAATGTTACACATACAGCTCCAGTAACATTACACACACAGCTCCAGTAACATTACACACACAGCTCCAACAATGTTACACATACAGCTCCAGTAACATTACACACACAGCTCCAGTAACATTACACACACAGCTCCAGTAATATTACACACACAGCTCCAGTAACATTACACACACAGCTCCATTAATATTACACATACAGCTCCAGTAACATTACACACACAGCTCCAACAATGTTACACATACAGCTCCAGTAACATTACACACACAGCTCCATTAATATTACACATACAGCTCCAGTAACATTACATACACAGCTCCAACAATGTTACACATACAGCTCCAGTAACATTACACACACAGCTCCATTAATATTACACACACAGCTCTAGTAACATTACACACACAGCTCCAACAATGTTACACACACAGCTCCAGTAACATTACATACACAGCTCCAACAATGTTACACATACAGCTCCAGTAACTTTACACACACAGCTCCAGTAACATTACACACACAGCTCCAGTAACATTAAATACACAGCTCCATTAACATTACACACGCAGCTCGAGTAACATTACACACACAGCTCCAACAATATTACACACACAGCTCCAGTAACATTACACACACAGCTCCAACAATGTTAGACATACAGCAGTAACATTACACACACAGCTCCAGTAACATTACACACACAGCTCCATTAATATTACACACACAGCTCCAACAATATTACACACACAGCTCCAGTAACATTACACACACAGCTCCAACAATATTACACACACAGCTCCAGTAACATTACACACACAGCTCCAACAATGTTACACATACAGCTCCAGTAACATTACACACACAGCTCCAGTAACATTACACACACAGCTCCAACAATGTTACACATACAGCTCCAGTAACATTACACACACAGCTCCAGTAACATTACACACACAGCTCCAGTAATATTACACACACAGCTCCAGTAACATTACACACACAGCTCCATTAATATTACACATACAGCTCCAGTAACATTACACACATAGCTCCAACAATGTTACACATACAGCTCCAGTAACATTACACACACAGCTCCATTAATATTACACATACAGCTCCAGTAACATTACATACACAGCTCCAACAATGTTACACATACAGCTCCAGTAACATTACACACACAGCTCCATTAATATTACACACACAGCTCCAGTAACATTACACACACAGCTCCATTAATATTACACACACAGCTCCAGTAACATTACATACACAGCTCCAACAATGTTACACATACAGCTCCAGTAACTTTACACACACAGCTCCAGTAACATTACACACACAGCTCCAGTAACATTACACACACAGCTCCATTAATATTACACACACAGCTCCAGTACCATTACACACACAGCTCCATTAATATTACACATACAGCTCCAGTAACATTACATACACAGCTCCAACAATGTTACACATACGGCTCCAGTAACATTACACACACAGCTCCAGTAACATTACACACGCAGCTCCATTAATATTACACACACAGCTCCAGTAACATTACATACACAGCTCCAACAATGTTACACATACGGCTCCAGTAACATTACACACACAGCTCCAGTAACATTACACACACAGCTCCATTAATATTACACACACAGCTCCAGTAACATTACACACACAGCTCCATTAATATTACACACACAGCTCCAACAATATTACACACACAGCTCCAGTAACATTACACACACAGCTCCAACAATATTACACACACAGCTCCAGTAACATTACACACACAGCTCCAACAATGTTACACATACAGCTCCAGTAACATTACACACACAGCTCCAGTAACATTACACACACAGCTCCAACAATGTTACACATACAGCTCCAGTAACATTACACACACAGCTCCAGTAACATTACACACACAGCTCCAGTAATATTACACACACAGCTCCAGTAACATTACACACACAGCTCCATTAATATTACACATACAGCTCCAGTAACATTACACACACAGCTCCAACAATGTTACACATACAGCTCCAGTAACATTACACACACAGCTCCAGTAACATTACACACACAGCTCCAACAATGTTACACATACAGCTCCAGTAACATTACACACACAGCTCCAGTAACATTACACACACAGCTCCAGTAATATTACACACACAGCTCCAGTAACATTACACACACAGCTCCATTAATATTACACATACAGCTCCAGTAACATTACACACACAGCTCCAACAATGTTACACATACAGCTCCAGTAACATTACACACACAGCTCCATTAATATTACACATACAGCTCCAGTAACATTACATACACAGCTCCAACAATGTTACACATACAGCTCCAGTAACATTACACACACAGCTCCATTAATATTACACACACAGCTCTAGTAACATTACACACACAGCTCCAACAATGTTACACACACAGCTCCAGTAACATTACATACACAGCTCCAACAATGTTACACATACAGCTCCAGTAACTTTACACACACAGCTCCAGTAACATTACACACACAGCTCCAGTAACATTAAATACACAGCTCCATTAACATTACACACGCAGCTCGAGTAACATTACACACACAGCTCCAACAATATTACACACACAGCTCCAGTAACATTACACACACAGCTCCAACAATGTTAGACATACAGCAGTAACATTACACACACAGCTCCAGTAACATTACACACACAGCTCCATTAATATTACACACACAGCTCCAACAATATTACACACACAGCTCCAGTAACATTACACACACAGCTCCAACAATATTACACACACAGCTCCAGTAACATTACACACACAGCTCCAACAATGTTACACATACAGCTCCAGTAACATTACACACACAGCTCCAGTAACATTACACACACAGCTCCAACAATGTTACACATACAGCTCCAGTAACATTACACACACAGCTCCAGTAACATTACACACACAGCTCCAGTAATATTACACACACAGCTCCAGTAACATTACACACACAGCTCCATTAATATTACACATACAGCTCCAGTAACATTACACACATAGCTCCAACAATGTTACACATACAGCTCCAGTAACATTACACACACAGCTCCATTAATATTACACATACAGCTCCTGTAACATTACATACACAGCTCCAACAATGTTACACATACAGCTCCAGTAACATTACACACACAGCTCCATTAATATTACACACACAGCTCCAGTAACATTACACACACAGCTCCATTAATATTACACACACAGCTCCAGTAACATTACATACACAGCTCCAACAATGTTACACATACAGCTCCAGTAACTTTACACACACAGCTCCAGTAACATTACACACACAGCTCCAGTAACATTACACACACAGCTCCATTAATATTACACACACAGCTCCAGTACCATTACACACACAGCTCCATTAATATTACACATACAGCTCCAGTAACATTACATACACAGCTCCAACAATGTTACACATACGGCTCCAGTAACATTACACACACAGCTCCAGTAACATTACACACACAGCTCCATTAATATTACACACACAGCTCCAGTAACATTACATACACAGCTCCAACAATGTTACACATACGGCTCCAGTAACATTACACACACAGCTCCAGTAACATTACACACACAGCTCCATTAATATTACACACACAGCTCCAGTAACATTACACACACAGCTCCAGTAACATTACACATACAGCTCCAGTAACATTACATACACAGCTCCAACAATGTTACACATACAGCTCCAGTAACATTACACACACAGCTCCAGTAACATTGCACACACAGCTCCAGTAACATTACACACACAGCTCCAGTAACATTACACACACAGCTCCATTAATATTACATGCACAGCTCCAGTAACATTACACACACAGCTCCATTAATATTACACATACAGCTTCAGTAACATTACATACACAGCTCCAACAATGTTACACATACAGCTCCAGTAACATTACACACACGGCTCCAGTAACATTACACACACAGCTCCAACAATGTTACACATACAGCTCCAGTAACATTACACACACAGCTCCAGTAACATTGCACACACAGCTCCAGTAATATTACACACACAGCTCCAGTAACATTACACACACATCTCCAGTAACATTACACACACAGCTCCAGTAACATTACACACACAGCTCCAACAATATTACACATACAGCTCCAGTAACATTGCACACACAGCTCCAGTAATATTACACACACAGCTCCAGTAACATTACACACACAGCTCCAGTAACATTACACACACAGCTCCATTAATATTACACATACAGCTCCAGTAACATTACATACACAGCTCCAACAATGTTACACTTACGGCTCCAGTAACATTACACACACAGCTCCATTAATATTACACATACGGCTCCAGTAACATTACACACATAGCTCCAGTAACATTACACACACAGCTCCATTAATATTACACACACAGCTCCAGTACCATTACACACACAGCTCCATTAATATTACACATACAGCTCCAGTAACATTACATACACAGCTCCAACAATGTTACACATACAGCTCCAGTAACATTACACACACAGCTCCAGTAACATTGCACACACAGCTCCAGTAACATTACACACACAGCTCCAGTAACATTACACACACAGCTCCATTAATATTACATGCACAGCTCCAGTAACATTACACACACAGCTCCATTAATATTACACATACAGCTTCAGTAACATTACATACACAGCTCCAACAATGTTACACATACAGCTCCAGTAACATTACACACACGGCTCCATTAATATTACACACACAGCTCCAGTAACATTACACACACAGCTCCAACAATGTTACACATACAGCTCCAGTAACATTACACACACAGCTCCAGTAACATTGCACACACAGCTCCAGTAATATTACACACACAGCTCCAGTAACATTACACACACAGCTCCAGTAACATTACACACACAGCTCCAACAATGTTACACATACAGCTCCAGTAACATTACACACACAGCTCCAGTAACATTACACACACAGCTCCAGTAATATTACACACACAGCTCCAGTAACATTACACACACAGCTCCATTAATATTACACATACAGCTCCAGTAACATTACACACACAGCTCCAACAATGTTACACATACAGCTCCAGTAACATTACACACACAGCTCCATTAATATTACACATACAGCTCCAGTAACATTACATACACAGCTCCAACAATGTTACACATACAGCTCCAGTAACATTACACACACAGCTCCATTAATATTACACACACAGCTCTAGTAACATTACACACACAGCTCCAACAATGTTACACACACAGCTCCAGTAACATTACATACACAGCTCCAACAATGTTACACATACAGCTCCAGTAACTTTACACACACAGCTCCAGTAACATTACACACACAGCTCCAGTAACATTAAATACACAGCTCCATTAACATTACACACGCAGCTCGAGTAACATTACACACACAGCTCCAACAATATTACACACACAGCTCCAGTAACATTACACACACAGCTCCAACAATGTTAGACATACAGCAGTAACATTACACACACAGCTCCAGTAACATTACACACACAGCTCCATTAATATTACACACACAGCTCCAACAATATTACACACACAGCTCCAGTAACATTACACACACAGCTCCAACAATATTACACACACAGCTCCAGTAACATTACACACACAGCTCCAACAATGTTACACATACAGCTCCAGTAACATTACACACACAGCTCCAGTAACATTACACACACAGCTCCAACAATGTTACACATACAGCTCCAGTAACATTACACACACAGCTCCAGTAACATTACACACACAGCTCCAGTAATATTACACACACAGCTCCAGTAACATTACACACACAGCTCCATTAATATTACACATACAGCTCCAGTAACATTACACACATAGCTCCAACAATGTTACACATACAGCTCCAGTAACATTACACACACAGCTCCATTAATATTACACATACAGCTCCTGTAACATTACATACACAGCTCCAACAATGTTACACATACAGCTCCAGTAACATTACACACACAGCTCCATTAATATTACACACACAGCTCCAGTAACATTACACACACAGCTCCATTAATATTACACACACAGCTCCAGTAACATTACATACACAGCTCCAACAATGTTACACATACAGCTCCAGTAACTTTACACACACAGCTCCAGTAACATTACACACACAGCTCCAGTAACATTACACACACAGCTCCATTAATATTACACACACAGCTCCAGTACCATTACACACACAGCTCCATTAATATTACACATACAGCTCCAGTAACATTACATACACAGCTCCAACAATGTTACACATACGGCTCCAGTAACATTACACACACAGCTCCAGTAACATTACACACACAGCTCCATTAATATTACACACACAGCTCCAGTAACATTACATACACAGCTCCAACAATGTTACACATACGGCTCCAGTAACATTACACACACAGCTCCAGTAACATTACACACACAGCTCCATTAATATTACACACACAGCTCCAGTAACATTACACACACAGCTCCAGTAACATTACACATACAGCTCCAGTAACATTACATACACAGCTCCAACAATGTTACACATACAGCTCCAGTAACATTACACACACAGCTCCAGTAACATTGCACACACAGCTCCAGTAACATTACACACACAGCTCCAGTAACATTACACACACAGCTCCATTAATATTACATGCACAGCTCCAGTAACATTACACACACAGCTCCATTAATATTACACATACAGCTTCAGTAACATTACATACACAGCTCCAACAATGTTACACATACAGCTCCAGTAACATTACACACACGGCTCCAGTAACATTACACACACAGCTCCAACAATGTTACACATACAGCTCCAGTAACATTACACACACAGCTCCAGTAACATTGCACACACAGCTCCAGTAATATTACACACACAGCTCCAGTAACATTACACACACATCTCCAGTAACATTACACACACAGCTCCAGTAACATTACACACACAGCTCCAACAATATTACACATACAGCTCCAGTAACATTGCACACACAGCTCCAGTAATATTACACACACAGCTCCAGTAACATTACACACACAGCTCCAGTAACATTACACACACAGCTCCAGTAACATTACACACACAGCTCCATTAATATTACACATACAGCTCCAGTAACATTACATACACAGCTCCAACAATGTTACACTTACGGCTCCAGTAACATTACACACACAGCTCCATTAATATTACACATACGGCTCCAGTAACATTACACACATAGCTCCAGTAACATTACACACACAGCTCCATTAATATTACACACACAGCTCCAGTACCATTACACACACAGCTCCATTAATATTACACATACAGCTCCAGTAACATTACATACACAGCTCCAACAATGTTACACATACAGCTCCAGTAACATTACACACACAGCTCCAGTAACATTGCACACACAGCTCCAGTAACATTACACACACAGCTCCAGTAACATTACACACACAGCTCCATTAATATTACATGCACAGCTCCAGTAACATTACACACACAGCTCCATTAATATTACACATACAGCTTCAGTAACATTACATACACAGCTCCAACAATGTTACACATACAGCTCCAGTAACATTACACACACGGCTCCATTAATATTACACACACAGCTCCAGTAACATTACACACACAGCTCCAACAATGTTACACATACAGCTCCAGTAACATTACACACACAGCTCCAGTAACATTGCACACACAGCTCCAGTAATATTACACACACAGCTCCAGTAACATTACACACACAGCTCCATTAACATTACACATACAGCTCCAACAATGTTACACATACAGCTCCAGTAACTTTACACACACAGCTCCAGTAACATTGCACACACAGCTCCAGTAACATTACACACACAGCTCCAGTAACATTGCACACACAGCTCCAGTAATATTACACACACAGCTCCAGTAACATTACACACACAGCTCCAACAATTTTACACACACAGCTCCAGTAAAATTACACACACAGCTCCAACAATTTTACACACACAGCTCCAGTAACATTACACACCATGAGGAGCTTTTCACGTAAAGGCAGTGCTGACTCCTCATTGCGGTTCTGAAAGCAGAACTTAGAGCAAGATTCAAGTGTTTAGAACTGTCCTGGAGAGAGTCATGTAGGGACAGCAGGAAATGTTTCAAGGTAAACTGCAGCGTAGCATGATGTAGTATATGAGAGCAGCAGTAGCTCATGGCTTTGCGTGGCACGCTCTATTTCCAGGCTCATCATTCGAGTGGTGATATTTCAACTGCTGTCTCAAGTGTCCACAAGTTTTGTCACCAATATAACTGACCACAATCTGAACACGTTTTTCAAGAGTTTAAAGCAGAAAAAATTCCAAAAATATTTTTCATGGATGAACTATTTTGACAGGTTTCTTTCATCCTGTGTTGCATACTATAGACTACTTGGTGTAATCTTGTTGGAGTTAGCCATTTTGTTGCTTTGTCTTACAACTTTGTTAACTCGATCTTCTTGTTTTTAAATCATGGCCATAATCACAAATTAGCATTTCTCATTTGGAGAGATTAAAAGCCAAGTGTTGTTAAACTGTAAGAGGAGTTTGGTCTAATGCTAAAAACAGGCTTTTTGGGCATAGTCGCTTGCTATTTGGTAAGATTGCATTACTGCTAATATTACATACTCCTTCAGATCAAATGATATTATAGAGCTGAATTTTTACATTTGTAATTGTCAGATATTTTGTGGTCTGCCTAGCGTAAGGAAGAGACGGTCGCTGGGTTGGTGGACGAGGCTATTGCTGAGAAAATCACAGCAATTGATTGAGTAATTGAATGATGGAGTAGGTACTGACTGCGGGATTGAAATATGAATGCAGAGCACACGTGGGGAATGCGAGGGGCTGGGCCACTGGGGGAAATAAAGGAGGCGCACCTGGAGCTAGAAGGGAGAGCTGAGGATGGGAAACGAGTGAGGGAGTGTGATTCCTCTGTACTCTCCGGTGCTTCGGCAGTTTCTTTTTCATTTAGTTTGGTTATTTTTATTTTGTATGGAAGTGAGTGTTCTGTGATCTGTTGACGGCGAGTTGCAGTGGGATCCTGGAGCCTGCGGTGACTGCAAAACAAAACAAGAATAGAATACAATAGAAAACTTCATTGTCCATTAAATATAAAATAAAATGGAAACTTTCCTTCAGCTCAATGCTCATTACAGGTAACACAGACAATACACTGGTTAAAAACAGGACAGCAGACATTAGACAACCATAGACAGCCATCCTTCAAATAACATCTCTTGGTCACTATCAGCTACATCCTCAGGTCCAAGTTCCTGGTTAGTCCATTATTGAGGATGGTGATTGCAGAGGGGACAAACAACTTTTTGTAAGTGTTTTTCCTTGCCCTTGGGACCCTTAGTGTCCTACCAGAGGGCAGTTTTTGGAATGAAGAGTGCAGTGGATGGGAGCAGTCATCCACAATTTGAAGGGCTTTCCTTTTCATGGCGAGACCGTATAGATGTTGCTGTGGTGCTTGCTTAATACCAGTTATTTTACTGGCCTGGGTTATTATTTGTGATAATTTTGACTTGTTGCGTACAGTCAAATTTCCGTACCAGGTCACCATGTTAAAGGAGAGATCTGTATACAGAGACCAATATAGGGGCAGCCACATTCAAGTTCCGAAGTCTCCTGAGAAGGAAGAGCTGCTGTCTGGCTTTTTTGTAGATTAAGTCGCAGTTCTCAGTGAAGGTGAGTTTCCCATCCAGGACAGTACCCAGATACTGTATTTAAAACTAGAGACCTGCTCTACTTGTTGCCCTTTTATTTTGATGGCATCAGTGGTAGTGCCTTGTGTTCTTCCAAAACACAGTTCCTTGGTTTTATTGATGTTGAGGTCAAGGAAACTGTTCTCAAACCAAGCCACTAAGTTTTGGATGTACTGTAGATATGCAGTTGGTGGTGATTTCTGATCAAGACATGCAACCAGTGCCATGTCATCTGCATATTTAATCAGAGTGATATTGTTGCTGTTTTCTTTTATTTCATTTGTGTAAATGGAGAATAGTGCTGGAGATAGCGCCTGGCGAGATCTCAGAATTAGTGGGAGGGGGACAAGACAACAGACCGGCATCATTCCCTTTTGTGTATTTTTATGGATTTTTGCAATAAAATATTGGCTTTTTACCTTTTACTCAGTTTTTGGTGTGCTGTTTGGAGAGTGGTGGTCACCTGCATTAATAGGGGTAAAGGGGAAGGGATTAGGACAGAGTCCGCCACCTGATTTCCCTGTTACATAATCACTTTCTGAATGTATACATAGATTACATGACATACATAGAGAAAAGGTTTATCATTCACAGAGACCCAGAGAATCCTCACAATAACTCTGAATAAATATGAATAATTTATTAAGTATGAATAATTTCAAATCCATTTTTCTCTCATTCTCCTCAGTGTCCAATAATAGGTTCAGGCACTTATGCAAATGTGAACTATTATATTTTGTCTGGAGTGTTTTTTCACCCAAACCCAGAATAATTGGAATATAATGGACAGTAATCAACAGCTTCAACGATCATTACCTCACTGAGTTTAACAACCTAAACTCTAGTGGGTTTATTACGGCAGTTTGCTTTATCGCTCTTAAACTGCCAACTGCACATTAATCTAAGTGCGTAATATTTCCATCATTTTCCTCCTCTCATTTCTCATTTCTGATAATTTCTCATTGTTTTTATCAGCAGGCCATCTGCCAGTCCTCTTGCTGTGTCAATCAAAAATCCATCAAATTTCCACGTGCACAGTTGCTGAGTTGCCCAAGAGTGATTTAGGAAAGAAAGAAAGAGCTCTGATTTGGCTTAAATAGAGCAGATAGGCAGGCATGGAATTACAGGACACAGAGTCAAGCTACAGAAAATGTAACTACAGGGCATGAATTTCTATTTCAATTTCCCTCTCATTTCCTTACTGCCAGTGCTTCCCCCAGGATTTATTTGAAGGGTGAGGCGGCATGACTCCAGACCTGCAGGGGTGGGGGGTTGTGGTGTGGGGTGGATGGGTGCTGCTGCGATTGCAGACTGGAGGGGCACACCCATTTGCATTTTCTTTTCCCCCAGATGGATGTTGTCTAGCACTGGCACTGACACACACAACCTGTATAATGTTATTGCCATTTCCCTATGTTTAATTTTTCCACTCTATGTGTACAGTACACTGAGTAAGCACCTCAATAAAACTCCTTTCTGCCCCGCCTCTCTTCACTGCCTGGTTGTGTTGCCTACACAATTGGCAGAGCATCCCTTACATGGACAAAAGATGAGATCTTTACCTGACTATTTTTTGATGGCAAGCTCCTCTTATTAGCTGAAGATGACTTTATCATTTAGCTTGATTAGTTATTCGCTTTCCTGAATCCTGAGGTAACGTAAACAAATCTCATCTTTGCATGGCCAAGAAGCCAATCGTAGTTGTCCTCTCTCTACCACGGGGCCAAAACCAGGCATCGCTTTTGAAGTTCACTTCCTGGTCTTGTGGAGAGCGTTGCTCTGTGGCGCCAGTGCGGTTGGCTGCAGTATGGGTACTTCAGGCCCGTTTTTAAATGCAAGTCAATGGTATCAAATGAGCTCAAAATTATTTTTTTTCCCATGAGACCATGTAGTCGCAATATGCGCTTTTTCTTCATCTAATGTCTGCCCATGTGGTGATTTGTTAAGTTATTGTGTCGTTTGTACACTGTTTTAACATTTTGTGTACCAATCCATTTCAGTTTGTGGCACTTCCTTGTGACTGCCTGTCACTAGTACCTCATGTACTTAGTGGATGAACCGGACCCGGCCCAAACTTAATGAGTGGACTCGTTTTGACCATGTCATGCTATCCTGCATCACGTGGAGGGCGGGGGAGGAGCTCGGTGCTGGAATCGAGTATAAATTGGCACCCTAATCAGCAGTGTGTATTATAAGCAAATCAAAAAATTCAAAAAACCAGCATGGGTCATTTCAAACCACTTGTTGGCGTTTGACGTCTTCACGGCTTCGCCAACTTTCACCTTATGTGTTTAGCAGGCAAAGCCTTGACGACTGGCAGCCGCTTTTTGTGCAAAATGAGTGCAGAACACACCCATTCTGGTGTCCTCCTGCATGCAAAATGAGTCCACCCAGTGACCATAGGGTCCCCCTGCTCCCTACTGCGCAGTCTCTTACTGCTTTCAAGTGGTGTCAGATTTACAGACTACACAAGTTTCCCACCAGGAAGGTCCACATAAACGTTCATTTTGACGCCGGGCGTCGCCGCTTTGCCCACTAAAACCATAAGGCGAAAGTCAGGTGTTACATCCCAGTGTATTATAGAACACATTTATTATTGAGGGATGTTACTGTTTTGGGTTTTGGCTGGGTACTGCTGTTTGTTTGTGTTCCCTATACAGGTGGAGGTGAGGATGCATTGTCGTCGTTTGGAGACCGGACCAGATGCGGTCGTTGTTGGGGACGCCAGAGACCGTTGCGGAGCAACACACGCGGAGAAGATGCGGACCTATAAAACAGCTGGACGCCGTCAGCGCGTCAGACACATCTTTTCATCTGCTACTGAAAGCCACGCTCGACATCGCACTGTTTTTGAGAACACAACCTACCTTTTTAAGACTAGCAAATAGGTTTAGTTTAGTCGTGCTGTTACCAGCAGTTCAGTTCCTGACCAGCAGAGGACGACAAACATCGTGGGACCCTGCTGTTGAACTTCTTTGGAAGGACCGGTCACACAAAAACCTGGACCACTGTGCTGGCTGCTTGGTGAGGCACTGATAGGCTAATTAGTCTTGGTGACTCAGACATTTTAGCTAAACAGTCACTGTTAGTGCTAGGAAATCATTAAGTTGTAAATAATAAATCATTGTTTTCTCTTTAAAAACTACAGAGTGTTGGTTACGTCTTTGTGTTGTGGTTGTGGTGGTTTAATATTACGATTATTTCCACCCTCCTTGTTATTGCAACATTGTTGGGATTTCGACCCGTAATACAGGCGAAGCACTTGCGAATGACGTCAAACACCAATGAATGGCTGACTTTTGGCTCTTTTGATTTGCCTTTGATACACTGTGCTGATTAGGGATGCCTGTTTATGCTCAATTCCACATGATTTTATGTGGGGTGGGACCCAATCAGTCAGGAAGGCAGATTCGCAGGCAGTTTTCTGGCAAAAAAAACTAAAAACTCACCTCTTCGGACTACAGTGCAATGTTTCTATTTAAAATAAATAAATAAACAATCACCAATCAGCAAAGGGGTCAGCAACAGCAGGCGGGTCTGCTCAACTAACAAGACAAATGTGTTCGTCAAGGAGAGAGAGCGTCCAAAGCAGAATCCCAAGCGCTGCTCCGCTGGTCTGCTGCCCACGGTACAGGACTGGGTGATGACAGTTGACCTGGAGAGGCAGCTGAAGATCCCATCTCACATCACCCAGACTTCGCTGAGACCAGACATCATCCTGGTCTCTGAGGCCATGAAGCAGCTCGTCATACTGGAGCTTACTGTTCCTTGGGAGGAGAGGAAGAGGGCTAAGTAGCATGAGCTGGGGGTGGACGACCGGGTGTATGCCGATCGAAGTGGGCTGCAGGGGGTTTGCGGGGCAATCCCTGAGGAGGAGCAGGAGGAGAGCCATCAGCTACAACACGCCTCTAGATGAGAAGCCTCTAGGTGGCTTTGGCTGAAGAGAGGAGACTATTGGGGTCTGTAGCACGCCACTTGGACACAGGCTGAGGCTCGATCAACCTCAGTCGGGTCGCCTGGACGAGGGTGTCTGATAGCTGAAAGACCCGAAACACCTGATGACTACAGGTCACACTACTGACGATGTGTCAGATTTTAATACATCTGGTGATGCTTCTCTCACCATCCTGCATAGATGATGGTTGCCTTGGCTAAGAGTTGATGTCATCAGACGGTACCCAACCTTCCTCAAGCGTTTCGACCCTTAACCGTAATGCTGTCCAGTTGGCGGGTCAGCAGTGGTGGCCAAATCACTGCTCATCTCCTCCTGGCTTCCAGCTCGCCTCCTCCCTCCGATTCCATATCCAACAGGAGGCTCTTTCTGCTGCCTCCCCCAATCCACGAACTGCAGATCTCCTCGCAGTTCCTCTCAATCCTATGGCTGTCAGCAGACTCCAAACGGATTGAGCAGGGAATCCTCTACATCCCACCTCCACTGGGAACAGCCAAGCCTGCCAGCCTTTGTCCCTGCACTCCTGCACCAGATCCTGGTATTTAGCACGTTTCCTCTCTGATGCTTCCTGACAGCCCTCTTCCCATGGCACAGTCAGTTCCACGAGGATGGTCTTTTTCCCCTCCGTTGACCACAGGACCGCATCCGGCCGAGGGTCATCAAAAGGATCACTTCCGGGAACTGGAGCTTCCTTATTAGGTCCACTCTCAGCTCCCATCCTTGGGCTGACTGCAGCAAGTTCGGCTTTGCTGTGCTCCGGGATGAAGGCCTGACACCTTCTTTGACAAAGGTGATGGTACGCATTGACATTGCTCTGGCTTGATGTTTCCTTCTTCTCTCCTGCTCCAAGGTGGCCGAGAGCACAGTTAGTACCTTGTCATGCCGCCATCTGTATCTTCCCTGGGTCAGTGCTGTCTTGCAACCTGACAAGATGTGCACCATGCTTCCCCTCTTTCCACAGAGATTGCACAGTGGGTCTTCCCTCATTCCCCACTGATGCAAGTTCACTGGGGTTGGAATGGTGTCATAGACCGACTGCAGCAGGAAAGATATACGGAATAGTTCCAGCTTACACAGGTCAGCCCATGAGATCTTTCTCTTGGGGACGTCCCATTTTGTCCAGGCACCTTGAGGCCCCAGCTCAACAGCTCTTGCCCTCCTTTTCTCCTCCTCCAGTTTCCTCACTTCAGCCTGGACCATGGCTCTCCTCTCCCTTGGGTTGGACTTTCCCCATTGCTGGAAGTGTGTCATACCCAGTCCTTGCCTTCCTTTACACGGGTTCCCAATGACGTCCCTTAGCTTTAGCGACCCCTCTGCCAAGGCTACAGACGCAGAGGCTGCCCACTTCTGCCCTGATCTTGTGATCACCCTGGCCTCTCTGACTTGATCATCCTGGGAGTCTCTATAGGTCATAACCAGCCTGCATTTAACTACTTCGAACTCCTCCACTACAGACGACAGGGGGAATTGTAGCTGGCCATCTCTTATGTACAGTCCAATCGATGTGAAGCTTGGAGGGATTCCAAGCCACCTACGTAGGTGCTTGTTAGTCTTCCTCTCCACTCCTTCCACAGATGTTAATGGGACTTCATACACCGTCAGCAACCACATAGGTCTTGGCAGCAGGCCGTGTTGGTAAAGCCATGCTTTAAACTTCCCTAGGAGTCCAGACATCTCTATTTTCCTCAGCCAGTCATCTACGTGTTTTTCAGTACGGGAGATGTTGTTGCTGTCTGATTGGGACTTGTCATACCACTTCTCAAGGCACTTGATAGGGTTGTCCTTGATCGATGGAATGACTTCCCCTTGCACAAGCAGCTTGAACCTATTTCCCCTTTCTGATCACCAAGCTCCTTGATTTGTCCAAGTATGTGCATCAGTAGATGTAAGAACTGAAATAATAATAATATAAAAGTCTTATCTCGCCTTTATCTTGCAGGTCTTGAGACATACGCCTTTGACAATGGCAATTACATAATTGTAACTTTGCATGTAATCACATACGCTTACATGTGAACAGCACTTTTACAAGTCAATTCGGCTAAAAGCCGACACCAAATGACTTCTATTTATTGTTTTATTTAACCTGTATTCAGGTCAATTAAGATCGGAATCTCATTTGCAATGACGGCCTGGCAACTAAATTGACTACATTGTAAATTGTGGCTAAAAACCTACACCAAATGGTAAATGGCTAAAGGTGTCTGCCAAATGACTAAATCTGTAGAAAGTTTCCAGAAACCGTGCTATCACTATGGTTGACCATGTATGGGCCTGCTGATTGGCTCAATACGTAGATAATACAAAAGCACACAGACAAAGCAAGAGCAAAGAGAATTTAATTCCGTCCATGAGCAAGTTCTGTTCCACTTCAATTATATTTTGCTGATTGTTTTTCCTCTGTGAGGTGACATTAATTATAACTCTGCAAGCATTAATTCAAAGAGCTGTTGATCATTATAATAAGATGCAGCCTTGTCAGATTAATTGTGTTTCAAATTCTTCTTGTAATCTGTCTTACTCTCCAGTCATTTAGTGGTTTTATTCTATGAACATTCAAACACTGCAGCTAATGACTTTGTAAATTATCACACATTTTCACAACGTGGGCTCTGTCAATCCCACAGGGCCTTAACAAAGAACCCCTCACATTTGTCAACAAGAAACAGTAATGAATTCATTTAGAGGCGATTGCTAATCAGGATCAGGGTGTGCCGATGTTGACAGAAACAAGCGGAGAAGAAAGGGGCCTGTTGAAACTCTTCTCCGGCATCCCTGCCTCGCCGCTGCTGTGATTCCCAGTGGGAATTCCCAGGAAATGATTGAGCCTTTCAGAAATGGTGGGGTGTTGTAAAACAGTGATTTAGCCATGTGCAATCAATAGCTCAGCAGCCAGAGCGGGCAGAGTGCACCCTCCACTCAACGCACAAATCAAGCCTAAGGAACTAAGGCCCGAGACAGGGGCAATGGAAGGCAAGGCTGAGCATATTTACTAACAGTTTGAAATGCAAATATTTAATATTTAACAAATGTAATATGCTGTATATTTTATAAAGATCACCTGCACATATTTAATATGAGAAGCGGCACATACAGTATTTCACATCCGTACAATGATCATATTTGACAGTGTTGTCGTGTAGTCGTGTAGGGGAGGTGCAGTTGTTGTGTGACTCTTTGAGGTCTTTCCTCTACCATGTAGAGTCTGAAATGAAAGAAGCAGCCCTGTCGTGGCTGACAGCAAAAAGACGCTGCCCTCCCCCACGGCTAAATCCCCTATGCACCCCCCCCGGCCACATCCCCTATGCCCCCCCCCCCCCCCGGCCACATCCCCTATGCCCCCCCCCCAACCCCCAACCCAACCTAATTAAGCACACGGCAGCCCCTGGGGGGGTGATTCAAGGTCAGATTCTGAGGTGTTACACCACTCTGCCCCTCTCTAACACACAGTATCAGAGATTCTGAGGTGAGTTACACCACTCTGGCCCTCTCAATCATCCATTCTCATTAATCCAAGACTATCCGAAACTAGGGCCCGGGTTCAAAAATACTGAATGTGGCCCACAATAAATAGTGCTGCAGGTGGCTACACACAGCACCCATATTTGGTGATTCATGACTGCACCGTGGCGAAGAGTGGAATGGCCTTGCCTCTGTTTCCCTCAGTCCCCTCAATCACGAAACTTCCATCAACCCAAATTACTTGCAATGAGCGTTTATTTTTTAATGCTTATTGTGTACATTATCTACTCTTCTTTTGGTCTGGTCTTATCAGTTCTATGTGCTGATCGGCGAGTCACTCGGTGTAATTGGCTCCTGCTAAATGAATACATGTAAATTAAATGTAAATGCAAACAGCGGGTATAGGTCTTTATTTATATCCCCATGGTCATTGACCAGGATAAATTACTCCGCATACATTTTACATATTATCAATTGATATGCAGGATGATTAGAAAACTAAGTAGACATACCCTCTGCTCAAGGTTACAACAGCAGCTCCCGAAAACAGTCTACTGGCACCCGACTGCAAGGTACATTACGCCGGAATGTGCACAATGCAAAAATTTTACATTACACATGCTGTCGACTCAAAAGATGTGCGAGTGTGTGAGTGTGCGCATGTGCATGCATGTGTGTGTGTGTTTAATGCTTACTGTGGACTAAGTGTGCTTGTGTGCCCCAGGGAAGCTGTGTGCGTGTATGTGTGTGCGTGCGTTTCTGTGGCACAAACGGGCGCACTTAACCCAAAGGTTTCCCTGGCACAAACAGGCACACTTAGCCCAGTGGTTTACCTAGCACACACGGGCACACTTAGCCCAGTGGTTTCCCTAGCACACACAGGCACACTTAGCCCAGTGGTTTCCCTGGCACACACAAGCACACTTAGCCCAGTGGTTTCCCTGGCACACACGGGCACACTTAGCCCAGTGGTTTCCCTGGCACGCACGGGCACACTTAGCCCAGTGGTTTCCCTGGCACGCACGGGCACACTTAGCCCAGTGGTTTCCTTGGCACACACAAGCACACTTAGCCCAGTTGTTTTCCGTTTCCCTAGCCCACACGGGCACACTAAACATGAGTATGCATTTTCTGTAAGGTATCTGAAACGGTATTCTAGCATAATGTAAACAAATATATTAAATAAAAACTAGAAAAAAAAGCAAATGTATTATGCTGTATATTTTATAAAGATCACCTGCACATATTTAATATGAGAAGCGGCACATACAGTATTTCACATCCGTACAATGACCATATTTGACAGTGTTGTCGTGTAGTCATGTAGGGGAGGTGCAGTTGTTGTGTGACTCTTTGAGGTCTTTCCTCTACCATGTAGAGTCTGAAATGAAAGAAGCAGCCCTGTCGTGGCTGACAGCAAAAAGACGCTGCCCTCCCCCCCGGCTACATCCCCTATGCACCCCCCCCCCCCCCCCGGCCACATCCCCTATGCCCCGCCCCCCACCCCCAACCTGGCCTAATTAAGCACACGGCAGCCAGGTGGGCCCCTGGGGGGGTGATTCAAGGTCAGATTCTGAGGTGTTACACCACTCTGCCCCTCTCTAACACACAGTATCAGAGATTCTGAAACTAGGGCCCGGGTTCAAAAATACTGAATGTGGCCCACAATAAATAGTGCTGCAGGTGGCTACACACAGCACCCATATTTGGTGATTCATGACTGCACCGTGGCGAAGAGTGGAATGGCCTTGCCTCTGTTTCCCTCAGTCCCCTCAATCACGAAACCTCCATCAACCCAAATTACTTGCAATGAGCGTTTATTTTTTTAATGCTTATTGTGTACATTATCTACTCTTCTGTTGGTCTGGTCTTATCAGTTCTATGTGCTGATCGGCGAGTCACTCGGTGTAATTGGCTCCTGCTAAATGAACACATGCAAATGAAATGTAAATGCAAACAGCGGGTATAGGTCTTTATTTATATCCCCATGGTCATTGACCAGGATAAATTACTCCGCATACATTTTACATATTATCAATTGATATGCAGGATGATTAGAAAACTAAGTAGACATACCCTCTGCTCAAGGTTACAACAGCAGCTCCCGAAAACAGTCTACTGGCACCCGACTGCAAGGTACATTACGCCGGAATGTCCACAATGCAAAAATTTTACATTACACATGCTGTCGACTCAAAAGATGTGCGAGTGTGTGAGTGTGCGCATGTGCATGCATGTGTGTGTGTGTTTAATGCTTACTGTGGACTAAGTGTGCTTGTGTGCCCCAGGGAAGCTGTGTGCATGTATGTGTGTGCGTGCGTTTCTGTGGCACAAACGGGCACACTTAAACCAGAGGTTTCCCTGGCACAAACAGGCACACTTAGCCCAGTGGTTTACCTAGCACACACGGGCACACTTAGCCCAGTGGTTTCCCTGGCACAAACAGGCACACTTAGCCCAGTGGTTTCCCTTGCACACACAGGCACACTTAACCCAGTGGTTTCCCTGGCACACACAGGCACACTTAACCCAGTGGTTTCCCTAGCACAAACAGGCACACTTAACCCAGTGGTTTCCCTGGCACAAACAGGCACACTTAACCCAGTGGTTTCCCTAGCACACACAGGCACACTTAACCCAGTGGTTTCCCTGGCACACACAAGCACACTTAACCCAGTGTTTTCCCTAGCACACACAGGCACACTTAGCCCAGTGGTTTCCGTAGCACAAACAGGCACACTTAACCCAGTGGTTTCCCTGGCACACACAGGCACACTTAGCCCAGTGGTTTCCCTAGCACAAACAGGCACACTTAACCCAGTGGTTTCCCTGGCACGCACGGGCACACTTAGCCCAGTGGTTTCCTTGGCACACACAAGCACACTTAGCCCAGTTGTTTTCCGTTTCCCTAGCCCACACGGGCACACTAAACATGAGTATGCATTTTCTGTAAGGTATCTGAAACGCTATTCTAGCATAATGTAAAAAAATATATTAAATAAAAACTAGAAAAAAAAAGGTCATCTACCAGCCACTGTGGCTTATGGAGCCCCTATAGGAACATCTAAAAATGTTGTGAGCACGAGATACAGTCATGCGCACGAGATAATGAAAACTTGCCTGTTCGAAATAGGCTAAAAGGTTTAAATAGAAATGCGCATTTGTGCTGATCTGTGGTCTAGTGGGTAGCCTACGGCGTCTGCCTCGTAATATATAGGTGACCGGTTCAAATCCTCTGTCACGGTTTTACCATCATTCATTCCATCTCTGCATTTATGGTTCTCTGCAGCCGTGAGCTGGCGTTCAGATTTATTTTTCGCCGACTGCTCCGTGTTTTCCCGTCTTCCGCTCATTACCTGGCGCACCTGTTCCTGGTTTTCCTTTGTGCTATTTAAGCACGCTGTTTCCGCCTTCCGGTGCTTGTGTGCCTTTGTTACCACGTTTCACCAAGCCAGGTAAAAAGGTATAGCTGGAGGACTGAATTTTTCAGTTATTCGCCTCTTGTTTTGTCTCTGACGTTTATCAGACCTAGAGGTTTGCTACCAGTTTATTTTTCTCGCGCTGCTTAATTCTGCGAGTTCCCCATTCTGTGGGTTGTTTTATTTTTGGCTCACACCGAGATTATTCTCCCTTTATTTTTGCATCTGCTCGTTATTTGAGTTCGCCCAGAGCTATTTGGGTTATTTCTGTCTTCGGTTCTTTACAAGATTATTTTCTCTCTCAGTGTATCTCTCTACTCGAGTTTCGAGTACCGTCCTGTATGATAAAGGACGTTTCATTTCGTTTGTTTGAGAGTTTTTGTCCCGTCTTTGTTTATATTTTTCTTTTCTAGTGATTACTCACTTGCGTGGGTAATTTTTCATATCCCTTTCTGGTCGTGTCTGATCCTCCTACCCGACCCCCCTTACATACAAGTCTCTGAGATTTTCATTTTAAATGGCAAATTAGCTAATTCAGTTAGCTACAACAGCGGGCATTAAATAACCTTTAAATACTATTCCCACATTAATTATTTATACGTTAGGCTACTATAGGCTTCATTTACACAGTCTTTTAACACATTTAGGGCTATTACAGACAGCTATTGTGGTAGGCTAGTTACGGTTGTCAGATCAGTAGACCACAGATCAGCAGAAATGCGCATGTCTATTTAAACCTTTTAGCCTATTTCGAACGCGCAAGTTTTCATTATCTCGTGCTCACGAGATAATTATCAAAAAAACATTTTTTTGCATGTCCCTTTAGGGGCTCCGTAGTGGCTGGTAGGTCAGAAAGTTAATTTCCCACCCTGCTCCTCAGCCCTCTCGAGTGTGCCCCTAGTGGCATGTCACAGAGCTGTGCAGATGGTGACTGTACCAAAGGCTCTTGGTAAATGCCTGTGCCGTCTGTCTGCATTTGGGAAGTTTCCCCATGATGAGGGTCTGAGGTGCCTGCACACAGAGTACATTAGGAAAAAATTGTCTTCCTTAATATTCATAAATCATACTGGCAAGCACGGTACATAGGAGAGGTGAGGGACATGGGGGGGGGGGGGGGGGGGGGGGTCAGGAGTGGCTTCCTGCTTTCTGAGGAATATTAAACCCATGTGTTTGGGACAAGATTTATATGGGTTTCTCTGGTGTCCCTTTTGGGCCCAGGCCTCAAACTGACCACAGCAGTGGGGTCTGGTGTCCCACATTGGAGGTGGATACCCGTTCCTTCGTCCCCTTCCTGTCCCGGACCGACCTTGGAGCCACATCAGGCTAGACTTCGTCACCAGACGGAGCTCCTGGTACTCCACGTGGTGAGGCTGCACAGGATCCCCTCCGACATTGTCTCGGACCGTGGGCCCCAGTTCTCCTCCCAGGTGTGGAAGGCTTTCTGCCACTCCCTGGAGGCCTCTTCCAGCCTGTCCTCCGGATACCACCCGCAGTCCAACGGCCAGACGGAGAGGGCCAACCAGGACCTGGGAGCAGCCCTGTGGTGCGTGACCTCCCGCAACCCCTCCTCCTGGAGCAAACTCCTTCCCTGGGTGGAGTATGCCCACAACCAGCTCCGCGACGGGGTTGTCCCCATTTGAGTGCTCCCTGGGCTACCAACCCCCCCTGTTTCCCGCCCAGGAGGAGGAGGCCTCCATGGTCCAGGCCCATCTCCGGCGGTGCGAGAAGATCTGGGAGCAAACACGTACTGCACTCCTCCGCATCAGCACCCGTACCCGACGCCAGGCCGATCTCCACCATACCGCAGCCCCACAGTTCCCCCCCGGGACAGCAGGTCTGGCTCTCCACCTCCTCCATTCCACTCCAGTCCACCTCCAAAAAGCTGCAGCCCCGGTTCATCGGTCCTTATCCCATCGTCTCCATTGTTAACCCCTCCGCCATGAAGCTCAAGCTCCCTCCAGCCCTCAAAATTCACCTCACCTTCCATGTGTCCCAACTGAAGCCGGTCTCCTCCAGTCCACTTAGCCCTCCTGCCGAGCCTCCTCCACCCCCCGGATCATCGACAACGCGCCCGCCTACATGGTGGTCAGCCGTGTCCTGGATATCCACCACAGGGGGAACGGTTTCCAGTATCTGGTGGACTGGGAGGGTTACGGCCCCGAGGAGAGGAGCTGGATATCCCGCCAACTCATTCTCGACCCCTCCCTCATTTGGGATTTCCACCGGGCTCACCCCGAGAAGATCAAACATTCCTCTTGTTTCATGTCGTGTTTTTCAGTTCACCCTGTCTGTCTGTTCTTTGTTTGTGCAGGCTGGGCATGGTATCCCATTTTTGGTCCTCATTATCTTTCAGCCTATCACTCTCCCCCTCTGCTCACATTCCGCACACCCTCTAATTATCCCATTAATACCCGCAGACATTCCTCACTCCTTTTAGTTATTCTATTAGCCCTTTCACCTGTTCCCCTCTTTCACAGTTTCTTTGCCAGTTTGTTACATTTGTCTCTGCTCTGTCAAGACATTCCCCGGCCAGTCTGTCTGTTTGCATTTCGCTTGTAACCTGTTTGTTTTCTTTGTTCCTCGCTCCAGTCCACCCAGCCTGCCTCCTGTTTTGCCCGCTCCAGCCCTGTCTCCTCACCTGCCCCGCTTTAGTTCACCAACCCCGCTTCCAGCCCTTCACCTAACATTCCCTGTTTATTTGAGTTGTCTTGCCTTGAATAAATTACTCCTTGCGGAGTCCTTTTGCATGAGTTTGCCTCCGCGTTCTGCATTTGGGTCCATACCAGTGTTCACTACCATAACAAGTCCAGTGTGAATAGGGTATTAGGCTTTATCAATGAGGCATAGTAAGGGTAATGTGCTCAAAGCTGCCAGACAAACAACCGTAGGATAAAATATTAGGCTACACATTAAAATGTTACACTCATCGTTACACTATTAATGTTACACTATTTAATTGTACAAATGCAGAACAACATTAATGAATACTAACACTTTGTTCATAGGCCTAATTGCATTGGAATGTAGATGTAGCCTACATGATTACTTGGGTCGTGATTTGCAATCCAAAGTTTGTGCACCACTGCTCTACAGGATGTAATCTTTTGCTGCATGCCCTGGGATGACATTTCTCTGTGATGTGTTTCACAAATGTTGCCATGTATATTACATTTATCTCGCACATATCAGCGCAAAGTAAATTTGAATGAGCATTTTCCATGTCTAGCCTAGGCAGATAATAATAAACCATAGTCTACATCAGGGCTGCACAACCCTGTTCCTGGAGATCTACCTTCCTATAGGTTTTCATTTCAACCCTAATTTGGCACACCTGCTTCTACTAATTAGCATCTCAACTGGATCTCCAGCTGTTAAATGAGGTGTGCTTTGTTAGGGTTGGAGTGAAAAACTACAGGATGGTAGATCTCCAGGAATAGGGTTGGGCAGGCCTGGTCTACATTATGTAAGATAATATTACCATAAAATAATATTCCACCATCAGGGAAATGCTGACAAATGTTCTAGCTTCACAGCAAATCGGTGCATCAAAGATTAAACATGACTGAGCCACCTATGAACACTTACACTACAGTATCTGAAATGCACTCATTGGTGGTGAAGTGGAAAAGCTAATGTGCATAATTTAAATATTACACACAGTAATACATACTATACATATCGAGGAGGAGCTCTTTGCCATGTTCGTAGGCATATTGTGAGGGTTGTGTTAAGGTTCGGAGAACCAGACCCGACCGATAAGGATTCTAAAAGCCTATCTAGAAAGATACGCCACAAACGCGGAAGTAGCCGCACCAGAGGAAATGAAAACAAAAGAACGGGAGCAAAACTTCCCTAGCCAAATCAAAGCAACCTCAAAAGGAGGCAAGTCTCAATAAACAGCGAGAACAAATAACAAAAGAACCTCACGCACTAAATCATTAGGCAGGAGGTAGAGAAACAAAGCAAAAACTTGATAAAACGAGTGAAGGAAAAGAAAAGAAAAGAAAAACCTGTTATCCAGAGCTCTTGTGGTGAAAGAGCTGACAAAAAAGGTAACAGGTATCAATAAAAAGGATAAAGAGAAAGATTGGAAATAAAAGAGAAAACCAATCTAATCCTAATTCTCTAACCAGACTTGCTACGTTTCTTATTCGTACGAACCAGAAATGCAGTGACCGAATTTCCTATACCTTACCGACTTCATTGTCAACATAACAAAGACAATATTGAAGTGTTGGAAATGCGGAAGTCCTGGGCAATTTATAGCCAGCAGGAAACGCAAAACAGGTGTAGGGAATAATTGTCGGGCAAGATACAAACACCGGAACGGAGGTGGAAAAAATCTGATAGAGTGTCCTGACGACGCCAAAAAGGAAACCAAAACGTCGAACCACAAAGGCTGCAAATAACCATGACACATATTCTCCAATCGAAACAATACTATTCATTGCGTAAAGCTATAGTGATACAACTAAACTTTCTATTACACTCTGTTGTCTTTTATTGTTCAAGGCATCAAATGAGACATTTAAAACACTGCTGGGATGCTTATAATGGTCTTTATTGGATACAAGAGTTGTCAATCGAAAGAGAATGAACTGGAATGCGTAGCAAAGGCTTGAACAGGTGGCAGGCTCTTAGGCGTTACAGATAGTGTAATTACATTATAAAGGGGTATATATTTCTCAAACGGATTGTCCAAGACAATATATGACCACTTAATCTTGAAAGGGACATCTCAATGTGTAGGTCTGTATTTGTTTACATTTATTTCGTGTTCATTAGCAGATATTGATAGTAGAATGACATGGTATAATTACACAGGAATTGCGTTTTATTTCGCTATTGAGTGAACAGCGTTTTTTATGTATTGGCATACATTCAGGCTATTGTTGGCTTTATCTTATTGCTATGATGGATTACGCATTTTAGGTGGTGAAAGAATATTTTTATGAACTCCCAGATGGATGCTATTGTCTAATGTGTTGTCCTGTATCATATACTAATAAAGCTAAAACAGTTTGTCGTTTTCACTCATAGTTTGGTTGATCAATTAATGTCTGAGTTGAATAATCTCACGGTGCTGGTGGCATGCCCACTAGGGGGTCAGCACGAAGGGGTTAATACTGAGATAAATGTGACAAATCATCAATTAAACCAAAATTACACCCCAATTGTGAATGTTCGGTGTCCAGCTTTGTTGCCTACCTCTCGTTTTCAGTCTATATCATTTCCAAGTCAAGTCATACCTATGAGGCAATGTGTTGGTTGAATGACATGCATGATAACTAGCATACTTTGCATATGTGTCTAATTGGAAAGAACACCAGAGAGAATTGAAACAGTTTAAAACATCCTCTCAATAACATGAGAACATTTTAAATGTAATGCAGTTTCATGATATTGTATATGGCAGTTACTTAATATTTGAGTCTTTAAAAAGATTAAATAATCGGTCTTCACTGGATCCAATTCAGAATAAGATTAAGACAAGGCACATATGTTGTGTGCTCTGACACATCTGTGGCCACATATCTGAGGCCACACTATGAACCTGCGTATACAAAATGGCATATATTACCCTGTGTTATAAAAAAACTTAAAATGAAGCATGGGTGGTGTGATGTTCTCACTCCCGTCCTCTTGTATCCTGTGTTTTACCTGTTTCCTTTCGTATCATGTTTGTCTCTCCCTAGTTTGTTTCCCTCGTGCTGCAGGTTGGGCGTGGTTTTTCCCTTTTGTGTCACTCTGTTCCACTACTCGTCATCCGCCTCTCCCTTTCCTTCCTTCCGCATGCATTCCACACACTCTCTGCTCCGTTAATCACTCACGCATACATTCGCACGCGGCACCTAATTGATACTTGTTAATGTTTGTATTTAGTCACCCGGTGTTCTTTGTCCTGTGCCAGTTCGTTAACTCTCCTTGTGAAAACCTCTGGTCTTGTCTTGTGGATACTTAGTATCTAGTCTAGTCGTGCACTTGAAAACTTTGTCTTGCATTCCGGTGTTAGCTCGCCTTTCTACTCTGTCGGGTTTTGATCAAGCTCTCGCCAGGAACGGCGCTTCTCGCTGTTCGGTCTGTCCTGCCTCGCTGTACTAACTCTTGTCTGCTCTGAGTCTACCAACCTGCAGTTGTTTGCATTCCCTGCTTGTGCTGCTGTTCCTGCCAAACCAACTGCCGTGTGTGCATGCAGTCAGAGCTCCAGCTCTTCTACTCTGCGGCGGTGCCCGCCTCCTGTTTGTGCTGCTGCCGCTGCCATCCTGCTGCTGCGTACACGCCCAGCCTGGACCCTGCTCAGCTAACCTGCAACTGTTCCTGCCACTCCGCTCTGCCCTGGTTCCCGCTCCCCGCTCCTCCTCTGCTCAGCTTGCCCGGTTTCCTGTCACCATCACCAGCCCCCGGCCTCTCCTGCTTCCGCTATTCCCCTGCTGTACCCACCACCTGGACTGTTCATCTTTATTAATGTTCTCCCTATGCTTCAGGAGGGATTCTGGTCGAAGCAATAATTTATTGGAGCCTAGCGCTCCCTGTATTGTCTGTCTGTATTGAGTCCAGTTCCTGCTAGGAACCATAACTGATTTTCCTTATTCTCCCTATGCTTCAGGAGGGATTCTGGTCAAAGCAATAAAATAATTGAGTATTGGAATTTCCTGTGTTCGAGACGTGCATTTGAGTCCAGTTCATACTCGGAACCGTAACAGATGGGAGCAACATAATTGAGTTTTGATTGTCTATTTTAGTCATTTACCCCATAAGTACACTAATTAATGATGCTGATTAGCCAGTTAGTGAAGAAGTTTTCAATTTCAATTTCAATTTCAATTTTATTTTTTATACAGGGAAAAAAGATATTAGTACATAAAAGTCCTAACATCTTTGGGCCCTACTCAGTACATTACTGTTTTACAGAGGGTTCCCTGTCCTACAGCATAGGGAAAGAAAAAAAAGAAAAAGAAAATAAATTGAGATGAACAGAAAATGAGGAAAAAATAACAAAGACAGGGGTAAAAAATCTATAAAATCTATAGATGTACAGAAATTAAAATGTGAGAAATTTCAGAAAGAAATATGTAGAAACAATGAAAAATAATAATAATAATAATAATAATAATAATAATAAAGTGAGTGTTTATGGAGCAGACACAGCGTGATCTGAAATTAATTATAGTCTAGTGTTGACAGATTTGGTTATTTATAAGATGAGATTTGAGCTGTTTTTTAAAGTTGTTAGAATGTATATTTGTCCTTATATTTAATGGTAAATTATTCCATGATTCTGTGTTTCTATTGAAAAACGATTTTTGACCAAAATTGTTTTTGTATCTTTGAAGTGGATTTAATGCGTTTGTAATGGAACGGGTTTGTCTTTGTTGTCGGTTATTGGAATGACGTGGCAATAGGTTGTTAATGATCTGAGGAAGAGTATTGTTTTGTATTTTATGGTAAAGTTTTAAGTTCAGTAACATTTGGTAATTTTCAAAAGTGAGTGCGTTTACTTGTTGTAAGGCAGTGCAATGATGTGTGCGAGATGGTAATTTCGCGTGAATTTTGTGCGATCTATTATAAAGACGAATGATTGGGTCTAATGTGCATTTTGTAGCAGATGACCAAATTGGTAAACAATATGATAATGTGGATAGAATTATGGCATTTAAATATGTATTTGAAACGGTTCGTGTAAGATATGTCCGAATTTTATTGTAGACGAAAAGTTTTTTATTTAGCTGTTTTGCAAGGTATTCAATATGTGGTTTAAACGTCATATGATCGTCAAGCGTGACGCCGAGATATTTATAGGTACTTGTTACGGACAAGGGTTCGTTTTTTAGTTGTATAGGGGGCGGAGTCGAAAATGTTTTTTGAGAGGATCGAAAATACATACATTGTGTTTTTTTTATATTTAATGTTAAATGATTTCTGTGTAACCAGTGGTGAAGAGCTTGTAGGTCTAATGAAAGTTTGGAATGAATGTCATCTATTTTATGCGCAGAGGTAAAGATAACGGTGTCGTCCGCATATAGAAGCACTTGGGTTGATGAGCATACTGAGGGCAGATCATTAATATATAATATGAACAATAGCGGTCCTAGAATAGATCCTTGTGGTACACCGATATTGCTTGTCATAGAAGTGGATTTAAGTTGATCTATTTGGACCAGTTGTGTTCTTTCTAATAGATATGATGAAAACATGTTTATTGCAGTTGATGATAGGTTGAACTTCGTTAACTTATTGAGAAGTATTGAATGATTAACGGTATCAAATGCTTTTGAAAAGTCGATAAATATTGCACCGGTTATATTCCCTACATTTAATGATTGTCTAATTGATTCCGTGAGATATAATACTGCGGACGTGGTTGATCTGTTTGTTCGAAAACCAAACTGAAATTCATTTAAAAGACCGTGTGATTCTAAGTAGTCGGTGAGCTGAGTGGCTAGCACCTTTTCCAGGATCTTTGACATTATGGGAAGAATAGATATCGGTCTATAATTTGATATGACTGTTGGATCACCTGATTTGTAAATGGGAATGATTTTAGATGTTTTCCATGCGGAAGGAAAAACAGACTTTGTAATACATAAGTTTATGAGATGATGGGTGACTGTTAATAAAGAGTCCAAATGTGACAGAAAGAAGTCTGAGTTCATGTCATGTGTATCCTTTGTTTTTGTCTTCTTTAGAGAATGTGTGATGTTTATTAAACAGTCTTGAGATATTTCTGCGAAGGAGAAAGGTTGTGATTGTGAGGCAGAAAATTCCAATTGTTGCACAGATGGATCAAAGTGGGCTGCGAGCTCTTCTACTGATGAAATAAAAAACGTATTAAACGCGCAAGCAAGTTTTTGAGGCTCTGTTAGCAATAATCCCTGTGAGAAAACGCTTATCTTGCCTTGGTTATTTTTTGTCCTTCCTCCAGTTATGGAGTTCAGTGCATCCCACAGCTTTTTGGGGTGCAAAGAGGCTTCATTTATGAGTTTCTGATAATAATTCGTTTTTGCTTTCTGTAACTCTACGATACATTTATTTCTAATTGTCGCAAAAGCTTGCTTATCTATTAATAATTTAGTACGATAGTAGTTTTTCATAAGTTTTGATTTTTGTTTGAGCAGACGTAATATATTTGGTGTAATCCAAGGTAAAGATAATTGTCGAGACTTTAGTTTAGAATTTTTTGTGTATTTTTTAGTTAGAGTCTTAATTTTTTCATGCATTCTCGTGAGTATTTTCTCTGGGTTGCTCATCTTATTCTCCTCTTCCCAGTTAATGTTATTAATCTCGTTTTGGTACGTCTGTTTTTGGGAGCCTGGTATCGTTTTTATAACATTCAATTTGTGTCCCTTGTGTTCTATAATTTTTTTTCTAATAGCAAAGGTAAGAAAATGGTCAGATAATGTTGTTTTAATAACCCCATTTAGGTTATATTTTGTCGGTTCATTGGAAAAAATTAGATCAATAATTGTTTCACATGTACTACATACTCGCGTTGGTTCCTTTATCAATTGTTCAAGTCCAAATATGGTTGCTACATGTTTTAACGGTGTAGCAATAGTATCATTCCAATTTAAGTTAAAATCACCAAGTAGTATATATTCTTTTGTTTTGACCGACTCAAGAATAGTTGTTAGGGATGATACATAATCTATTGGTGACGTGTTAGGGGGTTTGTATGAAACTAAAATGTCTATAGCATGCTGAGACGTTAAATAAAAGGTGATTTGTAACGTTTCGGATGCCGTATCTGTTTGATTATTTGTTGATGAGTACTTATTTGATACATATATTGCTACTCCTCCTCCACGTTTCCCAACCCGGTCTTTACGAAATAAATGGTAATTCTCAATATAAAGAAAGGAATCCGGAATTGTTGGTGTTAGCCAAGTTTCCGAGATAGCAAGAATATCTATGCTAGTTTGTGTCATCAGCATTTTAATTTGGTCAAATTTTGATATTAAGCTACAGACATTGAGATGACATATTTTTAGTCCTTTAGCATTTCCAAGATTACTCACTGTTTTGGGGGTCTTCCAGTTTTGTTTATTTCTCTTGTTTCTATTTCTTAATGCATTGACAGCGCTGGAACCCCCGGCTCTAAGAACGTCACAAACAGGAGGGACAGTAGGCCGAGGCAACACAAACGGAAGAGGAATGATTTCCGGTGAGGGGGTGTTGGATGTAAATAGTCAGTCCCGTGGATAGTTCTGAACAGCGTGCTGCAAATTTGCAGCTAGCATTTGGCTACCCAGCCTGTTGGGGTGTACTCCATCATATCTAAAAAAGGCAAAATTGTTCCAAAACAAATTAAAATTATCAATAAAACCTATGTTGTTCGCTCTGCAAGCGGACTGGAGCCAGGTGTTAAGGCTGAGGGTTCGACTGAAGCGTGCCGCTCCCCTCAGCGTGGGCAGGGGGCCGGAAATAAAAACCGACTTTCCACAGTTATTTAAAAATTTAAAAAGGTCGTTAAAATCCTTTTTTGTCAGTTCAGACTGCTGACGAGCTATGTCATTTGATCCCACATGAACTATCACCCTGATTATGGAAGACGGAGTGATGGCATCAGACCCGATAGCTTACCCAGGATGATAGGGACCGTAGCCCCCGGGGAAGCAGTGTGTGGCTGCGTTAAAAAAGCGGAGGTTCCTGGTTATGGAGTCTCCCACTATTAACGTGGTCGGGGAGAAGAGGGGACGAGGAGATAACAAACCCGTTGAGGGTGTCCGGGCAAGCGGGAGTTGTGGCGAGTCAGTGACAGCAGCCACAGGGGGAGCGTTCATCACCGGCTCAGGGCAGGGAAGACATTCAGAGTGTCTGATCACTGCCTCCTTCAGGATCCTTCGCCGGGAAGCGGAGGTCAACGCATTGGATGAGGGCCGCTGATCTGGACGTACGGTGGAGCGGTGAGCCACCAGAGTGCCGCCAGGCTCCAGTAGCGGAAAGGCTGCAGTGTTAGGAGGTGCCGGAGCATCGACAGCCAGGACCGCAAAGCGGTTTGAGCAGTTTAGGTGAGGCGGTGAGGCAGCCCCGTTTGAGACTCTCCTGCGATCACGGACCACCACTTCAGTCCAGGGCGGCTGGTGGTTCGGAGTCGAGCAGGAAGAAGGCCGTGGCTGAGACGAGGGTTCCCATGGAATTGTATCCTGCAAGGCTGCGCCGAGAGGCAATCTTCTTGGTCTGCTCGAGAGCCACGTCCATATAGCTGGATAAAAGGGCATTTTTCCTTTTTAATTCATCCGAGAGCCGTCGGATGTCCTCCTCCAGGTCAGTGATTATTTTACTCGCTTTATTAAATAGTAGTTCGTCCTCACCAGTCATGGTTGACATGGTGAAACTTGCGCTTGAACTGAAGAATCTGTTGAAACGCTTGTACTACGGTCGAGGGTAAAAAAATAAAATGATAAAGAACTAAACTCGTACTAAAAAATAAAAATAAAAGTATAAAATGCTAAAATAATAAGACAATAAAATAACAGGACGATAAGAATAATAAAATAATATAAAATAATGATAAAATGCCAGAATCGAGCCGACTATGTCAAACTTCAAGCTCTGTCAAACTTCAAGCTCTGTCAAACTTCAAGCTCTGTCCCGCGCAAACTCTGTCCCACAATGCAATTCAAGTTAATGAGTAACTTTGTAATGAAAACAAACTTGGTTGTATGCATCAAAATCTGAAGTCTATAGGGTGCAATTGGCTATGGTCTGAGTTATGCAAAACCCCAATTGAGGACTCTTTCTACAAATTCAGCTTGTTGTATTTTATACAACAACCGTCTCAAACCGTATCAAACATAGAACAAAATATGTAACTGAAATGGTAACACTGAACTATAAAATCTTTGTCCCATTAGTCCTGTTACTATGGTCAGTCCTATTTCCACAGTGTCAACCCTATTATATACATTACATTATATAGATAAATTTGATCAAAAAAGTCAAAATGGTAAAACATTTACCCCTTTGACTGGTTAAAAATAACAATGACCTATTATGGACTTGGACATAGTGGGAGGTTTTTGCTTTTAAATTTCAACGTTTTTCCTATCAATACATTATCTGTTGCCTGAAAATCAGCCCTGGCATAATCGTTACAAAAGCAATAACATTTAAAAGACATTCATAATCTGAACATGAACTCAGCGTAGAGAGAGACCAAAATGTAATAACAATTTACCAGACTTTTTTATTTACAAATGTTTCAAATATTAATTAATATGTCTGTAACAGGATTGACACTATATCCAAAACAAAGATTAGATTATTTGAAATTTCAACTTTTCAAATGTCAAAAGGTCCACTTTTCATGGAATGACCTAGGAGCTGGACAATCCACAGATAATGTTTTATAAGGACATTAGCTGCTGGATTACCATCGCAAAATAATTCGGTAGCACTTTAAGGTCCTGTTATAAATAATTTGTAAACCAAACTAATGTCATCCGCAAAAGAATTCAGTAACACTTTAAGGTCCTGTTATAAATAATTTGTAAACCAAACTAATGCTTTACAAATATGAGTTATTACGTCTTACTTATCTGTACTTAATTCATATGAATACATAAACTGTGGTCTTTAGTTTAGGTGGTGCAGTACCATATACATTATTTCACACATATGAACTATTAACTAATGCCTTACAAAAAGTCATTATTAGAAAAAACTTTATAAATGGTTAATAGATCATTTACTAATGGTTTACAAATTCTTTATAACGGAACCTTAAAATAAAGTGTTACCAAAAATTTTATTTAATAAAAAATTGTCAATTATTTCAGAATTTCTGCACATAAATTATAAATAACATTACGTCAAACAATTTGAAAGTGCACTGGAGAAGAGTTGAGGGTAATAAAAACATGCATGCGGTGTAAACACACACAGACGGCTTTGCTGGCTCGGAGCCACACACCATCCGTGCCCAAAGAATGCAGAGTAATGCTGGCATTATTATGCGTGTGACCAGACTGTGAGGTTGTAGCTGGTTTTGCTCAGGAATGTGGGAGTTGTGATTTTAAACCGGATTTTATGGGCACGCACAGTGCACACACGCATGCATCGATCATAACAATTTATTGGCTACCTGTCAGCTGGAATTTATGAATCACCAGCAGCATATGGAGCAAGATCCATGCATTTTTATGAATGACAAGGGTTTTTCTGAGCACCAGTCTGGGTGCTCTGGGTTCACACATAGGTATTTCTCCAAGCACTCTCAAATGCAGGAGGAAATTTAAGTAGGTCTGATCGCGACTTTGAAGTTTTTTTTTGCAAGCACTGAAATGCTCATGCCTCATGCCCAACCACGTTTCTTTCACCAGCCAAAGAGCTGGTGAAATATCTCTGAATGCAGAGAGCGAAACTTCCATTCTCAGAGGGAAACAGAAAGGGTTTGATCCACCCAACCATGACAATAATACAGTATTTTCTGATATACTCTTACCATGATACAGATACTGTTTTACACTTTCTCTTAATATCCAGCACGACTGGAATATATATATATATATATATATATATATCAGTGGCGTAACGTCGGCTGTAAAATAGGCCTTCGGTAACCTTACCTTTATACGGATATTACTCTCAACCTGTTTCTACTTATAGTTCTTAATTATCAATCAAGCAATTCAATAACTGAATAACAAACATCAATGAATATATCAAGTTTTTCTGTGCTAGTATTTTTCTTTGTGTCATAAAATGGGTAGCACTTAAATATATGTAGCGACGGCCTGCGCGTTGGAAAAAGTGCGGATTACTTGTTTCCGTTTATTTAGATTCAGTAGCCTAACAATCAATCCATTCATTCTCTGAATAATCAAGACCAATTTGTAGCCTATAATGATTTAGAAATGATAACGACAGAGACAACTTAAGATTGTTTAACAAGGATCAGGCAATAATCTGAATGCGTTAAAGAATGTAATTAATTTTAAGACAACACTAAAAAAAAAAACAGGACAGCCTCTTAAGTGTCTCGAATCATTGAGAGCAGCACATAATACAGGCTATAAATACTCATTTACGAAAATCTACGTTGAACATTTAAACATGGAGCATTTAAAAGTCAGAATCTTCGCATGCTAACACAACATCATAAATAGAAAGAATACCAAACCCGGACTACTTCGCTAGGACTAACCCGCGATAAGGAGGACTGGAGCACACAGAGCTCAGAGCAAAACAAAATATTTTAATGCGACTGACGTTTCGACGTCAACGACGTCTTCTTCAGAGTCAAATGGAAATACAGACAATGCACCGGGAGGTATATAAATACCCTCCCATCAATTACACAAAGTAAGGTGCGCATGTGTAGGACTAATATACAGTATCTCGTCATCAATACCACATACATAATGTTATCTTCTTTAACAGGGTAAAGAGAAGACCGACAAATGTCATAGGTAAATAAACTGAATAATTGTCTATTGTGAACATGGCATAAAACAATATACAAAGAAAATCAAAAAGCCTGTACACAAGTTACAAAAAACATGAAAGATTCAACGACTCATTTAACCCATTGGGTTCCACACTATTGAGTGTATGTATCCAGTACGCCTCTCTGCGGAGCAGTTGCTTAATAATATCTCCACCTCTGGATGATAAAGTGACTCTCTCAATACCCCAAAATTTTAAAGAAGAGACAGAACCATGATTGGCTTCAGCGTAATGTCGCGCAATTGCATAGTCCATATTCTTGGACCGGATCGCGGTCTTATGTTCAGCAATTCTAAGTTTGAGGGCTCTCTTGGTCTGTCCGATATAGATTTTGGAGCATATACATTTCAACATGCAGATTACATGGGTAGTGTTGCAGTTAATAAAAGTGGTTATTTTGAATTCCTTGCCCGAACGTGGATGACAAAAGACTTTGATGTCATTGGAGTTAGAGCAATGGACACAGTGTCCACAGCGATAGAACCCTCTAGGGGGCGTAAAATTTGTCTTTATTGGTTTTGTAAATTATTTTTCCAATAAAAACATTCTATTACATTATTAACAACTTTTCATTTCACATTTTAAAAACATGTTATATCATGGGGGGGGGGGGTTTATTTCCCGTCCCTTTAATTTTTTTAAAATTAACATGCAACATTTAAGACATCACAATAAAATACATCACATACATAAATTCCACAGTACAAAAGAAAATCACAAGACATCGAAATGAATTCAAAGCATGCGTTCCCGGGTTATTGGGTGGGAAATGTTCTGTCTCTCTCTCTCTTCCTTGGGATGGAGGGGGGTGGACTAAATGATCAGTTCTTTCCAATGTTCCACCCCCCATTTCTCTCTCGCCAGACACTTGTCCTTCGCAAAGTCAACCATAACGCCGTCTTGGAGGAGGTTTTGCGCCCTCCTCCTGAGAGTGACCAGGTCTACTGTTGTTTTTTGGTAGACCTTGATGTTCCTCGCCTCCCACAGGACCTGCTTCACAGTGTTTATGATCCTCCACTGACGCTGGAGCTCCGGTGTTCTACATCCTCCACTTGGGCCGTAGAGGACACTCTCAGCAGTCAGGGAGGACCTTGGCAGCAACCTGTTATGGGAGACAGAAGAAACAACAAGGCCCCAGACCCGTCTGGCCACGGAGCACTCCCAGAACAGGTGGTAGATGTGTCCTGAGTCAGTGCATCCGTGGGGGCAGCGCTCGGTCAGTGCCAAGTGTCGCTTATACATAAATGACCTGGTGGGGAGACACATGTGGGCAGACATCCAGGCAATGTCCTTTTGCTTGTTGTTTATGCATTTGTTTAGGACATTTGCCCAGATTATAGACGGGTCCAGAGTCGTGCTTCCCCTCGGGAGTGTCATGGTCTCCTTTGATCTTAAATGAGCCATGATTATTTTATAGCTCCACGAGGTCAGCCCGGCCCTGGGCAATCCTGCCCCAAAAGCAAAGTCCCTCAGGGCTCGATATACATATGGGGGGTCCCAGCTATACGGTATGGTGAGGTCCAGCGCGCACAGGCCCATCGTCCTCAGGAAGGGAGTGGCATAGTACCTAGCAAAGGCACCAGAGGCCTTCTCGACCTTCCGAGTATTCTGGACCAGTGTGGCCAGACCCTGCACCAACGTGATGTTAACCATGTCTGGAACCCCCCTGCCCCCATTCTGCTCTTCCTTGAGGAGGGTAGCTCTTTTCAATTTTTCCATAGTGCTCCCCCAGACAAAGCGAAAGGCCATTCTAGTAATGAGTTTACTAGTGGCCTTGTCTGGGGGAAACACCCTCCCCAAGTAGAGAAAAATGGGAAGGACTATTGCCTTCAGGACCAGGATCTTACCCGTCTGAGTCAGAGGCCGCACGCTCCAGCTCCGGAGTTTAGCCTGGACGTGGCGGAGGGTTCCCTCCCAGCTCAGCCTTCCTTCTCCGTCTGACTGGAAGGTCACCCCCAGGAGCTTGATATTATCTCTGCGTACAGGGAAAGAAACGGTTAGTGGCTCCCTCCAATGCCGAGACAGAAACAGCTCACTCTTGTCCCTATTGACTAGGGCGCCAGTGGCTGCACAGAAGTCATCCAGCACCCTGTTAGCCACGGTGATGGAGTGACTATCTGTGCCGACGATGGTAATGTCGTCCATGTACGCCATCACCCTAAGCCGCTCCCCCTGGGCCCCGGGCAGTGGATATCCAGCAATGCCCGGGTTGCCCCTGATGGCCTGAAGGAACGGCTCGAGGTAGATGACGTACAGGAGGGATGCTAGGGGGCATCCCTGCCTGACGCCAGACCTAATGGCAAACGGGGCGGATGGTTGCTTGTTCACAACCACCCTCCCCGAGATGTCAGTCAAACACATTTTGGTCCAGCGCAGGAGGAAGCTAGGGAAATTAAACCTCTCTAGCACCCTCTCCAAGCACACATGACTTACCCTGTCAAAGGCCTTCTCCTGGTCTAGGCTGAGAAGACCCAAGGGGGACCCGCGCTCCCCGGAGTGGATTATGACATCCCTCACGAGGAGCAGGTTGTCGTTTATGGACCTCCCTGGTATACTGCACGTTTGGTCAGGGCCGACCACCGATGTCATCAGGTGTTGGAACCTCCTCATCAGCGCCTTCGCCATGATCTTATAATCAGCTTCTTCTTCTTCGTTTGGGTAGGATCTTTTTGTCCCACATCCCCAGACTCGGGGCCGAGGGGCTATCCTTTTACCACCCCGAGCCTGGGGGGGGGTTCACCCGGACTATATTTCAGGGCACACCTCCAGTAGCCACGTCACCGTGTCATCATCCAGAACCGACAGACCATGCATCCCATTGGGTGCCCGATAAATCGGGCAGTCCAGGATGACATGGTCTGCGGTTTGTTCCTCCGCGCCACACTCGCAGGCTGCGCAAGAAGCCAAGCCCCATCTGTGCATCGATGAGCGGAAGCGCCCAACGCCGGTCCGGAGGCGGTTAAGCCTCACCCATGCCAGTCTAGGCAGGTCCACCCCAATAGGGGGAAAACCGACGTCTGGGATGAAGTCACGGAGTCTAGAGGTGTTCTCCTCCCACTCCGTGCTCCAGATGTAATCCGCCCACCGTGCCGCACTGATGTTAAGATCACTGCATTGCTGCAGGAATTCCTGTGCGGCAGGCACAAATGGGTGTCTCGACTTAAGGCGCCGGGGAGGCTCAGCAATTACAGCGAGCCTTTCGTGGAGCAGATGGTTTGGCTCCATGGCCCGGCACGCGAGACGTGCTGTGGCTCCCGCGCGGCGAAGCCCAGCGGGCTGGATGCCTGCAAGAATGGGAAGATTGTCCACAGGAGTGGGACGCAGGCATCCTGTCACGATGCGCAAGGCTTCGTTGATGGGCATATCGATGAGGCGGGTGTGGTCACTGCGACACCATACCGGTGCGCAGTACTCACTAGTCGAGTAAACAAGGGCCAGGGCTGCCGTACGCAATGTTCTTGCGTCGGCGCCCCAGCCTGACCCGACTAGTCGCCTCATCAATGCCACACGAGATGTTAACTTCTTGCGCAGTGACTCAAGGTGTCGGCGAAACGTGAGCGACCTGTCCAATGTCACGCCGAGGTAGATTGGCTCAGCGCAGCATGGCAGGGGTGTTCCGCCAATATATATTCGGAGCTCACGTTTAGCCTCCCTGTTGTTAAGATGGAAGGCCGCCGACACCGTCTTTGCCTCGCTGAGCTTCAACCTCCATTTCCAGAGGTATGCCACTAGTGTCTGCATGTCCTGGCTCAAAGTCCCCTCCAATGACTGCCAGTCTCCAGCGGAGTACACCAACGCGAGGTCATCCGCGTAGGCATACTTTCGCGAGACTGTATCAGGCAAGTCATAAGTGTAGATATTATAGAGGAGGGGGGCCAGGACAGATCCCTGGGGGACGCCGTTCTTGAGGAGCTGAGAGGAGGTTAATCGGCCGCCAGTGCCGGAGGTCCTTCAGGTCCCCCTTCTTAGGGACAAGAGCAACCGCACTCTGCCTCAGTGAAGCCCCCAACCGCCCCTCCCTGTACGCCGCCCTGAAGACTTCCGCCACGTCCTCCTTCAGGAGATCCCAAAAGGCCTGATAAAATTCGGCCGGGATCCCGTCAGGACCAGGAGCTTTGTGCTGATTAAGGGAGCGCACGGCCCGGGTGAGCTCCTCGGCGCTCAACTCTGGTTCCCTGCTCTCATCCCCCAGGCGTCTGTCCAGGCAGCCCAGGAAGGTGTCCATGAGAGCCCCATCTGCGGGCCTTATACTGTACAGACCCGCATAGAACTCCCTGGCCAAGGCCCTGGAGTTTGGAGCGGAAGGTGTATTTTCTCCGCTCCTCCCGATAGAGGGCGGAGAGGCTCTGTTTAGCGAGTGCAATCTCGCTGCTTACCTCCAGGCCTCGGGACTGGAGGAGGCTCAGTCTCTGGAGGGCAGCATTAGCATGGTCAAAAGCCGCCCTCCTTTCCTTTGCCTTCCTCCGCCCGACTGCCCGGAAGTAGCCCTGCACCCGCTCCTTCACCATCTCCCACCACTCTATCGGGGAGTCAAAAAGATGTTTTAGACTCACCCACTCCAGGTACCGCCTCGAGAAGGAGAGGCACACTTTGGGGTCCTCGTCATCAATACCACATACATAATGTTATCTTCTTTAACAGGGTAAAGAGAAGACCGACAAATGTCATAGGTAAATAAACTGAACAATTGTCTATTGTGAACATGGCCTAAAACAATATACAAAGAAAATCAAAAAGCCTGTACACAAGTTACAAAAAACATGAAAGATTCAACGACTCATTTAACCCATTGGGTTCCACACTATTGAGTGTATGTATCCAGTACGCCTCTCTGCGGAGCAGTTGCTTAATAATATCTCCGCCTCTGGATGATAAAGTGACTCTCTCAATACCCCAAAATTTTAAAGAAGAGACAGAACCATGATTGGCTTCAGCGTAATGTCGCGCAATTGCATAGTCCATATTCTTGGACCGGATCGCGGTCTTATGTTCAGCAATTCTAAGTTTGAGGGCTCTCTTGGTCTGTCCGATATAGATTTTGGAGCATATACATTTCAACATGCAGATTACATGGGTAGTGTTGCAGTTAATAAAAGTGGTTATTTTGAATTCCTTGCCCGAACGTGGATGACAAAAGACTTTGATGTCATTGGAGTTAGAGCAATGGACACAGTGTCCACAGCGATAGAACCCTCTAGGGGGCGTAGGTAGCCAGGAGGGTTTTGTCTGCGGACTACTCACCATGCTATGAACCACCTTATCTTTTAAGTTATGTGGCCTTCTAAAGCACACTCGCGGAGGTTCGGAAGTAAATTTATTTAAAAGAGGGTCACTCTGGAGAATGGGCCAGTGTTTACGGACAATATTTTTGACTCTTCCAGCGACCGGACTGAACTCAGTGGAAAAGCAAATACGAGAAAGGGTAGCACGCTTAGGCTTTTTACAGAGGAGGGACTTCCTATCAGTGTGGCGGGCACGGTCAATGGCGGCAGTGACGTCAACAATACTGTAGCCTCTTTGAAGAAATCTGCTACGCATCTGACAGATGTTGCTCTCAAATTCTGCATCCGTGCTACAGTTGCGTCTCAAGCGCAAGAACTGTCCAATCGGTATATTGCGTATCAGTGGACGGGGGTGATTGCTGTCTGCTCTTAACAGAGTATTTCTGCTTAAGGGTTTACGGAAGATGGTAGATTCACCCCCTTTTTACAACATCATAAATGTCGATATACAAAAATTCAACACAAGTTTATGTTGCACAGAACAATAATGCTATCTCAAAATAACTTGGTAGCCTAATAATTTACTTCTTGTTCTTGGTTATTGAGTGAATCAATTATTTGATTGACAATCAGGACAAGTAAACGGAAACAGATTGAGAGTGATCATCCGTTAAAGGTAAGTTTACAGAAGGCCTAGTTCTACTCCCACGGTACGCCACTGATATATATATATATATATATGTGTGTAAAAAGGTAAAGTTAAATGTCTCTGCTAAGCTACATAAGTGTAAGGGTTATCTGGAAAACAGCAATTGTGCATAATGCATTATTATTATTTCTTTATTGATTGACACTTTTATATTTTAGTTGTTAATTATCACATCAATTATTCTATTGTGCCAGTCTTTTCATTTTCATTTATATTTACCCTCTCATAATTTCCTTCAATCTTATTAGCTAGTGAGTTTTTTTATTAGATGACACACTTCCTGACTCCATTTTGAATTTGCCTGAAACGTGTGCAGTTGTACAGAGTTGTTCAGTAAAGCAGCCAAAAAGATAATCGATCTCCATCCAGTTTCTGTTCATGTTTGAGAGTAATCCATCACCAAATACGAACCCCCAAATTTACATAAACTACAGTACCAGTGACTTTTCTCCTCAACTTTTAGGTAAATCCTGATATTACTGTAAACAATGTTCATTGCTGTTGTTGGGGTGCAGACGATAGATGACAGTACTGCAGGGGATTCACGCCAGTAGTTTATTAACAGGCGGTATTCACGGTACGACAATCGAGCCAACAATGGAACGCACACTGTCCTCTGTAACCGCATGCACAGATCAATCCTCCCCTCCAGTTTCACTGGAGGCAGCCGGCACTGTGACATGCCCCTCCTCCACAAATACATTTTTAAAAATCAGCAATGAGTATGGACGTCAAAAAAATTCAGTATTGACGTCAAAAGCGGCTTAGTCTGGGTTGTTGCTTGTCTGGTCTTGTTAAAGATCTCAATGCAGTGACAAGCCCCACTGATGGTATCAAATTTTGATCATGTCGGTGGGGACTGTGGCCAGCAGCCCTGCCTAAGTGGTTGTCACCAGGGATGATAGCGGTTGGCACGACTGGCCCTGTCTCCTCATGCAAGAACAATTCCTTTGGTTGACCAGGTTTGTCTGGCTACATAGACTATAGTCCTCTGAAAACAACCTTTTACACACACAGATTGTGGATTTGCAAGTTGCATATCTTTTCATATCAACAAATCCACCAAAGTACTGTCAAGATTAATGACTGGTGAAGATGCAAATCAAGAAACACTGTTATTACTATATCCTTCTCTGACAAGGCAACATGCCATTACACTGTTATTACTATATCCTTCTCTGACAAGGCAACATGCCATTACCTTTCCGGGCTTCTAAATCGTCAACAGCTCAGTTGGCACCATTTTTGGGGTTACAAAACACTTAAAAAGTCCACTTGGCTGTGACATCACTTCAGTCCCCACCGATAAGTGAAACAATGAACTAAACATCAGTGAAGATTGTACTTTCTGGAAAGCCATTGCCAACAATTCTTTCAACTCAACCTGAGTCAGGTATTGGGGTGAAAGGTCACCTTCATTCCTTCTTCATCATGTTTATTTTGTTCAGAAGAGCATTTCCAGCTTTGGTGTTTTCCTGCCAGATTGGCTAAAATTGTCACTGATTTCACGCACTGATGGATGCTTGATAAACCAGTTGACCTTTTGGATTTATTCCCCATGGCTTTGTCAACTGTATAAGCCAGAGTTTTTAGTTAAAAAGCAAAATGTAAACATTCAACAAAAATAGGCGATTTCCGTAGTGACCATCGGTTGATGATTTGATCAAGTTTTCTTCATCCCAAAACAAGCGGGTTTTGGAGGTGTTAACATAATGGTTACATGTATCTTGGCAGGCACCTTGTGCCATTTTGGCTAATAAATTGCACATCAGCCCCAGTAGCCCTGGTAAACATTTGTTCTGAATCTGCCAAGATCCTCAGTACTCTGCTCTAGCATTAGCACGACTATGTGGCTCCTGCAAATTAAAATGCATGAGTTCTGTTCTTTCTGCTAATGGGCTCTACGTGCTTAACAATCCAGCAGAGGTCCGTACTCTTATTTTAATTGCTCTCGCACTTTTGAGGAGCCAGTTTCCCCGCACTGGCAGTGTGGTGTCTGTGATTGATGCTTTTAATCCACAGGGGTGGAGTGTAAAATAACCAGAACCGGCTCTCGCTCAGCATGTTTACACGCATACCACTAATTCAGCATCTGCACACACTCAAACCCAAACTTTCTCTGCCTGTGTGAATGTGTGTTTCAGTCTTGGTGTCAGTGTGAATGTGTGTGTGTGTGTGTGTGTGTGTGTGTGTGTGTGTGTGTGTGTGTGTGTGTGTGTGTGTGTGTGTGTGTGTGTGTGTGTGTGTGTGTGTGCGTGTGCGTGTGCGGGCATGTTTGTGTATGTGCTCCTCCCTGCTCACGTGAACAGTAATGAAAATCAGGTCATGATGTTAATGCAGTTTGATCTTCTTCAGCATTTTATCAACAAAGTAAAATTAAGCCAAACACATACTAAGAATAATTGAATACCATTACGCTTTAAAACAGGGGAGGGAAATTCCATTCCCTGAGGGCCAGTGTGTTTGCAGGTTTTCGCTTCCACCATTATCCAGGCTCAATTAGCTCTAGAGCTAATTAACTCTCCACACCGAAACTGGTTCCCTTGTAAGTATATTAGACCACAGTAAAACGTGCAGGGACATAAGAAGAGTTATCAGTCGTGATTGATGGGCTTGTTCAATTATTGGGCTAATTCAATAATTAAGAGAATAAATTGGAATGATATACAGAAACAGACACCACACTGCTTGGCCACTACTGCATTAAAGTATAATATGCCAATCAATGTTTTTTATTGGAATGCAGTTTCTTATTCCTCTAAAGCAGCGCAAGAACAGAACACTCTTCCTGGTTCAGAAGCACGTACAATCCTCTCTATTTCTTAACCCTGAAGTATGAGCACTATAAGATGTATTTCCTCAATTTCTAAGTGTGGGTCACCCGCTTCTCCAAAGCAGACATTGTTCTCAAGCAGGTAATACAGTGCCCTTCTTCACTTTGATTCTTGTGTTAAACACCTCCGTCTCATGGGCTTCTTCTGTTATTTCCAATAAAAACCTGAGCCCTGCAGAACCTAACATGGCAATAAAAAAGGCTTCTCTCTTTGCCTCCAGAGGATAGCCTGATAATATTATTCCTGGTAAATATTGCCAAAGGTGACCCTCAGAGGTTTTACAGCTCGCAACAAGAGTCCACGGTCACAGGTAACACCTTGCAAGCCATTGTTTTCATGGGTTTTCTTATATTTTCTTTTTAAAAATAAAACATTTACCGGGGTTTAGATTTTACATATCTGCTGGTTTGCAGATAACTCAAAATTAATTTACAGCTCCTAATAGATGCAGGGCATTACATACAGTATTATATCATAACAGAAACTTTGACAATGTTGCACAGGGCATATGGCAGTGCCCTGGAAACACTGCCTCTCCAACCTCTTTAAAAAGAGGCTGCCTGCTTTGTAACTTTTTTGTTGTGAACTAGCCTAGCTGTATTTTCTTTATAAATGAGTTCAATCGAACCATCATAAACTGTCAATGTTTGATCTGAAGTAAGTTGACAACTTAAAGGGTAACATACAGTAGCACGCTGTTTTAGCTGGACTCTGCCTTTGAAAAAGGTAATGATAAGGTAATAATATTGGGGCTGAGCTCCATGTATCAAACCACGCACCAGCAACTTTGTGTTGCCAAAGCATAGTAAACAATTTCATAAACATTAATAATAACAATAAACAGATATTAAAACAATAAATAACAATAATTAAATACTATATAACTGTGTATACATATACTTCAGCACATATATACAAACACTATATACGCATACATACAGATGTACATACCATATAACACATACACACATATATACAGTTACCGTATATACATGTATACATACATATATACATACACACATTTACACACATATACGTATACATACACACACATACATGCACACGCATTGTATGCACTAAAGTACGCATGCACACATATATAAACATATATGCATTCATATATATACGAACGCATACATATGCTCATATACACTGTGCACATACACATAAATATACATATCTATACATATACTACATAAATGCAGGCGCGATTTAATAAATTATTATCATTAATAAGAATTATTTATTCACATTAATTTATCATTTATTTGTTTATTTATCGTTACGATGACAACACGTCTCTGTTCTCTAGGCAGCCAAGATTTTTTGTGTCTGCCTATTTCAATGTTAAGGTTGTGGTCACTAAGTCTGTATTTTGTAAGAATTTCTCTTTCTTTTGAGTTTTCAAGTTTTAAAGTATGCTGCTAATTTAATATTTATATTTAGGGCCTGATAGCAGTTAAGTTTGTTTTGATATTCTAGTATTCTTTCCAATTTTCTGTGTATTTGTTTTTCAAATCAAGATCTATTGTTTTAAATATATTTTTGAGACAGTTTTGATTTCTGATTTGGTTCTGAGGCTCAAGTATTTTGATGTGGCTCTATTGAATGAGCCCCTAAGCCAGTTGATCCAGGGGGTCCTTGTCTTGGGAGAACCTATTGCTCAGTAGGGCTTTATATTTTATATATTCAGTGAGTGCTGGTCTGCCTGGTCTAAGTGGTACCAGAACTTTATTGCTCTTTTTTGAATTTGAATATTTAAAGGGAATAGGCCCAGTTCGGCTCTGCAGGCATTACTTGGTGCATTTCTATGAGTATGTAAAATGTTTTTGGAGAATTCTAATTGAAATATTTCTGCAGTTTTTCAAGTTTGGAAATGGGACCCCATACTTCGCTTCCATATAATAATATAGGAGTTATGATTTAATTATAAAATTTGAGCCAAATTCTTATGGGTATTTTAGTGTTTCCAAATTTTGTTTTTATTGCATAAACAAACTAATAATTTAGTAGTTGCCCTACGAGCTTTTCCTTTAAGATAATTTATTGCCAGACTAAAGCTCCCTGATGCACTTATTACTAATCCAAGGTAGGTATAGCTTGTGCAGTGCCGTAGCACAGAGCCGTCCAGGGTGAAGCGATATCTGTTTCCCTGAGATCTGGCTTTTTTCTGGAATACCATAACTCTGTTCTTGGCCAGGTTAACTGTCAGTGCCCATCTCCGACAGTACTGCTCTAAGAGTGACAGGCTCTGTTGTAAACCCTGTTCTGTGGTAGACAACAGAACCAGGTTATCTGCATAGAGCAGGGAGTTAATTACAGTATCATGCAAAGTGAGACCAGGGGATGCAGATTGTTCCAACACCGTTGCCAGTTTGTTGATGTAAATATTGAACAATGTTGGACTCAAGCTGCATCCCTGTCTCACTCCACAGCCTTGTTTAAAGAATTCTGTTCTTTTATTAGTTTTTAGACCAAATTTGTTCTTATTGTACATTGGTTTGATAATGTTGTATGTTTTACCTACCCCCTACACCATTTTGGAGAAGTTTAAACTATAATCCATCATGCCAAATTGAATCAACTGAATCAATAAAAATTGAATTTTTAAAGTCTATGAAGCAGGCAAATATTTTTCTTTTGTTCATTTTGATGTTTTGCTGTATTATGGTGTGTAGGGTGTAAATGTGATCTGAAGTTCAATGTTTTGGTAGAAAGCCAATCTGATTTTTACTGAAGACACTGGGCCCTATCTTACACCCGGCGCAAAGCGGCGCTAACGCAAACGCAAGTGTCTTTGCTATCTTACACCCGGCGCTAGGTCCATAATAACGCCTAACGCTTACGCCGTCAAACTAGCATGTTTGACGGCGTAACTCTTGCGCCATCATTAGTGAACTGGGCGTGTTGGTCTTAAGATGAGGAGTGGCCAGGATTCTTTTTGGCGTATTGCTATCTTGAGCCAGCAGAAAGCGCTTGCGCTAGAACCACCACAAACCTGGTCTAAAGTCATGTCGCAGTTGTTTACATGCTATTTTAACGGCGCATATAAGTGCGTCTACATAGGCGTGTGCACAACGCGCATACCCTCCTGTCTGTTACACACAGGGGCGTGCACAGGCATGACTAAAATATCTAGATCACAATGTGAAATATTATTATTGTGTAGGCTATATCAAAAATGCATACTAATAAAAGGTTCCATAGGTCCACATACCTTTCCCTCAGCGAAGGGAAACAATGCCACATTACATTGCTCTCAGCCCACTCCATCAACATCCAGGCGATGTGCGATGGTACGGGACAATGGCTATCCATTAAAAAGGAGCTGATAACACCTATAGCTATCAAGCCTAATGCGCGAATTGTCTTTGCACCTAATGCGTGAATTGTCATTCAATGGAAAACTCGCGCACGGCAATAGACGGACATTTAAGTTCTGAAAATGCGCTTCAGATGTCATTACAATACAGCTCTGTTTATCTATGAATACAGCCTGTAAGTAAATAGAATGGTTTGTGACTGAAAAAAGTTCAAAACCTTGTCCAGTGAATATTGCATTTATTGTTTTTCAAATAGCCTAGGCTACAGCGAATTCGCTGTGCATAAGGTTTTTTTCGATAGCCTATGGTTAAAAAACGGAGATGTCACCATGTTAACTAAATTGTAACCTTAGCTATTCTTCGTCCTTCATATTTTTTGAAATGACAGTGACCAGGTTTCCATACTCTCACCGTTTAAAACCCAGCTGATTTCACCCGTTATTCCTTAACTGAACAAAACGATTTTAAAGAGAACTAAGCGTCTAATTAGAAACTAAAACAAATTTGCAGCACGTTACACAATTAATTCACAATTCATTTTAATGCCATTCTCTGCACGTTTAACGGTCTTCCTGGGAAAGTGGATTGTTTTAAAGGATTACGCTACGAGTAAAACAGGTTGGTCACATTTCCATAAACAGGACATTATTAAACAAGGGGAAATATGCGTGAACTTATGGGTTGCGAACCTGACAGCTTTATTGTATGGCTATTTAGTGTCATCATTTAAGGCAAAATAACGGTATGTAGCCTATGTTATTAATCAATATTAGCCTACTATGCAGGTAGCCTAATTAACTTTGGATGAAGCTTGAACTTCGAGAACTCCATGAGAACAGCCTCTTGGAATTGATGTTTGACACTTTCATTGCATAATCAAACGAAATTCGCTGAACAAGCAGGCTAATTTGGCGTTTTCTAAGGTGAGACTGAAGCCATTGATAGCTTATTCTCAGCTGTTGCAGGTCCTTTTAACGAAATTTAACCGCACATATTTTGTAAAATAACAGCCCTGTCTGGAATTACCGGGAACTCATAGGCTAATGGTTAGTCCGAATAATATTGATCATACTCCATTTAGCCTATTCCTTGATCACACTAAACACGCACGAGCATGTCTGTTCGCCATCATAAGCAATCCGCCAAGGTGGAAAAGCAGGCTTTTAAAGGGAATGGGATATGACATTTTGATTGGTTTATTGAATGTCACGCCCAAGACACACCTATAATTAATGAAGCGACTAGGTTCAGCCCAGTTGCGCCATGCGCCGTGCTTAGCGCCAAAAAAACACGCCGTTAAAATAGCAAAAGTGGACTTGGACACGCCCTAAATGGACTTGGCGCTTAGTCTAAGCGCATGGCGCTAAGATCGCCAAGATAGGGCTCACTGTGTTCGTTAAGGAAGGCCAGTATTCAGGCATTAATAATTCTGCAAAATACCTTCCCCAGGTTACTGCTCACACAAATGCCTCGGTAATTATTTAGCTCAAATTTGTTGCCGTTTTTATAAATAGGGGTTATTAGTCCTTGATTCCAGATCTCAGGGAAACATCCAGCCTCTAATATGAGATTGAAGAGCTTCAATATTGCCTCTTGTAGTTCAGGGCTACTACATTTCAGCATCTCATTGTTTATATTGTCCGGCCCACATGCTTTCCTATTTTTAAGGGCCTTGATATGTTTTCTAATTTCCTGAATTATTATTGGGAAATCAAATATTGGAAAATTGTATTATTTTTATTATGTCCAAATTTCTTTTTACAATCTCTTGATTTGGGTTTAGATCATTTATTTAAAGTTTTTTGTAAAGATTTTTATAATATGTTTTCCATATGGTTCCACTTTGAATTGCCAGTTCTTGTTTTTGATGTTGGTCATCAATTTTTTTATATAAATTCCAGAAAGAATTTTGGTCCATTGCCTCCTCTATTTGGTTTAATTTTTTAGTTGTGAATTGTTGTTTTTTATTGCATAGGAGTTGCTTATATTCTTTCAGCACCAGTGAGTGTTTGAGGCGTAGCTCTTGATCAGTAGGCTCTCTGTGTTTTTTGTTGGAGAGCTCTTGTAGGTTTTTTCTGGCGGATTCACATTCTTGGTCAAACCATTCCTCATTTTTGTTTCTTCTTTGTAATGTTTTATTGTTTTGTTTTTTGCTAGCAAAGCTAGTGTTTAAAATATATAATTTAGCTGATTTGTCGCTGAATTTATTCCATTTGCGTCAAGTTGTTACCTAGCTATTTGAAAGTTTTTTAAGAGATTGATCATTTCTGTGTTAGTCATGTTAATTTTGTAGTTTTTCTTTGCTGGTATTTGTCCAAATATACCGTGACCTCAAGGGGATCAGTTTTTCAATTGGGTACATTTTTTGGTCATCGCTCCGTTTTAAATAAATAATGGTTTGACAATGATCAGATAATGGGGTTTGCGGCCTGACAACAAATTAATTTATAAATTTAGGATCAATATTAGTAATGGCATAGTCTACAACACTACTGCCTAATCTTGAACTGTATGTGAGTCTCCGAAGACAATCACCCCTAGTCCTTCCGTTGACTATGTACAGACCGAGTCCTTTGCAGAGAAGCAATACCTGTTTCCCGCTTTTATTAAACACACTGTCATGGCTGTTTCGCTGTGCTGTAGTGGGAGTGTGGCACAGAGATGCATCTCCAAATATGTGGTGGTTTCCAGCTGTGCTGATATAATCCATCTCTTAACCAGTCCTGGCATTGAGATGGTCATGTCGCTATTGCTGATTTGCTGTGCAGGGGCTCTGGGTGTTAGGGAGCGTTGAGGTTTCTCTGGTTGGAAACTCCTGTGAGCTGTGGGACGGTTTGTAGGGTCCCTGTTCTCAGAGTAAGGGGTCACAGCACAGCGTCCCAGGGCAGTGACCTTCAGCGCCTTGGCAAAGACTTTGATGCCCTGTTTGTTAAGGTGAATGTGATCGTGCATGTGGTGTGGCCATATGCACATTGCACATAAGTGCACTGCCTCTCCATAGCTCTGCATTGATCTGCAAATCTCTCTCTCTCTCTAGACAAAAAGCAGCTCTCCGTCCTCCATAGAAATCTACCACAGCTTAGCCCAGAGGAAAAAGAAACCCTGGACTCTGCAATTAGTTTGCAGGAGTTTACGGTGGCGGTAAATCAGATGGCACCTGGACGTGCTCCGGGTATTGATGGCCTACCTGCCGAGTTTTACAAAAAGTTTTGGGAATGTATTGGTAAGGACCTATATGAGGTCATAATGGAGTGTGTAGGGAATGGGGAGCTGCCTCAAAGCTGTCGCCGGGCAGTGCTTACACTCCTGCCAAAAAAAGGAGATTTGTGCCTAATTAAAAATTGGAGACCCCTAGCACTTCTTTGCACTGATTTTAAAATACTCTCAAAAACAATTGCTAATAGACTTAAGATGTCTATAGCAAAACTTGTACATAAAGATCAGTCATACTGCATCCCTGAACGTACAATCAGGGATAACCTGTTTTTAATTAGAGATGTGATGGAATTGGCAGAAAAGTGCGACCTGAACTTTGGCTTACTGGCCATAGATCAGGAAAAAGCTTTTGATAGGGTTGATCATGGGTATCTGATGGACACCTTGAAGGCCTTTGGGTTTGGGGAGGGATTTGTTTCATGGGTGACACTGTTATACAAAGATGTGTCCTGCCTAGTAAAGGTAGCGGGGGGTCTCAGTAGACCAATAAGGGTGCAGAGAGGAATCAGGCAAGGATGCCCTTTGCCAGGCCTTCTTTACACATTAGCAATTGAGCCACTGCTGTGCCAGATAAGGCATAGACTGAGGGGTCTGGGGGGGCCAGGCATGGGTTTAGACAAGGAGGAAATAAAGGTTTCAGCCTATGCAGATGATATTACAGTAATCGTAAGGGATCAGGAGGACCTACATGCTCTGGTAGGCTGTATCTATACATATGAGCAGGCCTCTGCCGCGAGGGTTAACTGGGAGAAGAGCGAGGCCCTGCTCTGTGGGGCATGGCAGGGTAGGCCTCCTCCCAGGCTGCCAGAAAACCTAGCCTGGAGGAGAGAGGGGCTGAAGGTGTTGGGGGTCTATCTAGGGACAAAGCAGTACACATTGAAAAACTGGGAAGGTGCATTGGACAAAGCGTGTGCCAGGATGTCTCGGTGGAAATGGCTCCTCTCACAGGTGTCTTATAGGGGGAGGGTGCTAATCCTTAACAATTTAGTGGCTTCTGCCCTCTGGCATAAGCTTGCGGTTTTAACCCCACCAAAGGACTTTCTAAGGGCTCTACAAAGGAACATTGTAAACCTTTTCTGGTCGGGGCAGCACTGGCTCAGGGCAGCAGTGCTGTATCCGCCCTTACATGAAGGAGGGCAGGGTCTCATAGACCTGGAGAGCCGAGTGATGGCATTCCGCTTACAAGCTGCACAGAGGCTTCTTTACCATGCAGATGTGAGCTGGAGGGAGACCGCCTGTGCTCTGCTGAGGAAGGCAGGTGCTTTGGGGTTGGATTTGCAACTTTTCCTGACTGACTTACAGGGGCCATGGAATGCAGGCCTTTCAGATTTCTATGCCTCTGTGCTGAGGGCATGGTCAGGCGTATTTACCATGCAGCGGGGGACCCTTTGGGGGACAGAGGAGCCGCTGTTCCACAACCCGCTGCTGGGACTGTCATTAGTGTCGGCCGGACTTAGGAGCTCCTTTGTGCGGGCCGGGTTCACAAAGCTGGAGCATTTGCGAAGCTCGGAATGCGGTGGCTGGAGGGATGCAGTGGACATTGCCGCACAGACGGGGGTGCACTCTGTGCGGCTGGTAGAGAAGACCCTTTTAAGAGTGAAGGCGGTGGTGTCTGCCTTGGCTGGAGAAGACAGAACTCTGAAACCTTCATTCACTGAGGCCCCTGTGTTCCCACCCATTCATGTGCAGGCAGCGGTGGGAGAATGGCAAGAGGAACAGGGGAAACTTTTAACTTTTAGGACTACTTTGTTGGGCGATTTTAAGGTGATAAGCAAGAGGGCCTTGTATACAGTATGTATAAAGGTTTGGCACCTTCTCTCTTTGGGACAGGTGTTTGGCAGGGGTTGGGGTCAAATTTTACCCCCTCATTAAAAAACTGGAGATTGATCTATAAAAATCCATCCAGTACCAAAGCGGTCAGGGGACCTCCAGTGGAGGATTATACATGGAGCCATAGCCACCAACAGGCACCTGGCACACATTGACCATGCACTGGGGGAGGGCTGCCCCTTCTGTGGGGAAGGGGAATCGGTGTTCCATCTGTTTGCCCATTGTGAGCGCTTGTCAGCCTTATTTGCGTTGCTGAAGAACTTGTGTGGGAGGCTTGGGGTGGTTTTTGATATGGGGGTTTTTATCATGGGTCCAGGGTACAGTGTCAAGCACAAGCACAAGCTACAAATAGTTAATTTTTTATTTGGACAAGCCAAGCTCGCAATATGGCTCACAAGGAAAAACAAAATAAAAGAGGGGCAGGTAACTGATCCATTGCTGGTTATCAGGGGGATGGTTTTGGAAAGGCTTAAGATTGAATATGTGTATTTTAAATTGTATAGCAATGTAAAAAATTTCAAAGAAATCTGGTGTGTAAATGAGGCGATTTGTGCAGTTGATGATGAGGCGGGCTACAAGGTGTGCCTCTGAGGGAAATAGGAAAAGGAAAAATAACATTGTACTAAGGGGTTTATTTGGGTCTTTGGAAAATTTCTTTTTGTGTTTTGTGTTTTTAAATATTGTTTAGGAAAAAAGATATGATTTGAAGGACAGGTTTTGATTCTTGTAAATATGCTCCTGGCATTGTTTAAATAAAGGGGACATAAAAATCAAAAAAAAAAATCTCTCTCTCTCTCTCTCAAAAACGCTTGTCAAAACGCTGACGTCATACATGGTACTGTCAACGTTCTTCAGCAGCTTCCCAATGCAACAAGCAAAGAGAAATTGATGAACAGAAATCTAACGTTAGATGACTATGAGCCAGAAAGAAAGATAAAGACATAAAGAAAATTCAGAGTAGAATGATAAAGAGTTTAGCCTACGTGGTTAGACTACGAACAATAATTGTAAGAACGCACCCCCCAAAAAAGGATGCTGAATAGTGGCCCATTAAATCAGATATATATTTTTTTAAACTGCACAGCACCCCTGATGAAGGAATACTGCCGAAACAGGTTGGTGACTTTACAATAAAAACTTTGCCCGGATGAACCAGCAAATCAGGCGCATAGATGCAATACAACGAGACCGGATGATCAGAATCTTCACGGTGTAATATGCCAATTGACTTTCTCGTTCATAGTCGTCCAGCTTTCTGATCATTCCCTCGGCTCCTTGAAATCCACAAAAAGTCGGGAAACTGCATGCTATTCGAGTGTCAAAAAAGTTTTGGTTTCCTTAACGTTAATTGTCGATTAATTGAAGGAACGTTAGCTAACATTAACTTTGCTTATACTGTACATGATCTCAGTAGCTAGTTAGTAGCTTAGCTTACTGCATTAACTTAACATTAGCTTGCTAGTCAGAACTGTCGGATTTGTCAGTGTCCGCCATTGTTGTATACTGCTAGGGGCTAACCAGCTCCCCCCCAGTTAGACACCCAGTCCGAGCCAAGCTCTGCATAAGTGCATACCGGGACACCTCTACCACCGATATACATTCAATTTCACATATAAAAGTAGAAAGGGTTCCCTGGCATTGCAAATATAAAATATGACATTTACAATTTACATTTACAGACCAATATTGTACACAGTACTGTATGTACAGTAGGGAAATATTTACACTTCCTCCACGTATGACGTCATGATTCTATTGTCAGTGGATTTTTCAACGGTTTTTTCAAACTTTGCTTATTTTATATAATTTCCATGTAGTTATATAAAAAAAGACATCGATATTGTCGTCTAGATACCGGTCTAGTTTGTAAATATAAAAGTTGTCCATTATCCGGGTAATTCCACCCAAAAAGAACATTAACCTTATTTAACAGATCAAGGCACAACTAATTCAGTCTCTCTTTGTGGCTGGCCAAAGAATCTTTTTATTTGTTATTTGAATATAAAGTTTCAAATTTGGTAGAGGTATATGTCAAAATGACCTCTACCACTTCCTTGTCTTGAAGACTACAGTGTCTTCAAGTGGGCGTGTAAATTACATAGGCATGTAGGTGGAGCCAGGGAGGGAAGAAATGCTGCTTGCGTCTGTCACTGTTTGTAAGGGGGAGTGTAAGGTTCGCAGAACCAGGCGCAACAGCCAAGGGATCTAAAAGTGTATATCGTATATATAAGTGTATACCCCCTTCTAAGGGACGACCCCAGGCGATTCCTCAGCCTTGTTTCTGCGGAAGTCCCTAATAAAAGTGGGTTCCAAGATGTTCCTGGAGGGAACCCAGCAGTGCTCCTCAGGGCTCAGAGACGTGGAAGGTGGGATGGATGCGCATGGCGCATGGCAACTGAAAGTGCACAGTGATCTTCCGGATGATCTTAAAGGGCCCCACGAACCAAGGCGCTAGTTTGCGGGACTCCACTCGCAGGGGTAGGTCCCGTGTGGAAAGCCACACTCGTTTCCCCACCCGGTAAGAGGGAGCTGGACGAAGACTCCTGTCGGCCACCATTTTTTTTTAGCCGAAGAGAAGCGCGCACCTGCCTCCAGACCGCTCGACACCTACGACCGAATGAGCCAGCGGATGGTACCTCCACATCTCTCTCCAGCTCAGGAAACAAGGGAGGCTGATACCCCAGCTGAGCCTCAAAAGAGGAGAGCCCTGTGGAGGTGTTACGCAAGGTGTTATGAAAATCAAAAATGTGTGACAACACATCAGGTTTAATATTCTTCGACCCAGGTCGGTAGGTAAGAATAAACCGAAACTGTTCGAAGAATAAAGCCCATCGGGCTTGCCAGGAATTGTGTGTCTTAAACTGTTGGATGTACTCCAAATTTCTATGGTCTGTCCAGACTATGAAAGAATGCTCGGCTCCTTCCAGCCAATGACGCCACTCTTCCAACGCCAATTTGACCGCCAACAGCTCCTGGTCCCTGACATCGTAATTTTGCGCATGGGTGCATTTTGTGGTCCAACGGGAATGTTGAGATAAAATGGCTCCTACTCCCAGCTCTGATGCATCACAAAGGGAAGGGAGGGACTGGGTGTTATCAGGATGGGTTCGGAGCAAAATAACTTTTTTAGCTCCGTGAAAGCTGCCTCAGCCCTAGAGTTCCATTGGAACCGAGCAGGTGATGTTTTCTTAGTGAGAGCTGTGATAAGGGTGGCTACAGTGCTAAAATTGCGGATAAACCGCCGGTAAAAATTAGCGAAGCCTAGAAAGCGCTGTACCTGCTTTAATGATGCTGTAGGCCAGTTTTTTACTGCTGAGACTTTCTCTGGGTCCATTAGCACTTTCCCGTCCTCTACAATGAAACCTAGGAAAGAGATGGAATTAAACGCAACCCGGGATTTAGCCAAAGTGGTTTTGAACTTGATTGCAGAGATTTATGCAAATACGTTGTCAATTGGGTGTATTTCTTTGACTGATAGCACAATAGGCCTATCTGAAGTGGGAAAAACCTGCCTCCACTCCGAGTATTATTTGCTTTCCATTGGGTTTTAAAACTGTCTGTCAAATATTCCAGCCAATAGCCAAGACTCTTATCTTTCAGACCAGCCCTCATTCAACACAAAGCCCTCGTAAGTCAAGTAAATACACCCACACGTAAGAGGAGGAGGCAACCAAGCGTAATTATCGAACCAAGATGGCGCAGTGTTTTTACCTTGTAGCATAGCTCGCTACATTCCGTTTAGCAAAGCACAATTCATAAGGTAACTGCGCTGTTTATCTTTTTACTTTACAGTCTCTTTCATACAGTTTTTGGTTAGGTATGTCTAGGTTATTCAGGAGTTTCTCCGTGCAGCAGGTCCTAGCCCAAATATGGTTTTGCAGTCTCAGTGACGCAGAGTGATGTAAGGTAACAGATTATTTTGCAGGTATACCAGTGCGAATTCACTGTTATGTATAAAATGAATCCCTCTGAATTAAATGAATATAGCTAACATTACTATATAACAATGGCAAGCTAGCCAGCAAAATTACAATTTAGCCAGTAAAAATTTGCAAAGCTAAGGAAGCGTTGCACCTGCTTTATGGAAAGCGGAGTGGGCTAATTCTTAACAGCCGAAACCTTACCGGGGTCCATCTGGACCCTACCCGTGGACACAATAAACCCCAGGAAAGAGACTGAGTTGGCGTGAAATAGGCACTTTTCTGCCTTCACAAACAATCGGGCTTCCAAAAGGCTTTTTAATACTTGTCTGACATGCCTGATATGCTCAGAAAGATTAGCTAAGAAAATAAGGATATTGTCTAAATAAACGAATACGAATTTCTCTAACAACTCTCTGAGCACATCATTTACTAATGCCTGAAAGACAGAGGGCGACCGTCGAGAGCCGTAACCAACTGAGGCTGAGTGAGGGGATGTACGGGAATTTTTTGTTCCCTAGCCCATTTAGTTTCCATAAAATTTTCTACAGCGCCTGAATCAATAAAAGCCTTGACAGTAGTCGAGAGTTTATTCCAAAGCAGCTGCACCCACAATAAGGTCCAGGTGGCGGTAACATTAAGTCTCGCTAAGGTCCCCGGTTCCCCTAGAGAGACCCCCCGTTTCCCTCTAATCTGGGACACTGGTCTTTTAAATGCCCCCTGCACCTGCAGTATCGACACCACTACTCTCGCGGCTTAGGCTGCTTAGGCTCACACAGAGAAGTGCCGTCGACCTGCATGGGTTCTTCTCTGTTAGAAAGAGTGTACACAGAAGAGGGGGCAGAAGAAGCTATTGAAGGAGAGGGAGGGTACCGAGTCGACTGGTCTCTCCTGTCACCTCTCACTTTCTCTCGCTCTTGCTCCCGAACGCGGTTATCTATGCAGATAGTTGTGGTTACCAGGGCATCAAATGTAGTAGGCGGTTTGAGTACTGCCAGGTTGTCCTTAATAGGGTCGGATAAAGCGTTAATAAAAAGTGAAATTAACGGACCCTCGGACCACCCTGTCTCTCCTGCCAATGCACAAAACCTGATGGAGAAACCTGCTACAGAATCGCTGCCCTGGCGGAGACGGGTTAGTCGCATGGCGGCTTCCTGACCAGAAACGTCATGGTCGAAAACTAACGCCATCACCTCCATCAGCTTATCCGCATTACTCATCACAGGGACCACAGCCCGAATCATAGGGCTAGGCCAGGCGAGGGCGGTCCTGGTGAGTAGCGATTGTATAAAAGCTACCCGGGTCTCATGCATAGAGAATTGGGAGGTCTGAGCTTTAAAAAAGATGACACATTGTGTCAGGAAGTCCCGACACTTGCCTGCTTCCCCGTCGTATCTAAGGGGCAGTTGGAGCTTCGGCTCCCTCATAGTGATAAGAGCAAGTAAAGGAGGAGGAACCTCAGGGGCAGGAGCTTGTCTAAATGGGGCTCTGGGGGTGACAGTAAGCTGGCGAACACTCTCCGCTAACTCCCGAAACCAGCCTTCCTGCACACACAGCTGATCAGCCAGTTGGCTCTGCTGCCCCAACACGGCCTGCTGCTGTGTCTGGAGAGACCGAATACCCTCTTCATGGGCAGCCAGCGCCATGTTTTCCATGGCCATGGCCTGATCCCCACCTAACAGAGTCGCTGGTATCTCCATAAGGGCTTTTGTGTTCTGTAAGGGGTCGGGTTCGGAGAACCAGACGCGTCAGGAAGGGAGTCAGAAAGTTATCCACTAACCGTGAATAACCAAAAAATGAAAGGAAACTCGAAACTGGTGAGCAGCTAAGGACTGGGTGGAAACTAAAACACCGAACGGACGGCGAAAAAGAACCGCAATAGTGCCCAAACTCGGCTCGGAGGAGAAGCGACCGTAGAATATGCCTATATGCGATAATGAAGACCAAAACATGGAAATAAATTCCAAAAAGGAAAGGTTGTCAAGAAATGGGACCAATGCACGATTTGTTATGGTAGCCTAAGTGTGGTTGCTTAGTCTTAGTCAGCTAACATTGGAAATGAACAGATTGCTCTTTCAAATCGGTCGTTCGGTTGTGTGCAGGGAAGCAAGAACCATTTTTTAAGTGGTTTTACATATGCCTAGCCTATATGTTAGGCTCTTTATAGACTACTAGCTAGGTATCAGTGGCGGCTGCTGACCAAAATTTTTGGTGAAGCAAACCCCAAACACTTCTGTAAAGTTGACATTTTAACTGTCATTTCACCACACCTATAAAAACAGACAATATTTGAATTGGGTAAATTTAAATGAAAACAAAGACAATATACATTTAACATATTTATTCAGCAGTTTTTCAAGAGTAAATATGCAGAGTATCTCAAGTGCAATTGCATATTTTAAGTGCAAATACTGGGCAAAAACATTCCATAGGCAGTTTAAATGTTATTTAATTAAAATTTAAATATCAACTTACATTATATTACATTTATTTAGCAGACGCTTTAATCCAAAGCGACGTACAGTAAGTGCGTACAGAGACATCAACTTAAGTGTACAATTTGTACTGCTTGTGAGTGACACAAGATAGCTGAGCTGGACTTGATGAGGGCTCTTGAATTATTCCCGCAGCATCGACATAACGCAGAATTATGGACAACTGAGCTTTGCAAGAGATGTCGGTCGTCTCATCTATTTGCCACGCAAAAAAAGGAGCAGCGGTTACTTCACTCTTGATCTCCTGCTGCATCGTAGCTGCAATAGCTTCGATCAGATCATTTTGAATCGTCTTAGACATGCCAGAGAACACAGTGGACGATTTCAAGTGTGCAGCCAGAACGTCATCATAGCGAGAAAGCATTTCAGTCAACTCCCTGTAGTTTCCTCTGTTATCAGAATTTTCACTCTCGTCATGTCCCCTAAATGCCAGCTCCTGACGACCCAAGAATGCAATCGCATCAACCAACCTCCTGAGAATGTCACGATTTTTCCGCACCATTTCATTGTGCTTTGCTAATTGGATACGTGCACCTTCATCAATTAAATGCTCGATTCTCACATTTCCCAAAAGACTCAACTGCACGGTTGCACTGACATGCTCCTTCGATTTCCCATGAATCTTAACAGACCTGTCGAAATTACGTAAATCCTCAAAGCCATCTCTCGCAAACTTTGAACATACATCTCCTGCAGCAGCGCACTTGAACAAGACACAAGGCCAGCAATACAGGCGGTTCGTTAGCAAGCTACCAGTTAGCAATTAGCTAGCTAGCTGAGGTAAAAAAAAAATTTAAATCGCTTAATGACAAAAAGGATAACGCTACAACACCGATACAATTTTTTTACTATTTACAATATATACAAATCACCGCCGACAACGCCACAACCATAAAAATTGAATAAATTGAATAAATCGCTCTCTCTCTCTCTCTCTCCAATACAGTAACACACTAACGTCTCTACTACCAACAGGGAAAATTGGCGGGTAGGATGATTATATCTTGCTGGACAAATGAACTCCTGTTCTGTATGGTTAGACATTATGTCAATCATCAGGACGAGAACGCGCACAAGAACACGCATGATTGAAATACATTAGCGAGGCAGTGCTTCACGGGTGGGCTAAAAAAATGCGTCATAATCCACAATTATCCAATCATATTTTATAAAGTCCCCCAATGATTTCCAATGGTCTAGTAAGCATTGCTTCACTGAAGTTCCTTTTAAAAGTCTAGGGGTGGCGCTGTTTTTCACGATACAAGGCACATTTTTGAATCGAGGCACTTTTTTTTTTAGCTTCACAAGGGAAATGGTAGTTGTGATGATAATTCAATATTAAATAAAGATGTGTTGTGTGTGCTATGCATGTTCTTTTATTTATTTTTTATTTTTTTTGGGTGAAGCACTGCTTCACCTGTTGTCTTAGAGGAACCTCCTCTGCTAGGTATAGCCTACTACACTGCCCGGCCAAAAAAAAAGTCGCACACTAATATTTCGTTGGACCGCCTTTAGCTTTGATTACGGCGCGCATTTGTTGTGGCATACATTCAGGTACTTAGCTGACTTCATTTTATTGCTGCATAATGTTGCTGAGCCTAGACCTGACCAACCGAAGCAACCCCAGATCATAGCACTGTCTCCAGAGGCTTGTACAGTGGGCACTATGCATGACGGGTGCAATGGCGACTTTTTTTTTTTGGCCGGGCAGTGTATTACCCAAACACAAATTTGTCTTTCTTCATTGTCTGCATAGTAAAACTTAATGACTGATAGCCTACACATAAAATATGAATTATATTAATTTTAGCCTGTAGTAACAGCAACACAACCAGGGGTGGATTTACCTTATAGTCCGTCACTTGTTTCACATGTTTTCTTTTCCTCCAGTGTTTAGTTGACGGTGACATTGATTTAAAAACAAATTGTTACGATCCTGGGGAAGGTTGGACCTAAATGCACGACTGAGGCAGATTCAAAGGAAATAGTAACTTTATTTAAGCTTTGGGGTAGTCCCAAAGCTGTACAGGAAAGTCAAACACAGTATCACACAGGAAGTCCGATACGGACTGCTCCAAGCCGGAGCTGGACTTGAAAACCAGGAACTTGTTCCAAGCCGGAACTGGACTTTACAGGTGGTGAACTTCACACCGGGACTGGACTGGAACTGGACCGGGAGGTCCACTCAGGAAACGGGTTACTGGAACGGAAACTTGTTCCAAGCCGGAACTGGACTTTTACGGACGGTGAACCTCACACCGGGACTGGACTGGAACTGGACCGGGAGGTCCACTCGGGAACTGGACAGAAAACAGAGGGTGCGTTAGAATGGAACTAAGACAGGAATTGGACCGGGAGGTTTCACGGAAGTTGTCCGAAAACAAAGGTAGGTAGCCGACTGAACTCGGCTGGGCTGGGCGGTGTGGCGGAGCTCAGGTAGGTCCGGTTGGAGCTGGCTGAATCTGAGGAACCTGGAACCGTAACCGCAGCACAGGAGGTAGCTACGGCCGGACAGGAACTACTGCAGGGTAGCCAGGCTAGAACTCAACTGCGGACATTGCTCGAGCTGGAGTTGGAGGTACCGTAACACACACACACAGGGAAAAGACACTGCTTCAGACGAGTAGAAGCTGGGACAGCTGGTGGTTAGAAGGAGACAGGTTAGAGGCATGCAAACAGCAAAACGTCAGGGGTGGATATCTACCAAACTGCAGGACAGGTAAACTGAAAGCTGTAAGGAGTTAAACCCACAACCAAGCGATCAGAAAACACGGGACCTGAAACGAGGAGACCATACAACGAACGAGGTTAATTAGTTAAAGAGCAGAGAACAGGGTCTGAAGGGTAACACAAGTAATGAACCGACAAAACAGGGGAGACAGCAAGTAGGTTAAATAGGGGAGTGAAATCGGAATAAATAAGGCACAGGTGTGGAAATTAACCGGGAGTGCTTGCTAATTACACAGGTGAGGAATGCAAGCAACGAGAGGGGAAGGCGATAGGCGGAAACTAAAGTGGGAAACAAAGAGAGCCAAACAGAGGGGAAACGCCCAGCCTGAAGCAGAGGGGAAAACACGGACAAGGGAATCCAACAAGACACGGAGGGACATGGCAAAACCGGGAAAACAGACTGGATGGGAACGGGACGTCACACAAATACAAAAAAAACCTCCTGCTGTAGTAGTAGGCTAGGATTTGCTTCTGAAAAAAATATTTAAAACCAGACTAAGGAAAGCAAACATTAATAATAGCCTAAAGCAGGGCTTCCCAACCCTGCTTCTAGAGATCTACCTTCCTGTAGGTTTTCATTTCAACCCTAATTTGGCACAACTGATTCTACTAATTAGCAGCTCAACAATATCTCTAGCTGTTGAATGAGGAGTGCTTTTTTAGGGTTGGAGTGAAAATCTACAGGACGGTAGATCTCCAGGAATAGGGTTGGGCAGCCCTGGCCTAAAACATGTGATTTTATTTTATTTTTAATCAAAGTTTAGAATTGTGTCTTTAAATAGACGACCTCAATTCCGGTTATTATTTAGAACCAATCCAATAGCCTACACGCAATTGCATAGACGCTGGAAGTAGGGGTGCTGAGGGTGCTGCAGTACCCTCTCTGATCGATTGCTACAATATATTAAATTTGTATGCAATACATTTAATAGGCTACCAAAGGTAGTATAAATACAGGGAAATTGTTCTGTACAAAACAACTTAAAATCTCCGTTGCGTTATAGCAAACTATTTGTCATTGCGATATTCAGCACCCTGAGTTCAAAACATCTATGCGCAAATGGAATCAAGATAGACAATTTTGGGATTGACTGTCAGTGCTGGTCGCAGTGCCTGCATCAGGGAAACATGGTGAGTAGCCTAACATCAGATCAGTAACAAGTAGGCCTTGCCTGGCTATCCTAAAGTAGCTAAGACCTATTTTAAAAGGTAGGCAATTTTAACAAGTTGACAATGTTGGGTAAAACTTTAATCATATTCAGAATTGACAAGACAAGTGACACAATCTGTCAACCAAAAATGCCAAACCCATGACATTACGCGGCGACAATAAATGGCTTTAGCCAAAGTCATTGTGAAATCTGCCGGTTGATAAAGCCGAAAATGTTAATGCTGCTAGCAAATTGATTTGGAATCGGAACCGATTCTTTAACCCGGTTCCAAAACTGAGAACCGGTTTTGGAATCGATTCCCAATTTCAGACCAAATGCCCATCACTATTAAATAGAGCACAGGGAACAGCTACAGTGTTCCAGTCTCTCATTATATATCCCTCTGTGCTGAGGATTTGCAGTCATCTGTTGAATGTATGGCCACTATTTCCATTTCTTCAGCACATTCACAATTATATGCTATTCTCTATCCCCCAGAACCTTTGTACTGTGGTCATCTGATTATGCAAATTAGCCACTGTTATAATTTGGAAAAGTATTCATTAAAATTACTGCAGATTTTGTGAATTATGCTTGTCTGAGGAATACATTTGCATTGATAAAAGTCATATTCAATCTATTATTAGATTAGATATATAAATAATTTGGCCCACAACATCTAAATTATACACAATCTTTTGCCTAAAATGTATCTTCAGCTAGGTCATGACGTTCCACAACCCTACCCCACAGGAGTGTGGAATGTGACCTGATGCTGAATCATAAGAGAAACTATGGGCTGTTCTTTGTTGGTGTTCCTGTCTGTTTTTTCACATATCCTGTCAAAATATACATTTCCACAGAGTCATTTTACTCTGAGACATATTAAAGAAGATATTTACACAGGTCAAAACACGGTGGGAGGCTTAGTCAGACACGGAAGAGGTGGCCACATTGTGTATGATCTGCCTTAGCCAATCTGTATTTTCCTATATAGATTAAAGTAGTTCATGTGTCAGTTGTGGTCAATGTGGGGTTCACTTTCCTTCATCATTACCCATCGCCACTGATAATATATATGTCCTCACAAAGCAACAAGCACACACACACACACACACACACACACACACACACACACACACACACACACACACACACAAGCGAACACACACAAACATAAAGAATTAAGAGCCTCAAGCAATCAGTGATGAGACTATGTATAGATGACCTGACTATTAAACACTGAAATTACTAATTGATTACCAGGAACATAAGGAGCTGGATTGTAATACTTTTTAATTGCAACAAAATCAAGAGTTGTCTATCTCATAAATATTTATGTGGCCTAAAAACCGAACAGTAAGTACCAGATAACTCATTAGTCTGATGGAAGGGGTGGGGGGGGGGGGGGGGGGGGTCTTGATTATTAATGTTTTCTGTTTAAGAGAAAGTTGTAAAGTTAAAATTTAAATGATCTTTAAAGATAGAAAGACAAAGTATGGGTATGGCAATGTAACATACACATTATAGAAATGAATAAACTCCACTCAAATAAATCTGTACAATAAACTTACCCAGGTTTTCAAAGCTGTCTTTTTAACCCATCTGATACAAACCTAATTTCATCCCCTAGTTACCCCTACTGCCACAACCCGTTTCTTTCAGAATTCGACCATCCAAGGCAGAACACTGCCTGAGCATTCTTCCTGGAGCATGCTAATTGGTGTGATTGAGTGTTACGGATCACAGTTAGAGGATGTCAAATGTTGTTTAATGCCTGAACAACCATTATCAACATAGGCATCTAGACATTCAATTGATGATTGATGAATTGAATGTCACAGATTGCCATTAAACATAAAATAAAAAAGGAAACCAGGACTCTGATGTTATTCTGTAGACATGCTGAGGCCATGATACCACCTTAAATAGCTTTTTGTTCCGGTGTCTCGCCTCTCACTCATTGGCCTAGATTTCTGTGCATAGATGAGGGCCTCAGCATGTCTTTTAATTTCCCAAGTACATATCCTTTGATGGTTGTTTAGGGGAGAGAGAGAGAGAGATTATAGGTGTGTCTTGGGCGTAACATGCAATAAACCAATCTCCCTTAATAGCCGCATGTATGCGAATAAATACCTGTACGGCTCGAAATACGAGATTGTGTCGTTTCACAAAAAAAAAACAAATCTCTGCTTGCTGGTGTGTGGATTATGGATACCATTTTTGGCCATAAAAAATAATTTGTGTTGATGTCGCTTGTTACTTGTTAGCCTACTTGTTTTTTTCTCAGAAAATCTTCCTCAATAAAAAAGGTCTCCATGCTTGTTGACGAGACTGCGTTGATTTTACTGACTAGTGTGAGAAGGGGCGAGGGGGAGCTTATTCCCATTATAGTTTGGTGAACTGTAACATATTATATTATCATAGGGCATTGTCTTACCGCCCGCCGCCTAGGCAATAAATTGTAATATGATTATGAGAGATTGTGTCAGTTCTTCAAACTATTACTTATGTACTTGAATGAATGTCAAAACAAAATCATCACTTTTTTATAAATGAATGCTTTTTTTCTCCAAGCCCTTGCCATACCGAAATTGCACCTGAGTTGGTAACCCATGGGTTATTTATAATGTTCTGCGTATGGAAATGTGAACGCGTTTTACTGGTAGCTTAATGCTTTAAAACAGGCCCACTTTCCCGGGATTACAGGGACAACAGTCAATAGACTGCGTCTATTCCGGGAGAGAAAAAAATATATATTTTTGGGAAAAATATTAATCCTTATTTCACAATGTAATCTTGATATTTTCTATGCATGCTTGTGTGCACCCCTGTGTGTAACAGATAAAATAAAATGCATCGTTAAAATAACACTGAAACAACGTGCGACTGTTACGACATGACTTAAGACCAGGATTGTGGCGGTTTTAACGCAAGCGCTTTTTGCTGCCTCAAGATATCAAAAATTATCCCGGCCACACCTCATCTTAAGACCAACCAGCCAACCTCGCTATGGGCACAAGTTTATTTGGTATTTAAACAACGTGAGAGCTGGGCAATAAAATGACCACTGCGTCGGACTGAAACTAGCAAAGACACTTGCGTTTGGGTAAGCGCCGCTTACCGTTACCGTCCTCCTGATCCCCTGCCCGGACGGATTCCCCGGTTCTAACCCCTGCCTGTTCCTGGACGTCGCTCTTGCCTACCCTGTATTGCACTGATCGCTGGACATTGACCCCTGCCTGGATTTTACTACGTTTCTCCCGGCCCTCGATTGCACTGTTTGCTGGACATTGACCTGTGTTTGTCGACTACGAATAAAGCCTATTCCTATTACTTCTGGTGTCTGTGATTGGTTCCGATCAGTTCTCATAACAGTTGAGCCTTATGCAGGCTTAGCTTATAGCCAATACCTAATAGGTTTCTAGCTAACTAGGTCTAAAGTAAATCAGAATAAGAGAGACTACAGGTCCTTTCATTCTGCACCACTAATGTAAAACTCTGTGACATCATAAACAATAATAACACAACCTAGCTAGCCTTTCTGTGGCTAGCTAGCTATACTATTATGAATACAACACCATAAAACATACACGCACACCTTGTACACAAGGCAACACTTAGCTATGGAATCCATACTGTCTGCTTCGGATGAAGAGTCATGGATGTAAATCTCATCTGAATCCAGAGGACGGCTACAGCATCCAGCAGTTTCAAGCACTGAAAATCTTTTTGTCACTTCGACTTCGACATTGTACAAATAAAACGATTTCTCCCCGGAGTTCACTAGCGATGCGTATGCGTTCTCTTGCACAAAGCCACGGAGACGCATAGCTTAACGGCGCGTGTTGTTTTGAAATACGCTCGTGACACGCACAGCTCTGAGACTCGCTCTCAACTGTCTAATGACTAATGATTATACCTCTTTGGAAAGATTAGGATGTGTTCTTTTTTGATATCAAGGCAGTCAATTACAATTAGTTCCAAGACTTTACTACTCCCAATTTAAATTGTGTGATGTTCTGCAAACAAATTTTTTGAGATTTTGCCCATGTTGAAACTTACACTGTACACCACATATAGGCAGAAAATGCAGAACATAACTACTACTAGAAAGGACGTATATTTAATAATGCAGGTAAGGTTATGATTATTCCATACTTTATAAGAGATTTTCATAGCAGAAGGAAATTATGTTATGATGACAGAAATTCACTCTAATAAGTGAGCAGGCAAAATAACAGTTTAATTTACCTATATCCAGGACCTTATGTGTTTTTTATTATTGCTGTGATAGCATAAATGTTTTTGGTGGTTAAAGAAGTGTAGCCAACTCCTAAATATATTTAAATGTCCAGTATCTTCAACCCGATTCGCTCTCATGTAGATCACACTGTAGAGTGGTCGATATACTTTTATGAAATACGGAAGAACGGTGGCACATAGGAACTTCATATTTTGCCCGATATTTTTCTGATGTGGTACAGTAGGATGTTTGTGATGTAGGCCCCAGGGTCTATGCTACTAGGGTCACTGCACAAAGGGGTTAAACATGAAAACACTAGAGTAATCAGGCATGTGCTTCATGAAATCTAATCTTTGTAAGGGCTCTATATGTGCAGTGGATGTGACAAATAATTTCACCCCTCATCTGTCAAGAAACATTTCAACAGATCTGTTGGTCTTACAGAGTTGGACTTTATTCCCCCCACACTCCTCAGCTCTTGTATTCCCTCCCTGCAATACTCTGCCGTAGTCGAATGCCAAATGCCTCTTCAGTAGTACCATGTCCTTTCAACCTCATAACATGTGGTCAGTCCTTCAGTTTATACCTGTAAAGTGCAGATGAACAAGGCTCCATTGTGTTATTTTGTCCATTTGCAACCTATCTATGCAATCTCAAAGTTCTATTGACTCTTAACTGGTGTTGTCATGCTCTCCTTCCCTGATAATGGATGTATTGTGTATCTTCAGTCTTACCAAGGAAGTCTACCAAGGAACCCTAAACTTGTGTCAAAGGCCATGTCGGTTGTCTGGTTCCTCACATATCTTCCAGTAACTTACAATTTGGAAAAACTTATCTCTTTGGCACACTTTCCTTGAGGTTTGTAAATGTACAGAATTCACACCATTGTTGCCCCAGATTGTGGCTTTCATCTTAATTCATCTATTATCTGATTTGTAGCACAGATCAGGCATTGTATTTGCAAATCACTAGATGCCAAGCTGGTAATATTGCATATTTATGAAAATGAAAACTATAAACTGCTGAAAAAAGTGAATTTTGACAGAAATTGGGCAAAATTAAATTTTCTCTTTATATTCATGTCTACTGAAAACTGTTGTCTTTTTACAACAGATTCTGTGCAAGTGATGACGAAAATGTTAAAATGCACATACCCTCAGTATCAGAGAGAAGCTACTGAGCAAATGAGGCATTCAGCTCTTAAACAAATATGGGCTGCAAAGAATGAAAGGCACTGATTGGCTCAAATAGGGGGGCATAACCACATGAGTATGTGAAAGTTCTAACCCATTCATAAGTTATAACTACTTTCTACGACTACTTTCTTTCTCAGATGTACCCCCACCCACCCACCCACCAATTAAATGCACTGTTGGACTGGGTAACTGAGACAGGAAGCTGCTTTAATATGTCAAGCAGACATGCTGAGAGTGCGAAGGCACAGAGGAAATCGGTCAAGGATTTGGCCGATATGAAAAAAGCATATGAAAAAAGAAAGTTTTTTGTTCCCCTGTATGTGTATATATAGTATAATCAGATCAGATCTCCAATCGGTGAGCCCAGCACAGTTCCTGTAGCAGGCTGGACATGTTGTAGCATGCTTTGCATAATATTTCACAGGAGGGAGTGACCATCGGCTCCTATTCATGGTGCCAAGTGTGACTACTTCATTATTCACTAGTTCACTGTGGTAGATGAATGTGATGAACATGAAATATGAAGTGAAATGATCAGAAGCGTATCTACACAAATATTCAGTAAAATGGGATGCCATTCAGATCACTTTGGTCTGCACTGTAGAATCATCAAGTTTAGCAACAAGAAAAAATACTCGTTATTAATTCTGATTCCACTCCTGTACATCAAAGAAGAAGTAATGAGAAATAAATTCAAAATCATTTATTCATGTAATATATCTGTGTTTCCTCTAGCTATAGATCAAGCAGGAAACCTGTAAGTGTGAGGCCTCGCTGGTCTTTGACATCCATATGATTAAATTTCTGCACAAGAAAACAAGTTTGGGCCCACAAGCAAAAGTACATAACAATACATTTGTTGCCCTGGAGAAATGGCTGTGAATTACAGAATTCTGTTGGAGATGTGTCAAAACAGTTATTATATTTTTTGAAAAAGTCTTGATATCATATCCTGGGCAGGACTTTACCAAGCAATTAGCCTACTTTCTGTGTACAAAAATACAATGTGTCATATAGTTGTCTTTACCTGTGAGGGGATTACAGTGTGTGAGAAACCATTACAGATTAGCAGAAAATCAGAGGGATGGAAACGGAGGCTATTCTCTCTAATTGTTCAGATTATCAGGGAGCTGCTCTCTCCATGCATAATTTGAATGTTTGTGCGCTGCTATGGTTTTGACAGAAACCATATGATTATTCTGAGAAATCATGATTAAATCAAGCCCCTTGTCTATCTCTCTCTCATGCACACACACACACACACACACACACACACACACACACACACACACACACACACACACACACACACACACACACAGTGAGAGAGAGAAAACATGAAATGAAAGAATGAAACCCCTCAAACAAGCAGTGATGAGACCACGTATGGATGACCTGACTTTTCAACACTGAGATGACTACTTGATCACCAGGGGCACCGGGAACTGGACTGGAATACTTTTTAATTAAGGCAATCTAGAGTTGTCCGTCTCATCAATACATTCCCACTGAAACATGAAAAGTCAAACTCAACCTATGAGCCCCATATTTGTGTTTTTTCCACCCACCATTAGACTGATGTACGTACTGGCAGTGGCACTACATGTGAAATGTGCAGAGACGTGTATGGTCAGGGTAACAACAATGTAAATCTACGATGAAGAGGAGGTGGTCTCTTAAACTTTGTGTACTAGTGCACAGGTTTTATTTGAACATTGGGAAGGAAACTGTTGCCCCCATTACACATCATAGCCACTCAGAACCTTCTAAATGACACATGCATGCTCATGCTGGGGAAAGATACGGGCCCGGAAATATAGCCCTTGACAGAATGATTTTTGACTTTTATTCCATATATTTATTCAATATATTTTCTGAGTAATATTGTAAGTGTGGGAATTGCTTCAACTTCTCAGACTGTCTCAAAAAAAGAATCAGGCAGACTGTCAACCCTATAGAAAATGGCCTTATGGCAACTGCCAATCATATATTAATGTAGACCATTACTTGTTACCTCATGGAATAAAATCTCACAGTCAACATTCAAACTTTCAATCTTCGTTTATCTTAATGGCTCGACTGCTAAAGAGTAGGCTTGCATCTCTCCCTGCCTGTTCTGCTCTTGATTTAAATAGCTTTTGATATTTATTCTCCCGTTACAAACTCCATCAACTGCCAAACATAACATTGCGTGAAAGCAGTGTCAGAACAGAAATGTACTAAAACAGAACATACCATACGGTGAAATCACAGTGGATGAAAACTAGTGGTGTAACGGAACGTAGTTGATCCGTGATCCGTACGGATCGCCCCCCACGGTTCGGCACGCATGTGAACCGCGGATTAATTGCAAAATTTAACCATCATAGTGAATTACAGTTTTACTGCCGCTGGTACTTTTAAAAGTATTATACCATGGCTTGGATAAATACTCGATTCTGATTGGCTGGAGGGTGGGCATTTATTTCGTTAAACCGCCCGGCAATGAAGTAGCGCTGGCAACATTTTAATCACCGTTCTAAATTAATACGCCGTCTACGTTATCTGCTGCCAGCGCCATTAGAGTCGACCCTTATATGAATGGTATCCATAGCAACACCAACAGCTGATTAATAAAGCCGGCAAATAATGCTAAATCCACTGATTTGAAAAGTTTGTCTTCGCCAAATATCTTAGTTACAACAACTTTAATCTAGCAAAGACGTTTTGTGGTTAGAGGTGCAGTATTTATTCAGTTTGGAAATATGAACGTAACATAGTAGGGCTTTACCTAATGTAAGGTAACGCTGATGTGAGCAACGCTGGTTGCGAATGCGAACAAGTTACTTCACAAAGCACATTAATCTGTATATTAAAAAAAAACATTTTATCCAGCGAAATGTCTTAGATATGCCACGTTACATCTAACAGTAACAAACTCTGTATCTACAGTAGGCTATTTTTTTCAGATGTTCCCATCTCATGATGCAGATCGTGAAATGCAATTTCCTTAGCCTGGGCTGTTTAAAATAGGCTGCGTGACCAAAGCATTTTTAAAACGCAAGACGGAGAGAGATGGGTAAATTGAGTTGCGGTTTCATGCAATTTTCTTAAATAATCTAACTAATGACAAAAATAACCAAAATTGGTGCCAATTTTATGGTATAAAGTTGAGAAGGAACTATTTGCTTCCATATAGAATCAATTGTTTTCAGAACTACCAACGAGAGGTTTTTGCATAACTACGGACAAAATAGAACTAGTAACGAGAAATAGAATTGAATGTTGTTTTCATTTAAGACCATGGGCAAAAGTTCCTTGCTTTAAGTGTTTTACAGAATAAATGGAAAGCAAAGATATACTTGTCTCCCTTTTTTTTTTTTGCTGATCCGAAAAATGATCCGATCCGTGACTCAAAACCGTGATACGATCCGAACCGTGAGTTTTGTGATCCGTTGCACCCCTAATGAAAACAAAACTGTTGTTTAACAGTTGGCTTTTTGGCTAGGGACTGTCTAATAATGAGTTTGCTTCACTTTGACTCCTTCCAAAAAATAGAAATTTTTTGGCTTTTTTACTGCCTCCAACCAACACAAGCAATAAAACTAGTTTAAATTGCAAGCTAAACATCTAAACATCTAGCATAATGCACGACGATAGCCAAATTTACATTGCAAGATAATATGACAAAACTTGTCAAATATATCATAAAATATCACAGAGCATATTATCTGATATTAAAGACTTTATGGGTCATTGAATCATGTTTCTTGCTCGTGCTCATGATGTTCAGTCCTTACCAACTAACAGGTCTGCACAGCAGTAACGTTTGACCTGTAGTTGCAATCCGTGGAATTTGTAAAATTAATTTTTTTCATATCTCTTGAAGTCAATAAAATTACTTGTTTTTTTTTTGTTGTTTTTTAACCCTTTATGGTGTGGATAAAATAATAACTATTTGGGCATGGAGAAAAAACATTACCATTTAGCACTTTGTAAACATCCTAATGACCCTAAACACATGGTAAAAGCTTCAAAGGAAAGGTCAGTGCTCTGAAATGGCACAGCCAAAGCCCAGATGCAAAGCCCACAGAGAATCTGTGGTATGACCTGAAAATTGCTGTCCTCTGATGCTTTCCATCTGACTTGGCAGAGTTGGATCAAATTTGCATGGAGGATTGGGCAAAATATCAATAATCTAAAAGTGCAAAGCTACAAACATTGATGTACATGTACACACACACACACTCTCTCTCACACTCTCTCTCTCTCTCTCTCTCTCTCTCTCTCTCACACACACACACACACACAGACACACAGACGCTTGTGCACACACATGCAGAGGGACATTAATCAAACTCATCCCAGGCTTTCATGGCCAAAATGTTTTATTCTATACATTTCATTCCCATTAATTTAATTATAATATAACCTCAAATACAAAGCATAAATCATATCGGCCAAGTCAACAAATGTGTAAAAAGCTGTCATTGAGGCAGAGATCAGGACATACTGTACTGCCACTCAAAACTAATATTTGCACAATGGTATTGTCACGTGTTCTGTGATAATGTTGCCCATTAGTTGATGACCATTAGCATATTTATCTCAGTGCCAATATCTTATCTTAATACAGCCCTAATCTACCTGTACAGCATTTGTAGTCAGCAAACATTAGCATGTGAAAGTTGTAGGTACATATTGAAATTTACATTGCACATTGCGACTGTTTGTACTCTGTCTCTCTCTCTCTCTCTCTCTCCCAACCCAAAGAGAAGAATAAAGTAGTATTGTACTGGATTGTAATTGCATACTTTAATCATACAGCAATATACTATGGGACATTTACAACCTCTTATTTTATTTCACAGAACAGTCTGCACATATTAATGTAATACTGTAATATTTAAGCCTCCACATTTGTAGTCTTACAGGCAAAGTATGCTTACAGATATTGATGCAGATCCTTCTTTCTGCCTTGCGTTTGTGGGATGCTATGCGCATGTAATATTTCACATGGTGTATTGTGGGGAGGTTCTACCCGGAAGTCATAGTGGACGGGGCAGTATCGCGCAACAATGGTCAACACTGTGTTAAAGGTGCACGGCTATTGAACAGTTCTTCCGATGAGTCTTTCCAGAAGCTGGTCTCCCCTGTTTTTGTCATCAGGATGCCGGAGAAAGAGGGAGGGAGAGAGGGAGAGATGTGGAAGATGAGCTCAGCGTGCAGGGACAGAAGAGAGAGAGAGAGAGAGTGAGAAGGAAGAAGAGGGAGAGAGGAGTGCAGAGGACTAGGTTGACATGCAGGGCAGAGTGAAAATGGCGCTAGCAGCCGGCGGGGCAGGTACGCGGGCGCGGCGGCATCACAGAGAGGAGTGCTCAAACAAGATGACCTGCGTCGCGCTCCCACTCGCACTGGGGGGTCTGGAGGTCCTCATCAGCCCGATTCGGGAGTACACCACCATGTCCGCCGACGGCAGGAGGGGGCTGGGCGGGGTGGTGTGTATTAAGGGCGGGGCGGGGTGGAGCGGGGGGCGGGTGCATTTGGGGCGGGGGGCGGGTGGAAGGGGGGAGGTTGGGGTGTGGGGTGGAGCGGAGGCGGGGGTGTGGCGCATGAGGGCGGGGGCGGGAGGGGCAGTGCGGGCGGGAGGGAGGGCGGTCGAGGGGCCGGTTGCGGGGGGCGGTGACGGACAGGGCTCTTTCAGCGTGTAGCGGGCGGAGTGGTACAAGTTGATGTACTGCAGGGAGCCGCTGTGGGCCCATCTGTGCCTGTAGCAGAGCAGCAGCACGGTGCACCCCAGAACGAGGATCACCGCCCCGGCAACGACCATGAGGAATATGACAACACTGGCCTCCAGCACTGCTCCCGCCTGCTCGCAGGGCTGGGGGGGGGCCAGCCGGGGCCCGGCATCACCGCTCGGCCAGGTAGGGTCTCCAGGTGAGGGCTGCGCAGGTATCTGCAGATGAAAAATACTGGTGACCTGCTCCATCTGCATCGAGCCCAGTCCTCTCTGTAAGGAAGCCTCTGTGACCAAGAGCTCCAGGGATCCAACCGGAGCACAGCTATTGTTTCAGTGTCAAATCGGAGCCCAGCTTCTGGTCCGCGTTCCAATTAAAGGACAGCTACTTGTCCACGGTCCAATCAGGGCCCAGATGCAGCTCGGCAATCCAGTCAGAATCCAAGTACTGGTCCAGGGTCCAATCAGAGAAATCAGCCGTTAAAGACTGGAGTCAGACTTTGAAATGTATGCATTCAGTGACCCGAAAGAGGTCAATCTACTTGACCTTTACTCTCCGCTGGAAGTGATAAACAGAGTTCCACTGTCTGCAAGGAATAGGTGAGCAGACATTCCTTGTGTCTGTGCAAGAGAGAGTTTGTGTGTGTGTGTGTGTGTGTGTGTGTATGTGCATGAGTGTGTGTGTATGTGTGCGTGTGCATGCGTGTGTGTGGTTGTGTGTGTGTGGTTGTGTATGTGCAAGACTGAGGGAAAAGATTAAAAACACCTGAAATTAATATCACTGATTTTGGATTATTTCCCAGAAATCCTGTACACCTATGATATTATTCTGAGCTCAGAAAACACGGCAAAGATAACAGCTGGCAGATACCTGCTGTACCTGCACACTACTAATCACTTTTATGCAGCTGATGGTGGAGCCAGAGAACAGAGAGATTTATGAAAGGATAAATCTGTGTCCAGAAAAGAATTAATCCTGCAGGTGGCGAGATGGCATCTCTGGGCTCGATGTGGGAGCAGGGGCGGGGTGAAGCTGAGGCGGGCACTGGGATATGGCTGTCACATCCACCTGGGAACCTTGCCATCATACAGTATACCAGCGATGCCAAGCTTCTGCCACAGGATGGGCTGGGTGCATGGAATGGCTGCAGTGACAGGAAGAATGGGAGGAGTCAGAGGATTGTGACATCATCACCATTGTTACAGCACATGTTTTTCTTTGGCTTCCACCAAGAGGAACTTTCCAGAAATGCTCCAAGGAAAGAGTAATCTGCTTAAGCTAAAAAAAAAAAAGGATGTGAAATAAAGATGATACACTTAATTAATACACATAACTCAGGTCTGTAGAGAAACTAAAGAACAAGTGACCTATTATCACTGAAAAATCTCATTACACTCTTGAGTATCATAAAAAAAACAAGAAAGCACTAACAATTACATCAAAGGAGGTAAATTACACTTCTTGTGCAGCACAACTCTTTCTGCAATATTAAATAAAAGATTACCAAATGATTCAGCTGAAAAAGAGAGACAAATTACTCACTTTATCCAGCTGACGCTTGTTTCTTCAGAATAACCCTGTCAGGATGGCCAGGGTCTGTGGCTCTCCAGAGCAAAGCAGAGACCTCCAGCCTACTGCAGGAAGCCAGAGCAGGGCAGGAAGTACCGCATTTCCTTTGAAACACTAAAAGGTGATTGGCTGAAACTGCCCATTCCCAAGGAAGCAGGAAACGCCTGAAGAATGTGGCGAAAGCTTTGTTTTTTTTGTTTCGTTTGTTGAAGAGCTGAGTGAGTTGGTGAGAGGAGACGATCGTTCACACCGTTCCTTCAGGCAAGTTGTGCCCTGGGACACTTCTCCCTGCCTCTGCCCCTGTCTGGTAGAGTCACAGACCAGCTCCGATAAGCACTCAACAGCCACTGGAGATTAAAACCCAAAACCATTTAGTCCAGGATCTGCTGGAATGCGAGGGTCGTACACACAAAACAAAGCCTGTACCTTTACAGCATTATTTAGCAATAACCTCTCAACATCCTGAAGTGTGTTTCTCATTTGCATAATCATAGCTCATTGGCCACTTATGTCCAACTGCCAGGGCTACTTTCAGTGAAGCAGGGAAATCAGTTCTCAGCTGATGGATATCAGCACAAAGGACTCCCAGTTTTCACGGATTTGGAAGAAATGGCAGCAGGAAATAAATAAATAAATACATTTATCATTTACATGTACGTGTAACAAAATGTTCCAGGTGGCTGCACCTTAGAGTATGTAATATGTAGAAACAGCGATGTCAATAGAGAGCACATCCGAACCAGGAAGTGTAATTGAGCTGAACAGACATGCTCAGTTGTGTCCATTGAGTCACATGCACAACATGGAAGGCAGAGGCTGCGTCCCAATATTCTTCACTCCCAACCTCCCTTCCTCCACTTCCCCACTACCACTCATCTCTTACCCGGAAGTATGCAAAACTGTCTGAACGTTTTGAGTACAAGTATTTGCATGTACAATATACAATGTACCTGACATTGCAGTTTGCATCGAGACATTCATTAATATGTAACCATTAATACGTAATTAAGATCGGGGCACGGAGTAGAGGAAGTGGTAGTGGAGGAAGTGAGGGTGCATTTTTTGACTATTGGGATGCACCCAGGCTGTGTCGTGGAGAAGGCTACGTCAAAGCCTTAAGAGTTTGTAACTGGTTGCCAACTTGCGCATGAAAATATGACATAGGCCAGAATAAATAATAATAAAACAATTCATATGTGTCTGTATGGTAAGAAAAATAATATATATATGGAAAAATAATAAGTAATAAAAGCACAACTGAACTTTGGTAGAACTTTTGGTTGTGTAGTTACCTGGCCATGATATGAGTCAAAATGGTGGCAAAATATGTTTGGTAGTTGCTCTGTGCTCCCCTGGGGTGATAATCCAGAATAGGATATTTGTCGCTCTCCATTCACTTCTATAGGGCAGCTAAAACAGTCTCAAAATTACATATATATAATATATAATATTTTGGTTTGGCGCTGAGTGGATCTGTTCTATGTACTTCTAGTGCACGCGCCAGCGCCAGCGTGCACTACCTATCAAACAGGGAGCACGACATCTCCCCTACTAAACAGGATATACACACCAAAACCCCCCCAAGTACATAGAATCAGATCCAAACAACACTTTTTTTTTTTTAAATGCACGCCCAACAAGTAGTTTTCATTTAGAACTCACTGTTGGACGAGTTACCTAGAATTGAAGGCACACTTAATCAGCATGCCTACCACAGCATTCTGCAGTGACATGCCATCCCATCTGGCTCGCACTTTGTTGGGCCCTCATTTGATTTTCAACAGAACAATGACCAAAAACACACCCCCAGGCTATGTAAGAGCTATTGCTGCATCAGATGTCCTAATCTAACACCCAATAGAGATGGTTTGGGATGAGTTGGACTGGAGAGTGAAGGAAAAGCGGCAAAGTGCTCAGCATATGTGGGAATACCTTCGAGACTGTTGGAAAAGCATCTCAGGTGGCTACCAATGAGAGAATGCCAAGAGTGCAAAGCTGGTATCAAGGCAAAAGGTGGCTACTTTGAAGAATCTAAAATATAAGGGCTGTTTCACACCTGCCTTGTTTGGTCACATTATGTCTCTCATTGGCCAAAGAATATGATTCCATTCTGATGTCATGTCAAATGCTGCGCACAATTAAAAGAAAAAATATGCATGCCTATTCTTGAAAAGATATACACGTCTATTTCATTTTCAGTCCCTATCGCCACCTATACACCGGAATCTGACATTTACATCACAGTCATACTCTGCACCTAAACACTAATCTATTGAGTAACCTCTTTATGACACACATAACCTCTTTATGGATAAAGGTGACTGAAAAGAGCTTAAATTGTTTTTGGGTTGCTATTGTACTCGCACACAAGCATGAAAAGGTTATGTCCGATATTTCGCAGTCTCCCTTGTGGAAGGGAATTTAAAGACGGTCCCTGGGTTGGTGAATGGGGCTATTGCGGAGGAAATCACGACCAGTGAATGAATAACTGCATGATGGAATAGGCACCGATAGTGAGATTGAAATACTAATGCCACATGGGGAATGCGAGGGGCTGGGCCACGGGGGGAGATAAAAAGTCACACCTGAGGTAGAAGAGAGAGCTGAGGATGTGAGATGAGTGAGGGAGGTTGATTCCTCTCCACTCCCTGGTGCTTGGGAAGTTTATTCTCTCGTTTTGTGTGGTTATTTTTGTTTTTGGTGCGGATGTGAGTGTTGTGTGCTTTATGTGATGGCAGAAACATTTACCTGCTTGACAGCGAGTTGCGGGCCGAGTCCGGAGCCTGCGGTGACTGCGATACAAAACAAAGAGACGGCATTACTTCCGGGTTTGGCGAGAGAGCGACGGCGGTGAACTGCAGAGCTGGTCACCACGGATGGAGCCAGAGTGACCCCGGGATTTTTGTGGAGCTTCTGTTGGGGGAGACATACCTCCCTCAGACCATAAGGAACATGCTTTCACCGTCCTGGTACCAGTGTGTGAGTTCAGGCCCAGTACGAGTGGGAACTGAGCGGTGGTGGCGTTTCTCTCCCCCCACATAGAGTCGGTGTTCCACAGACCGGACCAGGGTGAACGTAACGTGACGAGAGCGGAGGCGAGCAGAGGAGGGATTGTGAAGCCCGGATCCATTCGAGCGGTGACAGCAAGGCACCCCGTTGGCGACCACCTTGGAGGGCGGCTGAACTGTTTCGTTTGTGTGTTATGTGTGTACTTATTAGTTGGGTTGGTTTCTTTTATTTTATTTGGCGGTAGCTCCTTCCAGCAGTGCGGCGTGGTTAGGACTCCACCACATCTCTTTTGTGTTTATCGTTGTCGAGTGTGTGAAGTTTTGTTTTATGTGTATGCCCGAAATGTCAGTCTGTTGAGTTGCCCCCTCGGAGTTTTAGTTGGGCCGGGCAGGCGGCTGCCCTGGGGCAAGCTATTCTGTGGTGTGGGTGGTCACGAGTGCGTGTGTCCAGTGCTTATCCTAACAATACACCGGATTTGGTGTGGTGTGTGATTGGAACGGAGTGTTGTGTGGTGTGTGGTGTGATCTCAGAGTTGGTGGGAGGGGGGACAAGAGAACAGACCGGCATTATCCCCTGTCAGAGATTTTTATGAATTTCTTCTTAAAAATATAGACTTTTTACCTTTTCCTCAGTTGTTGGTGTGCTGTTTGGAGAGTGGTGGGTCACCTGCATTAATAGAGGTAAAGGGGAAGGGATGAGAGTCCGCCGCCTGATTTCCCTGTTACAGTTATAAATGGATATTTCACAGTGAACATAGTCCATTCAGCCTGGCTTTGCAGGTGTGGGGGATGCAATTACAGAACCGCACTACAGCTCCTCTATCTTTAAGTTTAATTTACTCCATAGTGGTGGACACTATCTGGTGGTACCTATATTCTGAAAGTTGATAAACACCTTTATCTTGATATAATTTATTTACTGTAAAGATGACAAAGTGCTCTCCAATAAAAGGAGCCAGACCTCAGATTCTCAGAGGACAGAAGTGAATAAAGCGTAGAAATAGAAATAACTTAATATCATTCTGTGAAGAGGTACTTTCTATTGTCAGAGTGAAATGTAATTTTGACTAATACCCACATGTGCCCTTTACCTATTGAGTATTTCTATAAAATACAGAGCAGAAGCAGAGATTGTTAACGACAAAATTAGCTTTCTTCTCTCTATGGGGCTCTGGTAATTTGTGTCTAGCCCGATTAGCACTATGTGACTCAATTTGAACACTAAACCAACATAATCAGATAAAAAATGTACATTTTAATGATCTACATCATTAGATACATAAATACTTACATGATTACATAATTTAATTGCTGAACATGCATAAATACAGTGCCCTCCACAATTATTGGCACCCCTGGTAAAGATGAGTAAAAAGGGTTATAAAAAATTAACCTTTTGATGAATTAGCTTAATCTCACACTGAAAAAATGTGAAAAATCCAACCTTTAATTGAAGTAAATTTATTCTGAGAAAAACAATCCCTCATCAAGACAAACAACAAAAACCATGTGTGCCACAATTATTGGCACCCCTAGAAATTCTAATGTAACTTAATAATATATTCCATTGAAATTTTACTTTTTAAAGTTGATCAGAGTGTTTAGGAACTTTCAAGCAGTGATCCATGACTTCCTGTTTCACTGGAGTATAAATATGAGGTGACACAGAAGCCATATTCCCTTATTCATACATCAACATGGGAAAGATAAGAGAACACACAAATCAAATGAGGGAAAAGTGTGTTGAGCTTCATAAGTCAGGGAATGGCTATAAAAAAAAAATCTACTCACCTGAAAATGCCCAAAAGCCTTTCCTGTTATTTCACCACAAACGTAAGCACCTGAAGTTTGCTAAACGCTACTGGAACTTTGACTGGAACTTTGACTGGAACTGTGTTCTATGGTCAGATGAAATGAAAATTGAACTTTTCGGCAACCAACACTCAAGGTGGTTTTGGCGTAAAAAGAAGGATGGCTATACCGAAAATAACCTGATCCCCACTGTTAAGTATGGTGGAGGTCCCGTGATGTTGTATCTTCCAGCAGGACAATGATCCAAAACATACATCCAAATCAACACAAAAATGGTTAACTGCACACAAAATCAAGCTTCTGCCATGGCCATCTCAGTCCCCTGACCTAAACCCCATTGAAAACCTGTGGGCTGAGCTGAAGAGGAGAGTGCACAAGAGAGGATCTAGGACTCTGGATGATCTGGAGAGATTCTGTAAAAAGGAATGATTCCTTGCTCTGTATTTTCCAACCTTATTAGATGTTACGGGAGAAGACTCAGTGCTGTTTTATCGGCAGGGAGGTTGTACAAAGTATTTAATGCAGGGGTTCCACACGTGGTTTTTGTTAAAAATAGTTATTTCTTGATGAGGGATTTTTTTTTAATCAAAATAAATTTACTTCACTTAAAGGTTGGATTTTTCTAATTTTTTTAGATTTAGAAAGATTAAGCTATTTCACCAAAAGGTGATTTTTTTTATAACCCTTTTTACTCATCTTTACCAGGGGTGCCAATATTTGTGGAGGGCACTGTACATAATTTGACAGTATATTTTTCTGTTTGGTGTTTTAGCTTTGATCTGTATTGATGTTTGCCCGTGCTCCCTGAACCCAGACCCAGCTGCGTCTGCCTGAGTGTAAATTGGCCAAGATTTAATACAGAGTAGGGCGCAAACACCCCGAGAAACCAATAAAACTGGTTTCAGATAAGAAGGAAAGCCTATTCGCATGCCACACATAGCGCAGTAATCCCTCACATGAATTCCCATCACCGTTGTTTGCCGCGCAGTAAAAGGAGAAGTGCAGTGGACACAGAGCATCAGTAAAAGGTGAATTCAGATTAAGCGCTGGTCGATTTGTCATCCTGTCTTCTCAAACCCAATAACAGGGCCATACCTTTCCTTATACCCCCCCCCCCCCCAGCAGACATTTGGAGGAACCGTAGTAATGCATTTGATATTTCAGTTTTCATTTGATTAGTTCAATAACTTAAAATTAAGCTTCAAATAAAATTCTGATTAGGCTTGGGAGGAAGGACCCCACTGGACCCTTCCTGAAAAATGCTTCTGTAATAAAACAGAATCACCAAGCTGAACCTGACGCCTTTTCCTTTCCTATATAGGTGATGTGGTAATCAATCTTGCATGCTTATAGGTCCGGCCCATAGCAGGCTCATCTCACTGTGTTATGACACAATTCAGTTATGGGCATAACGGACCTGACACACAGAGTGACGGACGTTATGGGACAATATTTAATGATAGAGTGTCTATCGTTATAGACCAGTCAGTATAGAGACTTAGAATCTAATTTACAGAACCCAAGTGCAGGAAAAAAATAATAAATATTTGCTGGTGCTGAAGTGAAAAATATATCTGATATATGGCTTTATGCCGTCACACTGCTGTCCTCTGGCTACCCCACAGGGATCTCAAACAACTATGCCCTGGGGTCACACTGCCCTCCTCTGTCTACCCTACAGGGATCTCAAACAACTATGCCCTGGGGTCACACTGCCCTCCTCTGTCTACCCTACAGGGATCTCAAACAACTATGCCCTGGGCTCACACTGCCCTCCTCTGGCTACCCTACAGGGATCTCAAACAACTATGCCCTGGGGTCACACTGCCCTCCTCTGTCTACCCTACAGGGATCTCAAACAACTATGCCCTGGGCTCACACTGCCCTCCTCTGGCTACCCTACAGGGATCTCAAACAACTAGGCCCTGGGGTCACACTGCCGTCCTCTGGCTACCCCACAGGGATCTCAAAAAACTATTCCCTGGGCTCACACTGCCCTCCTCTGGCTACCCTACAGGGGTCTCAAACAACTATACCCTGAGGTCACACTGCCCTCCTCTGGCTACCCTATAGGGGTCTCAAACAACTATGCCCTGGGGTCACACTGCACTCCTCTGGCTACCCTACAGGGGTATCAAACGACGATGCCCTGGGGTCACACTGCCCTCCTCTGGCTACCCTACAGGGGTCCCAAACGATCTGTGTCTCTGCCCCTTCTCCCCACCACCCGTCTGCTGCTTCCACAAAATTACCTTCACACTTCTGAACGCCTGTCAGAACTGCATTAGTAGTGTATGGCTTTTCATAAGCTCCTCTCCGCATATTACTATGAAAGTAATAAATAATAATGCAGAACATGGACATTATTAGATTGCAAAACCCCCCTTTTTTCAAGGCCTGCAGCCCTTCAGTGGAGTGGGAAATGAGTGAGGCCTTGGATAAAAAAAGAAGCCCTTTAAGATTTATTATTCAAAGCTTCTTATCGCATCTCCTCCATATTAAATTCTGCTTGTATGAAATGAGTTAAATGCACACAAAATGTGACATTTCGCACGACATGAATACGTTTAAAATCACCATTGTACACTGCTCTCAAGCACTGCTGGAATGTTAGCAGTAAAGCAGTTAGCAATAAAGTGTGAATTTTCTTAGTCTCAGTATTGTTTATCCATTATGAAACACAAGGTATTTTTGATAATGGTGAGTGGTTATTAAAGGGAGAGAGAGAGAGGCTGTCTCCCCATCTGTCAGCTGTGTCCATCTGTCCTAGTCTCTAAGGTTCCCTGACTTTTATCCATTTACCATTCATCACGATCATAATCATGATCGTAATCCTGCCATCTTATCACCAGAGGAAGCCAGTGCAGAGTGTATGCGCCTCGATGTGTCCAACCAAGCCCTTTCCCTGGGGTCACTTTTACTCGATCATGGACCGTCCTCTGGCAGCTCCGAAGAGATTGATGCATGCGCTCAAATTTTAAATGAGCTCACTAAAATATCTGAACTATATTAAATACGTAGCTACACAATTTCCTGAATGTCATACTCGGCAAAAACCGCAACGAGTTAACGACTGCTAAACCGTCACAACAGCAATGTCAAATATCACACTAGCCGACATTCACATCCAATTACCTTGTTTTATTTGCCTCGGGGCTCTTATAAAACAGTTCTGCGACCTCAGCGATGGTTCTGCTGGTGTTAAAATGATCATTATTGCATAATATTGATCTAACTGCATTGTGCTTCTCTCCTCTCTCTCTCTCTTTCCTCCTCAGCAGTCCCACTCCCTTCCTTTTCAGTACATTTGGGCATAACCATTAGTTTCTGTTTTTTTAAATAATGTGTTGTATACTTGGATGGGATGACAAATGACTGGTGCATTTAACTATATCGTTACATAAATCAAAAAAGGGAACCACGCATGTTTTCCATATGAATATATTTTGCACTGCGCATAGGCTACATTGCAATCGCTTCTTGTTCCAGAGAACACGCTTAGAAAAATCAATGAAAGCACAATGTAAAATGTCTGAGATTACATTTGCGGGCTACATCATGTATCATTTAGAAACCAAATGTATCATATTAAAAAAAGCATTTGTGCATAAATAGTAACAAATTCCTGGCGCAAAAAAAAAAGGCGCCTTTATGAGAGAAAAGAGCAAATCTCAGAAACACGTTGTTTTAAAATTCTCCCTGGTTTTCACTTCATTCTAATCAGCAGTCCCTGACACCAGCTCTATTTCTGCTGCCTGTCAAAAAGCTCAAACAGATGGTAATGCCAATTTGCTAATGTGTTATTTAAAACTTGAATATAATACTACTGTTACAATGCACAAACGCCAAGAAGAAATCAATTCATCTAAAACGATTCATTAAAGTCCAAAGCCAGATTGATTCATGATTGACAATGGGACTGCAGTCTGACAGCCATCAGTTTGCCTGGTTGAAATGTATGTATGTAGCAGAGGGTAAAAGTTTGTGCTGGTGAGTGTTATGTGCATTTTAGCTGCAGATTTCACATTCAAGTTTATTTAATGTACAATCAGTTTCAGAATTGTTGACACTCTTGACAAAGATGACCAAAAAAATAAAGATGTATAAATTAAACAACACAGGTAACAAACTGTACTGTATGGGCAAACAATGGAACAATCATATTCTTTTATATTAAGAAAATTGTTCAGAGAAAGGTATTGTTTTTAACAAGTGTCCCTTCTAGAGTTCACAATTCCATTGACGTTAACCAAAGCCCCAGAAGAGGTGCAAAACAACCCCGCAACAAGATCCGCCATCATATTTCACTGTAGGTATGACGTCCTTTTCAACATAAGCATCATTCTTCAAATGCCAAATGCACTGCTCAATCTTATGGTCTCATCTGACCATAACACCCGGTACCAGGTGAAGTCCCAATGCTGAATGCATATGGTGGGTGATTAGTAGCATTTTCACAATTACGTTTCAAGTCATATGGAAAAGAAAATAATTGTAAAAGATGCCTTGTAAAAGATATCACGGAATACACCAACTGTGCAGAAAATGAGCTGGACCATCAGTCCCAACTGGTCCTAGTGAACATCAGATAATGCCAGGCAGTCCCGGCCCTCTCACCACATTCATCTTACTGTGCTTTATTTATTTACACATTAAACAGGTCCTATTGTTCCATTAATCAGTTCAAGTTGTCATGGGAGTACTATCAGCTGATATGTGAACAGTTTGTCCCAATCAATAAAAGCATGATGTATTGTCATTTATTTAGGATAGGCTTGGGATTATCCTTACCCTGTCAATCACACAAGCTTTTGTTCATTCATTGATTTATTGTGCTTTATTATAGCCAGAAATGGCTAAAGCAATCACCCCGCCTCTTTACACTGAAACAGCTCTAATGTGATCACCCCATCATTTCCTTTGATGTTTTTAGAGAGAGAGAGAGAGAGATTACTTAGAAAACATGTAATAGAGTATGGACCACGAACAAGCCCTATCCAATTACATTGTCTGTCTCTCAAAGGCCGCAATCTAAATACTAGATATCCTACAGGAATACCCTACCCTTAATGACAACCGCTCACTTAATTTGCATTAATTTAGCTATAAAGTCAGTAAAGTGAATCAGAGTGAGGAAATTGAGTCAGTTAGTAATTAATTAGAGTCAATAAAGAGAATTAGCATGAGAAAGTTGTCAGGCTGTTTTTGTTGCCTATGTACCAGATCATATGCCAACAGAGGTAAGTTTTTAATTAGAACCAGAGTTGAAGGCATTTCGGCCACACAGTACTACAGAAGAGCCAGTGACTGGTTATGCACCTTACCAGCACTTAAGCAACAGTGCTCATTACACAGGTGGTTTACAGTTGTGGTGTGAGAAAAAACAACTGCAGTATGGGGTGCCAAATGTAAAGTAAAACACAACACGTTTTTCCTGTGTTTTTTTCTCAGATTTAGCATAAATGTGGCATTTTCCTAAGATCTATGCTAAATATTAGTTTTTTTTCCAAGATTTTACAGACATGCTAAATAAACCTTTTAGTTGATATTTTCAGATTTAATTGATACATCTCAAATAAGCATTTCCTAAATATATAACTTAAATGTTAAGTTTTTTTCAAAAATAAATATTTAAAAAATATATATATTTAGCTTATATCTTAAATCTCTGTTTCATAAATAAATATTTATTTTAAAAAATAAGATTTAGATTAAATCTTAAATCTTACGTTTTCCAAAATCCCCCAATCAGCCAGCCCCAAGACCTCATCAACTGGCATGACATCCTGTTAGCAGCCTTTTGACTCGCTCAGACATAAAAAGGACCAGCAAGAGGATGCACGCGGCTAGCTAATAGCCTATGCAGGCGCTGGGCATGGAAATCCGAACTATCAAATAAAATCTTGGAAGCTATGTATTTATTGCTGCATTCATTATTCATTTGGCATGTGAGATGCTACATCCTAAAATACGTGGAACGTCGAAGCATGAAAACACTGTTGCTATTGCGCGATCATTGTAGGCTACATGCACTGATGAAGATCTGATGAAGATCTGCACCGATGAAGGTCCACGGACCACTAGGCCTGTCCACGGAGCAGTGGTCCGTGATGCTCTTTAGCACCCCAAGTGGTAGACCAGTGCTCCGTGGACAGACCACTGAATTACGTACAATACCGATGCACGCTAGCCTAGTCTGTAAATGATCACTGGTGGATGAACAGGCTACATAATGTTTTATTACGACACAGGTTGTAACTTTTATTGTCTACATATTTCCTACTTGAAGCAAATACTGTCAAATTGTCATAGACAATAAACGCCTAGGGTAGTCAACAACGGATAGCAGCGTAGCCTACAATGTATTTTTAAAATGGTAATCTAGTTTAAACAATAAATCTGTCCACGGACCACTTGTGGACCACTTTGTCCGCTCTCTAGTGTCCCATAGTAACCGCAGATGCTGTAACCACCGCATTGGGTATTATTAAAATAATCGGTTATTTATGGCTATATTTGCAGCACACCAGTGTTCTTGGAGTAGCCGGCTATAACATTGACTTAAGATGGATGAATGTTCACTTCAGACGGTAAACAGATCAATCCATAGGTAATATTAGCCTATTTATTAATTTCACATGTAATAAGCTATTTTCTTATTTTTGTTTTATTTTTGTTTATGTAGCCTATTTATTGCTGTAGGCTATTCATTAGTAATTTGCTAAAGTAAGATGCTAGATACTAAAACGTCTGTACATGCGGAGCACTATGTCTGTCCACGGACCACTCGCGCACAGAATGTATACTGAGTTGAAAACCATTCTCTATCTGCGTGCCAATGTTTCTGTCTGTTAATAATTGCTGTATGATACGCACTTTGATACTCTGTCAGTTTCTCTGTTTGCTGTAGGCTACTTGCCGTTGTAAACCACTTTGAGATTTTTTCTGTAAAATGAAAAGCGCTAGGCTATATAGAATGTATTACTGGTCCACGGACCACTCGCGGACAACTCGGAGTGGTCCGTGTACACTGGTCCGTTGCTCTCTAGCGCCTCTACTGGTTGTGACCAGTGGTCCGCGGACCACTTGGAGTGGTCCGTATACACTGGTCCGTTTAGAAGGACGACTGTTTACTTCAGACGGTAAAACAGATCAATCCATTTTTTTATTTATGTGAGATCTAATGATAACGTTAGCCTACATATTTCCTTATTTTTGCTTATGACCACAAATGACTTGAGATGAACGACTGTTCACTTCAGACGGTAAAACGAATAAATCTGTAGGTTATATTAGCCTATTTATTTAGGCAATTTCACATTTAACGATACAAATTTCCTTATTTTCGCTTTACTTTGTTTATGCATTTATTGCTGTAGCTCTGTAGCTATCTGCGTGCCAGTGTTGCTGTATGTTACGCACTTTGATGCTCTGTCTGTTTCTCTGTTTGCTGTAGGCTACATGCCGCTGTAAAGCACTTTGAGATTTTCACTGTAAAATGAAAAGCGCTATATAGAATGTATTACTGGTCCACGGACCAGTAGGTCTGTCCACGGTCCACTCACGGACCACTCGCAGTGGTCCATGTACACTGGTCCGTTGCTCTCTAGCGCCTCTACTGGTAGTAACCAGTGGTCCGCGGACCACATGGAGTGGTCTGTGTACACTGGTCCGTTTAAAAGGACGACTGTTTACTTCAGACGGGTAAACAGATTAATCCTTTTGTTTATTTACGTGACATGTAATGATAATGTTAGCCTACATATTTCCTTATTTTTGCTTATGACCGCAATTGACTTTAGACGAACGACTGTTCACTTCAGACAGTAAAACGAATAAATCTGTAGGTTATATTAGCCTATTTATCTGTTTCTCTGTTTGCTGTAGGCTACTTGCCATTGTAAAGCACTGAGATTTTCTCTGTAAAATGAAAAGCGCTATATAGAATGTATTACTGGTCCACGGACCGGTAGTTCTATCCACGGACCACTCGCGGACCACTTGGAGTGGTCCATGTACACTGGTCCGTTGCTCTCTAGCACCTCTACTGGTAGTGGTCCGTGTACACTGGTCCGCTGCTCTTTAGCGCCCCTAGTGATACAGACCAGTGGTCCGTGTACACTGGTCCGCTGCTCTTTAGCACCCCTAGTGATACAGACCAGTGGTCCGTGTACACTGGTCCGTTTCAGCTACAACCCCCTCTCCATAAATCTAGTACCCTAAAGGCCAGTTGCATGAAGATAATGACATCGAGCGAGACATGCATACTTCAGGCGACTGTCGTCCTGTGGTCGCTGCGACGGTCGCTGAAGATGTCGCTGAGACATAAAATAAATTCAACTTTGACCCTGTCGCTGCCTCTGTTGTTATGGTAACGTTTGTCTCGGACAGCGGAGGCTTCGGTCAAGCTGTCAACTTAGTTACTAGCTAGCACATAAGCTAACTGTTAATGGACAGATTTATCTGTTGGAAAACTTTGTGCGTGCAGCCATAGGGTCAGCTTACCTACCCATAGCTTACCTACCTAGCAAGCGCATGAATATAATTATAAATTAGCACAATTTAATATTATTATTATAAATAGCCTAATAATAATAACAATGTAATTTCACCGATTGATGCTTTGCTAGAGGTTGAGAAAACGTTACAATACAAAACAAGAAGCAGCTCGCTTCCAATGCTACAATTTAGCCTACGATAACCTATTAGTCTGTAGCCTAAGCTATTGTGAATGGTTACAAATACACATTTGCAGCTTGACTACACATTGTAGCGTTGTAGGCACCTGCGAATGCATTGCAAAGTTATTTGCTTTCACAGTAGGCTAACTTAGATTTGCCAGATTAAATTTAGTGATTAGACTCAGTGAAAGCCCATCTGATCCATGGCATTCTGATAGCGAGTGAAATAGGCTACTCCACATTCTTGAACCTCATTCTCTAACTAGAGAATTGTAGGCTGCTCCCCCAATGAGTCCTGTCTTGTAGCTAGCTATTTACATTCCTAACGTAGGCTATGCCCTCCGTGCTTTTCCTACTAAATAACGTTTAATATGAGTTGCATCAGTGTTATATGTTATAGGCCTATATAATAGTATTTAGAATAAAGTGTAGTATAGCTGATTTACCCACAGCTTACTGTGAACTACATTCAACGTTCATTACTAGAGATAGCTGCTATGTTATGGGAAGGATTGTGCTTTGTCTTATCTGTTCTGTAGTGACTTCGATGACGTTTCTGTATGCACTTATTGTATGTCGCTTTGGATAAAAGCGTCTGCTAAATGACTGTAATGTAATGTTGAGGTTTAATTACAAACGTTTTATTTGCTACCTCGTTCAAAACCCACATCCTACAAGTGTATGAAAGACGCAGTGAATGACATTCCAAACAATATACGGTGCCCTCGAAATGGACATTTATCAATTTTATTTCAGAGGCCTCCGACAAAAAAGGGATACCCTAAAGCAGAAGATATAATGAGAGGCTAGCCTATTAAAGCTGCTTCTTCCTCCATTGTCCCCTGAGTGTAAACTGTCGCTGGAGTGCGTTTATACTATTTGCAAACGACAATGACCACAGTGTATGTAGCGCGACAATAGAATGTTTATGAAAGTTCTGCGATTTCAGTCGAGCGACACACTGTCGCTGGACTATAAACTGGCCTTTTAAGATATCAGTAGCCTACTTCGGATGAGCAAGTTACAAATGACTTTTCTGTCTGTGGCAACTTCAAGCTAGCGAGTAGGCTACGATTGGCCAGGTGCGCGACAGTGTAGCCTACAGTATAACAGTATACGCTAATTGAAGTGAAAATTCAACATTGTCTGTGAAGTTTAATTGTAGGCTAGGTCTACATTAATGCCACAGTTGTCATTTCAAAGTAGCCTATTTCTTTGATTGGAACATTTATAAAGGTGTAAGGTCATCTGTCATTTGAAAATAAATTTATTTTTACATGTCTTTCCAACTGAATACAATTGTTTGCTATGAATATGCGCCTTGTTTCTGTTTTTGTAATTCGTTGAATGAAGATTAGAAAGTTATATCCGTAACGCAATTTAGCAAGGATGGGCAATAGGCACAATTTTGACCAAGGATGGGCAATAGGCTATAGTGACCTACTGAGACACACGGTGACAAATAGCCTACACCATTTGACACACATGGACTGTATAGTTTTTCAAAATAAAAATTATATGAATTCTATAACACAATAGCCCACCTCTCGACCTTTCTTTTTTGTCTCCCAGCATGAGCATCTCTTAAAGTACACCAGTGCCCTCTGGTGCCCCTGTTGAGAAACTTCAGTAGAAGATAAAATACGGAACAAACCGAGTCCCGTATTAGCTTGACGGAGACGCAAGGTTTGCAGAAGTATTGTCTGTATTTCTAGGCAATTGTAACCATATCAATGTGTAATAACATTAGCAGGCGAACCCCTTCCTAGCCAGACACTCGCGACTATATTAACCAGTCGTGTCAGACTGCTGGCCCCCATGCAGTTTGTCAACGTCAATTCACGTCCTATCTCAAGTAACGTTAGCTAGCGACCTAAGTGCAAACGGTAGTTTCGAGTTTGTTTCAAGAATCCTGCTATTTTATGACATTACCGACAGACAGGTTAGCGAGCTAGGTCACTAACCATCTATTGAATCAAGCTGCGAGTTTGTTATTTGGCTTAGCTGGCTGTCAATATTCAACTTCACCATAAGAAATCGGTCAAGGAAACGCCAATATGCCCAAAACGTAGCCTATGCTATCTAGTTAGTTCTCTGGACATCATACATGATTATAACAGATGCTATCTGTGTGTAGGTTATGTAAATAATGTGTGTCAAACACGAATTAATATAGAAATTAACGTCAAGTTTCACACTTCGCTAGAAGACCCTCAATTACCCCCATCACTAAAGCCAGCTATTTCCCCTCCTCCCTCCATTGGATACCAGTCACCAAGGGGCGGGGCTAATTAGTATATCTTTCAAAAGATTTAAACTAAAGATTTAGATTTAGCTAAATGTTGAATTTACAAACGCAAGATTTAAGATAGAAATAAATATTTATTTAAATGTTAAATCTTGGTTTTTATAAAAACGCAAGATTTAAGATATAAGCTAAATATTTAATTTCAAACCCAAGATTTAAGATATAAATAAATATAAATTTTTTACTAAATATTTAACTGTTAAACACAGATTTGTGGTAAAAAATAAATATTTATTTATATCTTAAATCTTGGGTTTGAAATTAAATATTTAAATTAAATCTTAAATCTTGCTTTTTGAAAACGTAAGATTTAAGATTTAATCTAAATCTTATTTTTTTTTAATAAATATTTATTTAAGATATTTAAGATATTTATATATTTTTTTAAATATTTATTTTTGAAAACTCAGATTTAACATTTAAGTTATATATTTAGGAAATGCTTATTTGAGATTTATCAATTAAATCTGAAAATATCAACTAAAAGGTTTATTTAGCATATCCGTAAAATCTTGGAAAAAAAACTCATATTTAGCATAAATCTTAGGAAAATGCCACATTTATGCTAAATCTAAGAAAGAAAACACATTTGGCACCCCATAGCAGAGAGGAAATAGCTTCTCTCATATAATTACGTATTTTTTAAATTATATTTTAAAAATTATATATAATTAAACATACAAATGATTAAGAGAGCAAATTCAGATTACAGGGAGATTTTGACATCCTATTTTTGCTGTTGAAAAGCCTGTGATCCATAGTAAGTTGTATCAGTAGACACATAAAAATGTAACTTGCAGACACTCTTCTGAGAGTGGATCCAAAAACCCAGCTGGATAATGCATCCCTGTGAGATTTGTGATGGACAGTCACTCCGATGGAAAAGGCTACATCGTTAGATAAAGGGGAATTCAGGGATCTGTTGTAGAAAATCAAGCAGTGGGTGAAAGAGCTGGTTTAAATGAGAGATTGCTCGACAGGCTCTATAAAGGTTACATTAGGATAGTGGGTTTAGAGTGCTGCAAATCATATTTGGACTATCTGAGGAAGAGCCGTAAACAACTTACTGATGGCAATATTTACAGGAACTGAGAACAAAACGCACTAAACAAATTTCTGAAAAATGTCTAGAAAGTGATGAATATGAATGATACTTTAAGAACATTAAACTTCTACTACCTTTGATAAATTTCACAGTGAATCAGAGTGAATAAAGAGAAGCACACCGTGGGGCAGGAGTGCCACAGGATGTATTCAGTATTCAGTACTGCAGCAGGGACCGGGGCTGTGTTCAGTTATACAGATAGCTGGGGTACAACATTCAGTGCTTCAGACAGCTTGATTGAGTTCAGTTGGGTTGTGTTCAGTAGAGCAGGTAGCTGGGATGTGTTCAGTAGAGCAGAGCGCTGGGCCGTGTACATAAATGTAGAAGTCTGGGCTGTGTTCAGCAAGCAGGAGCTGGGATGTGTTCAGTAGAGCAGAGCACTGGGCTGTGTGCATACTGTAAATGTAGAAGGCTGGTGTGTTCAGTAGAGCAGGTAGCTGGGCTGTGTTCAGTAGAGCAGGTAGCTGGGCTGTGTTCAGTAGAGCAGGTAGCTGGGCTGTGTTCAGTAGAGCAGAGAGCTGGGCTGTGTTCAGTAGAGCAGAGCACTGGGCTATGTACAAAAATGTAGAAGGCTGGGCTGTGTTCAGTAGAGCAGAGAGCTGGGCTGTGTTCAGTAGAGCAGAAAGCTGGGCTGTGTTCAGTAGAGCAGAGAGCTGGGCTGTGTTCAGTAGAGCAGAGCGCTGGGCTATGTACAAAAATGTAGAAGGCTGGGCTGTGTTCAGTAAAGCAGAGAGCTGGGCTGTGTTCAGTAGAGCAGAGAGCTGGGCTGTGTTCAGTAGAGCAGAGAGCTGGGCTGTGTTCAGTAGAGCAGAGCGCTGGGCTATGTAGAAAAATGTAACAGGCTGGGCGGTGTTCAGTAGAGCAGAGAGCTGGGCTGTGTTCAGTAGAGCAGAGAGCTGGGCTGTGTTCAGTAGAGCAGAGAGCTGGGCCGTGTTTAGTAGAGCAGAGAGCTGGGCTGTGTTCAGTAGAGCAGAGAGCTGGGCCGTGTTTAGTAGAGCAGAGAGCTGGGCTGTGTTCAGTAGAGCAGAGAGCTGGGCTGTGTTCAGTAGAGCAGAGTGCTGGGCTATGTACAAAAATGTAGAAGGCTGGGCTGTAGAGCAGAGAGATGGGCTGTGTTCATTAGAGCAGATAGCTGGGCTGTGGACATAAATGTAGAAGGCTGGGCTGTGTTCATTAAAGCAGAGGCTGCTTAACACTGTACTCCTAACACACAGACATACAGAAAGAGCAGGTGTTGAGGCTGGGCCTCATATCCTGTGCAACTGATTTATGATACATAGGTTTTAGCAACAGAAAATGTCCTTATAAATAATTCTGAGCACAAAATTAGATGGTTCATCAAAGTGGTGATTTCGTCATAGATTTTTTTAAGGAAGAGAAAGACTGCCAGACTCTCCTGGGAAGAGGGACAGCTGCTGGATGAGTGAACCCACTCTAATTTAATGATGCAATAAAACCTGGTATTTACACACCTGCATTTTGACAGGGCAGTGATTGTCAGAGAGCCTTTCATTAATTATTTGAGATATTTTTACAGTAATGAAATACATTCCAACAGAGCAAAAGAGAACAATTGTAAAGATTTTTTTCCATAAATATGAGGCTGCTACACTTCAGCTGATAGTAATTACTCTCAAGCTCCTTGTCATCCTGCCAGACTAAATATGAGGTTGTGTGGGTGACACTAATACAGCTTTGAGAACTGACAGTTTGTCTAAGCACAACGAGGTAAGACAATACATCTGTCATATTTTAATATGTATGTATGTTAGCAGATGTTCTTCTCCGGAGCTTCTTACAAGGCCATTGTGCCAGGATGTGTATAGTTTAAAATCAAATGAGCTGCATGTCCAGAAGCACAACTACAGAACAACAGGGAACACATCAGTATTAAAGAATTAAGCTCATTTAAAAAATATATCTTTCCCTTTCTCTCTCTCTCTCTCTCACACACAGGCCGTAATATACTTCACGCTAAGTACGTGTACGCATACGCAGGATGGCTGCCGCACGTATCCTGCGTTCGTTTGGTGCGTCCTTCAACGTCTCCCTAGGCCTTGAGTGTACGCATACGCAAGGTAAAATACCAACAGAAATTGTGGGGGAGTATACCTGTAATGGGGCATGACGTGTGAGGTAGGAGGAGCCAAACGCAGCAAGGGGATTCAACAAGCCCTAAGGCCACTAAGGCGGGAAACCCCGCAGTCAAGGAAGGGAGACAAACAACGAACAAGCCTACCGACGCTACTAACCGGCTCACTGTCACACGCCAATAAGTAAAAGCGCAAGGACAGGTTTCTCAATAGCCAGAAATAATACGCGCCCTGTCTCGGTAACGAGACGCATAAGAACGGGCGAGTAGCGTGATGGCAAAAATAAAACCCAGTCAACAAACACTGCAAATTAAGAAGATAGTATATGGGGAGGCGAAAGGAACAGAGATTTAACGTTCCAAGGCTACTCTCAGACTCGCTGTCACACACAAACATGTCCACAACATCGCCCAATCTTCCCTATAGGAAGACATGTACCGAAAGACGAAACAGAACTACAGTTCCGAACAAAATCGTCAAAAAATTTGTCAAAAAAAACATGTACGGAGACAGGTACCAAAAGGAACGAACAGGACAGGCTGCACCGGACAGTTACCGGCTAAAAGACCAAAGCGAGATTAGTAGAAAATAAACGCCCTACCTCTGTAACGAGGAATGTAACGAGGCGAACAGGAACAGAGATTTAACGTTCCAAGGCTACTTTCAGAGACTTGTAGTCAAATGCAAACATGTCAACAAAATCGCCCAAGCTCCATATAAGGAGAGACATACCCGGAGAACGAACAGAACAACAGTTCCGAACAAAATCTTCCCACAGGTAAAAAGGACGAACAGTCAGCTGTACCAAAAGACCAACGCAAACTTAATAGAAAATAGCACGCACTGCCTCTCAATATAGGAAAAACCCTGACTCACAACAAAGGGGAACGTAGTCCACGAGAAGGAGACAAAACAGGGAACAAACGTATCGAAGCTACTAGCCAGCTCACTGTAACACGGAAATGAGTAGAAGCTAAAACGCCTGGTTTCTCAGTAAGAAAACCAAACAGAGGCGAAATGGAACAAAGAACTGCTACCCTATACTTCTACGAGCTAAGTAACTAAGTAGAAGCGTGAACGCCCGCTCTCCCAGGAGAGAGAAACATTTTACAGGCGAAATAGAGCAGAGATCTGCGGTCCCATACTTCTACGAGATAAGTAACCAAAGAGCCAGCAAGAATAAAGCCCTGCCTCAGCAACGAGACGTTAAAACAGGCGAGTAGCACAAAAGGTACAAATAACTCACACGAGACAATGCAAATAACACAAAGACAAAACAACCAAACAATCAATATCGAAGCCCAGAACGGAGGAAAACGTGGGCTTATATAACTCCCAGGTAACCAAGCACAGGTGTGGATGCTGACAGAAGCTCCGCAATCAAGGCGGGGCGGAGCAAGCATCCACTAAAAGGGCAGCGCCCTCGCGTGGCTACCGAGGAAAACGACCGCATGGGGAAAAAGGCGTCAAAACCATGACAATACCAAAGATCCTCTGACGAGGAGATGGAAACAGGAAACAGTGAAGAAGTAGTAGTACACAATGGCGGTGAATTTTTGTTGCTGACCAGCCTCCTAGTGGATATAACTTTTAAGCAACCATTTAGACATAAAGTACGCAGTGTGGAGTATGTGAACAATGCCGCTTGCGTAGCGTTCGCGTACGTACATAAGTACACGTACGAAACTGGAGTATATCGAGGCCTTAAGGCCTGGTACATACTCTACGCAAAGGAACGCGCGCAACAATGCAAAGAGCAACGCAGGGGAAATGCGTCCATGCGTCCATGCATAGCAAAATGTGTAGTCCAAATTTTGTAATGCGACGCAAACGTGTGGTGCAATTCCACCCGTTTCCGTTAGAGGCGCTAAATGTAAAAAAATTATAATTTCCAGTGTAGGGTTACTCGCTCCAACCAGATTAGCCCAGGCTGCCAACTAGCGGACAGGGCGAAAAGAAGCTGGTAAACGCGCATATGGTATGTAAGTAAAGAGCTTGCATATGTCCTGATTCTGCGTTGGCGTTTGTGTTCCTTACGTAGAGTATGTACCAGGCCTAACACACACGCACACATGCAGGCGCAACAGACAGACACACACACACACACACAGGGAGTGTTAGCTAGCGCTGTGCAGAGATCACACAGGGAGTGTTAGCTAGCGCTTTGCAGAGATCACACAGGGAGTGTTAGCTAGTGCGGTGCAGAGATCACACAGGGAGTGTAGCGCTGTGCAGAGATCACACAGGGAGTGTTAGCTAGCGCTGTGCAGAGATCACACAGGGAGTGTTAGCTAGTGCGGTGCAGAGATCACACAGGGAGTGTAGCGCTGTGCAGAGATCACACAGGGAGTGTTAGCTAGCGCTGTGCAGAGATCACACAGGGAGTGTTAGCTAGCGCTGTGCAGAGATCACACAGGGAGTGTAGCGCTGTGCAGAGATCACACAGGGAGTGTTAGCTAGCGCTGTGCAGAGATCACACAGGGAGTGTTAGCTAGTGCGGTGCAGAGATCACACAGGGAGTGTTAGCTAGCGCTGTGCAGAGATCACACAGGGAGTGTAGCGCAGTGCAGAGATCACACAGGGAGTGTAGCGTGGTGCAGAGATCACACAGGGAGTGTAGCGCTGTGCAGAGATCACACAGGGAGTGTAGCGCTGTGCAGAGATCACACAGGGAGTGTTAGCTAGCGCTGTGCAGAGATCACACAGGGAGTGTTAGCTAGTGCGGTGCAGAGATCACACAGGGAGTGTTAGCTAGCGCTGTGCAGAGATCACACAGGGAGTGTTAGCTAGTGCGGTGCAGAGATCACACAGGGAGTGTTAGCTAGCGCTGTGCAGAGATCACACAGGGAGTGTTAGCTAGCGCTGTGCAGAGATCACACAGGGAGTGTTAGCTAGTGCGGTGCAGAGATCACACAGGGAGTGTAGCACTGTGCAGAGATCACACAGGGAGTGTTAGCTAGCGCTGTGCAGAGATCACACAGGGAGTGTTAGCTAGCGCTGTGCAGAGATCACACAGGGAGTGTTAGCTAGTGCGGTGCAGAGATCACACAGGGAGTGTAGCGCTGTGCAGAGATCACACAGGGAGTGTTAGCTAGCGCTGTGCAGAGATCACACAGGGAGTGTTAGCTAGTGCGGTGCAGAGATCACACAGGGAGTGTTAGCTAGCGCTGTGCAGAGATCACACAGGGAGTGTAGCGCAGTGCAGAGATCACACAGGGAGTGTAGCGTGGTGCAGAGATCACACAGGGAGTGTAGCGCTGTGCAGAGATCACACAGGGAGTGTAGCGCTGTGCAGAGATCACACAGGGAGTGTTAGCTAGCGCTGTGCAGAGATCACACAGGGAGTGTTAGCTTGCGCTGTGCAGAGATCACACAGGGAGTGTAGCGCAGTGCAGAGATCACACAGGGAGTGTAGCGTGGTGCAGAGATCACACAGGGAGTGTAGCGCTGTGCAGAGATCACACAGGGAGTGTAGCGCTGTGCAGAGATCACACAGGGAGTGTTAGCTAGCGCTGTGCAGAGATCACACAGGGAGTGTTAGCTTGCGCTGTGCAGAGATCACACAGGGAGTGTAGCGCTGTGCAGAGATCACACAGGGAGTGTAGCGCTGTGCAGAGATCACACAGGGAGTGTTAGCTAGTGCGGTGCAGAGATCACACAGGGAGTGTTAGCTAGCACTGTGCAGAGATCACACAGGGAGTGTTAGCTAGCGCTGTGCAGAGATCACACAGGGAGTGTTAGCTAGCGCTGTGCAGAGATCACACAGGGAGTGTTAGCTAGTGCTGTGCAGAGATCACACAGGAAGTGTTAGCTAGCGCTGTGCAGAGATCACACAGGGAGTGTTAGCTAGCGCTGTGCAGAGATCACACAGGGAGTGTTAGCTAGTGCTGTGCAGAGATCACACAGGGAGTGTTAGCTAGTGCTGTGCAGAGATCACACAGGGAGTGTAGCGCTGTGCAGAGATCACACAGGGAGTGTTAGCTAGCGCTGTGCAGAGATCACACAGGGAGTGTTAGCTAGTGCGGTGCAGAGATCACACAGGGAGTGTTAGCTAGTGCTGTGCAGAGATCACACAGGGAGTGTTAGCTAGCGCTTTGCAGAGATCACACAGGGAGTGTTAGCTAGTGCTGTGCAGAGATCACACAGGGAGTGTTAGCTAGCGCTTTGCAGAGATCACACAGGGAGTGTTAGCTAGTGCGGTGCAGAGATCACACAGGGAGTGTTAGCTAGCGCTTTGCAGAGATCACACAGGGAGTGTTAGCTAGTGCTGTGCAGAGATCACACAGGGAGTGTTAGCTAGCGCTTTGCAGAGATCACACAGGGAGTGTTAGCTAGTGCTGTGCAGAGATCACACAGGGAGTGTTAGCTAGCGCTTTGCAGAGATCACACAGGGAGTGTTAGCTAGCGCTGTGCAGAGATCACACAGGGAGTGTTAGCTAGTGCTGTGCAGAGATCACACAGGGAGTGTTAGCTAGCGCTGTGCAGAGATCACACAGGGAGTGTAGCGCTGTGCAGAGATCACACAGGGAGTGTTAGCTAGTGCTGTGCAGAGATCACACAGGGAGTGTTAGCTAGCGCTGTGCAGAGATCACACAAGGAGTGTTAGTTAGTACTGTGTAGAGATCACACAGGGGGCCCTATCTTATACCCAGCGCTAAGCGGTGCTAACCCAAACGCAAGTGTCTTTGCTATCTTACACCCGGCACAGGGTTCATTATAGTGCCTCTTGCTCACATCGTTTAAATGCCAAGTATTCTTGCACCCATTGCAAGTGACCTAGCGCTGTGTAGAGATCACACAGGGAGTGTTAGCTACCGCTGCGCAGAGATCACACATGGAGTGTTATCTAGGGCTGTGCAGAGATCTCACTGGGAGTATTAGCTAGCGCTGCACAGCCATGTGGTGGAGCTTGCAGTTCAAGGTATTATCTACTCAATGTGCTCTTACAGCTGTTATCGCACATCTCCTAGACCTGCCGGCCAAAACAGGAAATTGCTTTTCTCCTTCTCTCTGCCGCTAGAAGTCATTATGTGTTTTTTGTTCAAGGGATACACACACACACACAGACACACACAAACACACGCATGCCCGTGCGCGCACACACACACACACACACACACACACACACACACACACACACACGCGTATTTGTATAGGGCCTTTCTAATACCCAAGGTCACTTCAGAGAACATAGGCTATTGTATCCTATGAAAGATTGTATCCTAGAATTAACCTTACTAAGTAGATCTACCTTTATTGGCATATTCTCACCTGTTATGTTTTGGTCTCGTTCAAAGATAATGCCCAGATAATGCACAGAACCTTGACTTATTTCCCTATGCTGGGCGTGTGCATGCATACTCCTCTCTAATCAGGCAGGCCTTGAGAAACAAACCTCCCCATCGCCAATTTGGCATAATAATGATCCGCCCCATCACCAGGATGATTAACACAGAGAGAGCAAAAAATAAAGGGAAGATACGGTGCCTTCCATTATCATAAACCTACCCCCTCTCTCTCTCTCTAAAATAATAATAATCTGATATTGCATCATAATAAGTTTATGATAGCACGGTAGTATCATTAACGTTGTTCGTATAAAGTTACGTCCCGTACCACGTCTCTTCTTTACCCATCATGCAACAGGAAAAGAGACCATTAAAACAAGCATGGATCCGGCACTGGCGAAGCAGTCGTGCCCTTTTTCAGGAAATAAAGCTGACAACGAGGACGGTTAAATCCAGAGCTGTGAATGCTCCCGAGCGTCCCCAAGGAGACAAACTCGCTGTCACCTCCTCTTGTCCCTGCGTGCTACGCAGGCATACTGTTAACGAGCTCCACGCCTCATCCTCCCCGCGCGATGCTTTGATGTGCCTCTTTTTTTTTTTTTGATGTGCCTCTTTTCGCGGGCCTCTTTGTGGGGCAGCCCCCGTATGGGCCAGTGCAGAATGGTTGTCACGGTTATTATGCTAATTATTTCAGGTGCCATTGCTCCCATTAAGGGCCAGCTGAGAGGAAGTGACTGCCATCAAAGGATCTTCTGCTTACCAGTTACTGAACGAGCCTGAGGCTATTATGCAATAGGTCTGTACCGTCTCCATAATAGATTTTTGACTAATACTTTAATATTCAATATGTAAGCTATAATCTTACTAGTCGCATATATCGTAATAATAAGTATAAGAATACAGAACTGTTAAATGAGGGATGAGAATGGTCAAGTTGATTGTAATTGTGAAAACAGCGACTGGTTTATGCGCTACTTGCTTATGCTTTATGTATTTATTCTACACCTATCAGACATACAATAACCATACACAAAGATATCGAATGATCTCCTAAAAGAACATATGCATAGCTAATGAGGCAACTCTTGATGACTTGTGAATCTAATTGTATGTCTGAGAGCTATGTATGTGGCGTAGTTTTCATTAAAGACAGAACATCCACAAGGGAACCCGAACACTGCTTTAGAAATATCCTCAGTAACAGGGCAGGTGCAGTAACCCTAACCTCTACCCTAACCCAACCCTAACCCTAAACCTAACCCTAACCCAACACACACAATTTCACCATGATCAGTAACCTGCAGGAGAGGGTTAACGGGTCACAGTTGAAGAATAAACATATTGTATATAAACCGAGAACAACAACCGGATCTGACAGACAACACAGGACAGTGAAAAAATAAAAATGGAGGAATAAATGTGGTTAGAAAATTAGTGTATAAAGAAATACAGTGATGGAGAAAATCCGTTTGAGTTTCATATGAAAAATGTAAAAATAACTGCTGATGGGCCTGTGTACTCAGCTGGGACTAGCTACACTAATGTTCAAAAGTGCTTTAACTTCTTTGAGTGGAGAGTGAATCTTAAAGTAAGACTGAGCTGTAGTTGCAAATTCAGTGTAAGCCGAGTAAAGTGTTTCTTTATTTACCATGCACCTTTCATACTATTATTGTAGCCAAAGATTTATACAGAAGAAAAAACAGCCAATCAAATAAAACACGCATGCTGTGCAAAATATAAAACAGATGTAATGTGCGTTCTCATCTTGATTTGTGTCTAAATACACTGGTGCATTTTGCACTAATTTCAGCTGGTCAGTGGTTTAGAGAAAGTCTTTGACTTGTTAGCTATAACCAGTTAGTGAAGAATTTAACATATCTGTAATTCTGTCAACATAGAAGATGATCTGACCTGACACTGAAACTAATGTCATTCACACTAAAGAATGGGAAAAGACGTGTGTGTGTGTGTGTGTGTGTGTGTGTGTGTGTGTGTGTGTCTGTCTGTCTGTGTGTGTGTCTGTGTAAAAAGGTGGGAAAAGGTGAAACACAAAAACACATACAACCTGGGGATGGGTGAGCCAATGTGAATGTTTGGACTGTGTGTGTGAGAGATCGTGTGTATTCATGTGATGCCATCACAGCTGTCATCTTGTTAGTATCCCATAGAAGGTGAGCTAATTTGGAAATGTGTCCCAAGTATGCTAAGTAGAGCTGTTCATCTCTCCTGTGGAATTCACAACATAACTGTGGCCTCCACTTCCTCTCCCGCAGACAGTTGTACAGATTGTGAGGCCCTTCCATGCATATTAAATGCAAGCGTGACACATTTCGCCTTGGACAAAGTTGATTAGATAAGACACCCAAAGAACAAAATGACTGCCTTTCTTTTTCACGGCTTGACCTCGATAAAATTAAAATGACACCAAGACATTTATCTACATTTCACTTTCCAGGCGAGCCCCCCTCCCTCCCCCTCCAGCATCTGTGCATTCCAGAATAAAATGTGACTTAACCTTCGTTGTCCTTTTTAACATTAGCAGCTCAAGGGCAGTATTTCCAGGTGACAATATTCACAGGTAGATCATTACTGCTCTCCTGTCCTTAAAAGTCAGGTTTGGGGCAAGGAATCTAAGAGAAAATATGACTATATCAGTTCAAAACAGTGTTTTTGTTTTATAAATGATGTGTGCATGTGTGTGTGTGTGTGTGTGTGTGTGTGTGTGCGTGCGTGCGTGCGTGCGTGCGTGCGTGTGTGTGTGTGTGTGTGTGTGTGTGCGTGTTGTGGTGCCAGGAGGGGATTGGAGTGCTGTCCACCAGGGGGCAGCACTGGCCCTACGTACAGGTATGGCAACAGCTGTGATTCATTGTGATCACCTTGGCTGTTGCCCGTTACCTAATTATTGGGCTTAATAAAAGGCCTGGTTCTCAGGCTCAGGGAGACTTTGTTTTGGTGTTGGCTGCAGGTTGGGTTCTGCTTCCTGATATGGTTTTTGCCTGTCTTTTTTCCTTTCAAGTTTTGGTTTCCAGATTAGTACCTCAGTTCTGCTCAGTTTATTGCACAATTAAAAGGCGACAAGCCAACCATTTCTTTTGTTTCCATCCTGTCTGTTCACCATGTGATCAGTGGCCACCACAGCCCTGCACCAGTGTGTGTGTGTATGTGTGTATGTGTGTATGTGTGGGTAGAGAGGTGCACAGATCTATTGTGGAATGAAGGGGTGGAACTAAGGCATTAAATTGCATCTAAATCTCATTTTGCATTTATTCCTTTATCACTCGTACCAGTTAAACAGAAAAGTGAAAACAGGCGAAAATTGGCATCTGCACTAACAGGTTAAATGAAGGAGATTTACTGTAATGTGATTTCATTACTCTGTGACAGCACTCAAAGCAGGGCAGCTATGAAGGCAAGGAGCATCATGCAGCTTATTGAAGTGTTTGCATATGTGGGTATGTATGACTGTGTGTGCATGTGTGTTTGTCTGCACGTGTGTGTTCACATTTCCTCACAGGTTTATTTCCGTAATGTGATTCCTCAGGGGGTCCAAGTTCTATTGCTTTCAAATCGCTTTCTGCAACTCTTACAAAAAAAACACCTAATTTATAACAGTGATGAAGTGGTGAGAATGTTGTATGTGCTCTTTTTGTTTTTCTTTGAATTTCTTTTTATTTTGACTTTACTTTGTGACAATCACTTCCAGGTTGTCCACGCTCATTTGCAGAGGCACATGTCCCACTCGAACACGAGCGCATGTCTTGGCTTTCTTGCTACACTTATCAGGGAGACAAAATATCAAAAGTTCACTTGCAAACAGAGTGATGACACTTCTCAGCTCTCAGCATCCCGGTGTTAGCACACTATTTTAGCCTCACATAAAGCTCCAAATGAACTGAATCTAACATCTATAAAAAATAAATTATATGTGAGAAATTTTCCTAAGGGTCACAAGTATTTCAAGCGCTACACTGAGTCAACTCAGCTGCTGTGATGTTCCCAGAAACATGCTCGGAAGCTCTAACAGAACTGTGGTTTCTTTTCTAAATGATTTACATCATTAAACTGGTGTGTAGCTTCACAATCTCCCATCTTCAAAGCAAAAGAAAAATCATTCTAAACACAAAAAGGTTTTCAACTGAAGGAACACCATGCTTTTAGTAACCATGGAGATGACAAATGGGTATTTTGTGTTGAACAAAAGGGAGACAAGTGACCAGCTTTTTCTTTTAAAGGGGAGCAAAAATACCAGCCCTGAAACATCCCTTTACCCCTCCATCTATCACTAAAGAATTATCTTAAATCTTATATTCATATCACTATGGTTTGAGCTAGGGGAGCAGCTCCAAATGTGTAAATCAGTGCTGAGTGCTGTTAGATGCTCAGCATTTTACTTCAATTCGTAATTACACTAAGCAGAGAGAGACTTTGACTTTTGATGTTCCTTTATTGAAACCCAAAACCTTGCACCACAATTACCTTAAAACCTGGCCCAATCCCCTATTTACAAACCCAAAAAAACCCACCCCAAAACAAAAAAAGGGAAAAAAGGAAAAAACATCAATGCTTAACTCCCACACTCAACCCAAACATATCTCCATCTCTTCTTCATTTACCACACAAACTGCCAACCCCAATACACCACATTCTTTTAAATGTTGCCACGTCATGCATCAATTTAAAATACTCAAATTCTACCCTAAGGCACGCAGAGACATAACCCCTAAGCAATTGCAATACATCTGTGGACCCACCACCCTGCAGCATGTTTCTGCATGTGACCCAAGTTTTGCCTGCCAATATAAAAAGTTGACCAGTACTACCCTGTAGTGCTGCTGCAAACTGTACTTTGGTCCACAGACAAACTCCCAGCCGAAAACACAGTTTTCAATAAACCAAACAGTTCTCGCAACCTCTCGCATGCCATAAAGAGGTGCAACACTGTTTCCTGGCATGTACAAAAAGGACACCCCTCCCCCACCCCAGACTCAACACGGGCCATCCATACCTTAGTGGCCAGCGCTCCATGCAAAACCCTCCACTGCAGATCCCCAGTCCTCTTTGGGATGGGGGCCTTGTATAACACCCTCCACCTGCTCTCATGGGCCTGACCTTGATGCACACTGCATACAAGTCCTTCCCCTTCATCTCCTGGAACTTCCCCAAACCTGGCGAAGTGAAGGATAACAGCTTCCCTTCCCCCTCCTGCCATTCTTCTACTGCTGCTGTCACATTAACTATTGGGAACCGGGGGAACTCCCTTGCAGGTGCCTGATTAATCACTCCCCTTTCCAGCCCAGGAAAAGCCCATCTTACATCCCCCAGAATCCTCTCCAGGACTCTAATGGAGTGTAAACCTGGTGTAGCCCACCAGTCTCTGGGCTGTTACCAAACTGCACCCCCCTGGTTGATGCAGGTGAGCCAGCCTATGCCTGCCTCCACGAACCAGTCAGGTGACTGACCTCAATGGCTCCGACGCAATTGCAGGGTTGTGGAGAATAGGTTCCTCCCACGACCATGTTCCTTGCTCCAGACCATTCTCACGAGAGGGCCTCAACGCCACATAGAACTCTGTGAGCCCTGTGGTGTTAAGGCTGTCCATTCTCATCACAAACAGCTATAGATCCAGCTCTTCTCAGCAGTGTGCACGCTTCCAAAGTCCACCTGACCACCCCCTGCCAAATCAATCATGTCCCTTATTAAAAACAAATTGTCCATTATTGAGCTGCCTGGAACACAGTCAGATTGGTCCATGTGCACCATCGATGCCAAGTGGGTCCTCAATCGGTTGGCAAGGACCTTGGACAATATCTTGTAATCCGTACAAAGGAGCGCCACCGACCACCAGTTCTTTGGTGAACATAAGTCCCCTTTTTTTAGTAGCAGAGTGAGAACTGCCCAGCGACAGCTGGCCATAAGTTCCCCTGCCTTCCCCATGCATTCCAGCAGCATCTCATAAAAGTCCCCTCCTATGCATCCCCAGAACCTCTTATAAAAGTCCACAGGCAGCCCGTCTATCCCTGGGGCCTGACCTGCTGCCATTTGCTGCATAGTTACAGTGAGCTCCTGCATTGTGATAGGTGAATCCAGCTCTGCTTTCTCCACCTCTGTCAATGTGGGGAGGTCCTGATGGAGCTCTCTCATCAACATGGCCTCACTAGCTTCTGCAGCATATAGCGATGGGTAAAAGTCCACTGCAGCCTCCCTAATCTCCCTGGGATCGGACAAAAAGAGCCCACCCGGAAGACAGAGACAATGCATTTATTTCCTTTGCCCCTCCTGTCTCTCCAAGTTAAAGAAAAAAGAACAATTCTCTTCTAAACGTTGCCAATCACCCTTCTTTTTTCCCATGCTGAAAACGCTCCATGCTGTTGACAAAAAAAAAATCTGGGTCTTTCCAACTTCCCACCACTGCCTAAGGGACTCAAAAACTTCCTTTTCCTCTCTCCACCTATCCCAAGGATCTGAAAATGCAGTACAAAAGGAGCCATCTTTTAGTAGCTTCACATTAAACTTCCAGTATTATGATTTCAGACCTGATGCAAGTGTCACATGTACCATAACAATATGGTGATCAGAAAATTGGACTGGAAAAATACCCGCCTGTACCAGTCTATTGTTGTACTGCAGCGGAATATACACCCGGTCCAGCCTGGCTGCTCTGACCCGCTGCCCAACCACTCTCAACCATGTGTACCTCTTCTTACTTGGATATGTATTCCTCCAAATATCTATGAGATCAAACTGCTCCAGTAAATCACGCAAAACCCTAGCTGACCTTAAATGGGGCTCTTCCCCATTGCTGTCGATACTAAAATCTACCGTGCATAGATATAGAGATAGATAGAGAGATAGAGAGAATGCTGAAATACTATGAATCCAGGTTAAAATTCCAACACTCTGACCACTACTCCATTGTTAGTTGGGTGACCTTGACTGACCTTATACTGTCTTTTGAAGGGAAGACACTGCTGCAGCTACAATTTATAATAGTGAGAAAGAAGTGAATATAAAAAGTGTCTTGGGGTTTCCATGACACATACCTACACATTTAAAACAGTATGCTAAGTGGCTCTCTGAGGCCAACGGACTGTCCCTCCTCGATGCTCACCTTCAGATCACTAAAATTAGAAAGCTTATTTTAGAATGTTTTAAAACTCATATTACAGGGTTTATTTTAGAATGTTTATTTTGATGCTCATTTTACAATGTATTTTTCAACATATTTGAGTTCATTAGAATTCTAGTTTAATTTTAAATGTTTTACAATTCATTAGCATTTTTTTCAACAAGTACACCAATTCACCTAAGGGTTATCTTATTACACATGCTCTCACACACACACAGGCATGCTCGTGCACACAACTAGTAGAGTTGTAGACCCGACTTCGGTGAAGAAGTCTCCAGGAGTCCACGCACCTGCCGGGACCTTGGACCAGCTGATGAGCTGACATCACTTACGGAATCGGGACTGGCCTCCCTTTGTTACCGTTAAGTTTTGAAACACATTTTATTTAGCACTGACATCAATTGATAGGCTAAACCCTGTAATACCCTGTTGAGGTCATTTTACTGCTGGTTCCTACTGTTGTTTGTATTTTGTTTTGCTATGCGCGTTTCGGTCGGTAATAGCCAATTTCCCTGACTTTATAGTTTTACACTGTTAAAACTGTACATATGAGACTGATAAAACGAGCTAACCACAAAATATAGTTTAGCATGTAATTAACCCATAACACAAACTAACCTTTGTTAATGGTAGGACTGTTAGCTTCTATATATAGCCATCACATAATTTCCTCTAACAATTATTACATTACATTACAGTCATTTAGCAGATGCTTTAATCCAAAGTGACATACAATGGAATGCCGAATGGCCCTGAACATAACTGCGCACACCAACACACACACACACACACACACACGCGCACTCGCACACACACACACACGCACACTCGCACTGACACACACACACACACACACACACACACACACACACACACACATACACACGCAAACACGTACACTTGCACACACACAAACACACACACAGTGGTGCCATAAAGGTTAAATTATTTAATTCTACATTATATTCCCTCATTTGTCATGGTGGAGCTGCCAATCACACCAGCACAGCTTCCCAGAGAATACAGAGTAAAAGAAGGAGATAATCGCTGATGCATGGCATGGCCCCAAACAGAGAGAGGGAGAGAGAGAAAGAGAGAGAGAGGGGTGGGGGGTGGGAGAGGGAGAGATTTTGTAATCTTTAAGAGATTAAACTGTGTGAATATGGTTTAAAAGGGACACACTCTCTTTAAGTCCCACGCATCAATCAGCTCTTCATCAGCCAAAACGTGTGCTCAAAATGTCCCTGCAAAAACCTGGCGCCAACACAAAGGAAAGTATCTCAGTCCTGGGTAGAGAAGCAACTGTATGTAGAGCCATAGTTACACACTTCACAGACAGGATTTAAGGTACTATAATGTTTATGTTGAACCTCATGATTATGGTGGAAGAAACCCTAGCATGTGTCCACACATGGGGCCTTCTTTATCAAACTACTATAGATTCATTCTGACATTTTCCATGAGAAAATTAGTATGTATCCGTTTATCAGTTGATTTGTCATATTTAAATAAGGATTTGTCCATATATTTGAGTGAGTGGTGATAAGGTTCACCCTAAATTACTAGGGTGTGCCTTAGGGTGGGTGGGCTGGCCAGAAAATATAACTTTGGACAACTATGATAATCACATTATTTTTCCAACTGAACATGTCAAATAAAATGGGAAACTAGCAAGTAATTTGTTATTCTATTTCAATTATTGTATAGTAGGCCTTCAACTGACAATCAATACATGAAAATATTGTGATTGGATTACCATATCTTGACCCATCCCCTCTATGCGGTGTGTCACTTTCGATTTGCCTGCACAAACATATACTTCAGCGATTCACTAGCCAGTTGATCATTTTGCTGTCTCTTAGCCTTCCTCATCAAACAAAAGGCCCTTGCTAACCACACATTTTATTTAATTTCTATTGAATTTATGCATTGAATTTTTATTTGATCTCAAAATAAAAGTAGACTACTACTGTCAGTTGTTTTTTACTGGTAGCTTCGAGGTCGCTTGTACAATCTTCAACATTTAAGGAGTATAATTTTTCCTGTAGTTTGTTTTAGTGTGTCAGCCCGCACTGTGACAAGGCAGATTAAAGCTACCCTTAATTCTTCACAATAAGATACAATAACAGGCTACACATTATGTTAGCCACAGTGCAGGCACAAAGTGTACTTGTAGGTTCATTAACTAATATGATATAGACATGGAAATTGTGATGTCACTATTAAGGCTGTGAGTAGTGGGATTTCACATCCAGCCAAAACTTTGCCTTGGCAGTAAATCACTCCAGATGTAAACAGTTGTACAGAATGCTGAACATGGGCTGGTTTTTTACCTGTGGCTGAATGATTGAAGTAAGGACCACTGCATATTCTGGAACAAATTACACTCTTATGGGAAGCCAGGGTTTCCAAGTCCTCTCATTGTCGGATGAAAGGATAAGTGAAAACTTCAGCGCCTGGCATTATGTCTGACAGCGATAGTGATCACCCGTCTTATTACCGGTCTTACTTTCGCCCTCAAATCCAAATCTGTACTTAGGTTCTGGACTTAAAAACAATTAAATATCTTTCAACAGGGCCATTGATCCAAAAGTGTTCTCAGTCAACCGTCAATGGATAAAGGGCTCATTGCGTGGCTCGTTGTGGAAATCTGAAAAGTTCCTTGCACGACAGCGTTACTGAGTAGCAGTCAGGGACATTTCATTCCTTTTTTTAAATTTATTTTAAGATGAATTGCATCAAGCAGACAGGGAGGGGGACTGCGGGTGAGCATAGGGGATTGTGGGCTCCCTTCGCTGTCTGCAGTAGCTAAACAACATGACCCCCCCCCCCCCCCACCCCTCGACTAAATTCTCAAGTGTGCAATCTCTCCTGAATTTTAAAGCAAGATTTATCGCACAGCACCAGGCCAGATCAGACAGATTGGACAGGTCCTTTCTCAACCTGCACTCAATGGAAAATTTATTTAACTCAAAATCTTTCACAAATGGAGGGCAAAACGGTTAACATTAAAGGACCATGTATAACATCTCTCTGTGTGTACGGCAGCCGAATACACATGTAATTAAAAAAATTGTCTTCTGATAGAATCACTTAAAGGTCTGCCAGAGATATTTCAACTTGATCCAAGGTTATGTCGATTTTTGTGTTTTGGTGGATTTCAATTAAACTACTTTCAGCCCGTTTTGACTATTTGGACATTTTTTGGGTGCCCAATCACTCCGATTTGTTGCTCCCTTGTTTCTGCAGTACCCTGCCTTCATTTGAGAGAGTGCAGACAAGCATGTGCATTCCTGATTGATGGACCAATTGCGATGGTTCATCACATAGAATACCTTATAAACAGTCAGGCAGGGCAGGGTAGACCAACAAATGAGAAATGGAATGGGAGAAATATTGACCACTTACGCAGTTCTTCACTATGCCACCTTTCCTATAGTGCATTCCCATGTCTACAACAGTGAGTGATGAGGGGTCAGGGAACCAGCAGAACCTGTCACAAAAATAGTCCACTTAAATGTGCAGAGAGGGTAATCTACACTTCATTCCCAAGGGTAGGCAACCCTGGTCCTGGACTACCAGAGCCGGTCTTTGTTTTTGCTCAATCCAAACCTATAACTAACTGGATTAATTTTAATTAATCAGGTGTAATGAATGCAGGTGACCATGTGCTAGAGGCACTTCACCATACAGAATATTCCATTCAAAAAGCAGAAATGGCACCAGCACTCCAGGACCAGCGTTGCCTACCCCCTGTGCTAGACTATCCACAGTTTGGCTTTGCAGTTTTGTTCTTCTTTATTCTTTCTTCTTCTAGAACATTTGAGCATATGCATTTTTTTCTCCTCTTTCACAACTAGTTCACTTCTTTTTGCATTGAACTCTTTATGTTCTATGTGACCTTGGCTCAGATTAAATCTATTCACAGTATGGCTGATTCTTATTTTTCAAAAAATGAGTGAGGGTATGCTTTGTCTCATTTCTTAAAAAAGCAACACTTGCCGAAGATATCGCCGAAGGGCACTGCGGTTAGATTAATTACACGCTGTGCCAGTGCCTTTAAAAAACATAACAGGAAAATCAACTTTTGGTCATATCTGACCGGATCCATGCTTTGGATACATGTTTCGAATACAAAATACAGAATCATAGCTACAAAATGAGGTATTACTTGATGAGATTGAGTAAATAATTCTGGAGATATGACTGAATATTTTGCAAAGTTTAAAAGCCTTTAAAGATTTTGTTGTGAATTCTGCCCTTTTCCATCAACAAATACACCCTCAAACCAGGAACTATTGTATGAAATTGTTACATTTTTGCAGTCCCCTAACCCAGTGCTTGCAATGATTATGAATAAGTTTGATTAGTATAGTGTTTAAACCATCAGTTCATAAAAATATGAAAAATGCATGCATAAGGTTTAACCTCTGATTTAGCTTTAAACCCTGATCCCTTTTCATTCTTCCACTTCCCTAATTATTTATGACTCCCCCATTATCAAGTAACTTCAAAACATTGATAACTGCTCTCCTTATTGAACTATAACAATAATACTTAAAGGAGTGCCCATACATTTTGATAGCCCTCATCAACAGGTAGGTACTTCTTGCCAGCTGGCTATCCCACAACACCCTGCATACAAATGCTTGGATCAAAATGGCTGCCTGCTCTCTCTTTTTGTCTGCTCGTAAACTAATGTTCATCTGAATCTTGGAGAACTAATGGCAGACTAAAGCTGGAATCTGCCAATACCTGCCCCCAATCTATCATGTGACTGTTTAACATCAGTTGAAATGATTGAAGTGGATAACCGAATGGGGAATACGTTTTACAAATAGCTGTTCTGTGAAATTAAAGTAACCATGCAAAACTTTCTCACGTTTATAACAAGCCAAATTTCACAAAAACTGGCTTAGACTTAAAAAAAAAATATTCTGCCTTGGATCTATTTTTACTATTTCCACCACGCTTATCAGTAGCCTAATAATAATAATTTTGTCACATTCTAATTAAAATTTTTGCTCCAAACAAATAGGCTAATGTTCATTTTCGAAAGCCTACTTTTTTGCACTGTAGAAACACTTCCGTATACTTGCACTATGGCAGGCAGTATCAATGCAATAAAACTGAACGTTATTGTTAAAGTCTGGAGCAATAACTGTTCAGTTATCACATTTGTATATGCTAATCAAGCTTTTATTTGGTGGAAAACCACATTTAGAAGGCATTTCAAGGCTTGTCGGAAAAAACCGAAGTTATTCTTTAAGCGATTAAAAGCGATTTGTTTAAAGGGCGTTTTACGAATAGCTTTTCTGAGAAAATTGGAAAAGCTGAATTTTCGAAAATTACTCAAGTGAGTACGTTTTTTTTTCGTTCTTATGATTCTAATTGTCCTCCAAAGGCGCCGGTAAGCACTTGCGAGCGACATCCGCGAATAGCTTTGCTATCTTGTTCGGATAGTCGGCTCTTGGATACTGTTGCAGTAGGCACGTGTGCTACCGCATTTACTGCGTTCACTCTAGCGGGGCAAGTCTCGCGGTGAGCAGGTTTGTATACAGCAAAATACAGGTCTGTATCTTTCTGTGATTATAGGCAGAGTACATGGGCAGCCCTGGAAGGCGTACCTCTTAAAGATATTTGTGAAGTGGCGACATGGACGTCCCCGTGCACATTTACGAGATTTTATCACGTCAATGTGGTGCCAGCCTCAACGGTCGGTGCAACCGTCTTACCTGCAGCCTTAGCATCCACGTAAGGATGATAGTCCCTCCTGACACCAGTCATCCATTTTGACAACCCTAATGGTCGGAGGAACGGAAATAAAACAAACGGTTACAACTGTAACCATGTTCTATGAGTTCCGGATGACCATTAGGGATCATGGTCACTCGGGACCTTTTAAGGGCGAGAAAAATTGTTCCGAGGACTTCTGCAGTGACGCTCCCCCATTTATGGGAGGAATTGCGTCACTACACGGGGGTCATGTATCATGACAATTCTGGTATAAAATTACGGACATGTTTGAAAACATGAAAGTTTTGTTTAGGACTCAAACATTTACTCTGGAAGACTAACGCGTTCCATTATTTAATGAAATTCCACATATTCCACGTAACGATTTGAATTTAGAAATGTAGGTGAATGGTAGATGTGATCTTCAGGAATGCAATTATGGTGTTAACTCAATTTTGACTGGATAGTAACTTTGTAATGTTTTTCGCCTCTCCTGTGAAATGGTTGCGTACGAGATATCAATCGCAACCTTGCATCGGGTCGCATATAATGCATAGGGATACACTTAAGTTTTCACATTGTTAGTCACTCTGGATAAGAGTGTCTGCTAAATGAATGCGGTGGAAAAATCAAGAGCAAGGTCCTTTAAAGTGCACAAAGCAAACTGGCTACAGTGCATTTAAGAATGTTTCTGCCTTCATTAGACTCAAATATAATGAACAATAAGATGTTTTGTTATACAATGGAGTGGCATTAAACTAGGGGTCTGTTTTCTTTTGTAAGAGGAGCAGAGTAGAAAGGTTTCATTCAAAGCAGGCTTCCCCCTCTGCCTCTCCTTGATTGAGAGTGAGATCAATTGCTACAAATTGTGCAGCTGGACATGAAAAGAAAACCTCTACATCTCTACAAAGAAGAGCCGTAACACACCCCCCCCCCCCCACCCCCCCGCAACCCCCAGTCCAACCCCCACTGTGTGCTCTGTATCTCTGTGATCTGAATCAAATCAGTTTCCGAATATTTGGTTTCTGTCCCAGCATTTTGAAGTGTGACAGTCCGAGCACAATTTATGTTAAACACATCTTCCCAGAGATTTTACTGGAGTCCAGCAGAGTAATCTCTTTCCATCGCCCACAGACTGAGCCACGCCACTCCATGCCTCTCGCAGTCATAGACCGACACACAAGAGCCATAATGGAGGCCCTTAGATTATGTAAAGAGCTGCGCCGTCTCAATATTGCCTTCCCTTCCGTTGTTTAAAAAGAACAACTTCAGATGGAGATGGGGACTATCACCCAGACGTGAAGACCAAGCGAACCAGCAATCACGGCCGCAATCGAGAAATCAGAACAGTGGGTCCAGGTGCACTGGACGGGGTATGGAGAAGCTGGAGTGGCTCTCAGAAAATCACAACACTCTCATTACTGGCCTTCTCCGATCGCCCTGCGACTGCGTCAGGGGTCTGATTACCACCGAGGAACAGGGAGTGCAATCATACCCGTCGAGGGCCACCGTTTCCCGATGACTCACAGTCCCTCCACTGGCACATGCAATCATCGCGAAGAAACAGGAACACGAATACGATAATGAAAGAGAAAGGTGATGTGTGACTTTAGGGGTCATTAGAATCATGCGAGGGGGGGTGGTGTTCTGCTACTTAGAGGAAAAAGTAGGAGGATCTGTCAGTGTGTGGGCGGAGCCTCGGGGGAAATCTCACCCCTGTTGCAGTACGATAAATTTGTTCAGTACGATAACTTCCCAATGATACAAACCTGTGACCTATCATGTACAGTGTGTGTGAGGGGAGGGGGATCAGAGAGTGTATACCCCACTTGCTGTCAATGCTTTATCCCCCCCCCCCCCTCCTCCTACCCATTGTGTCAAACCTTCAGAACACCTTCACTCCTAAAAGCACATGAAACAGAAAGAAGCACATTTTCAGTTGGAAAGACCCAGGTAACCCTGTACTTGCAGCTCCAGGATGTGTGTGGAATAGAGAGAAGTGACTTTCACTGACCGCCAGCATCCCCCCTCCCCCCCACAGCCCATTCAAACGGACTCTGCCTGAGCGAAAGGAAGGTAGACATGAGCCCATTGCATAAAGCTGGTAGCCACTTGTTTGATACTGACAGCATAGTGGATTGAAGAGGGTTAGGGTTCACAAATGAGTCATGGAGTTCAGCTGAAAGTGCAGCTCAGTTAAATCTCAGCAGGAGACCAAAACCTGCAGCCCAAAACCTATTTACTTCATAAAATTCATACATGTGGATGACTTTAGCCCCTTCGTGCAGACCCCCTAGTGGCTATAGCGCTGGCGCCAAGATTTTGCTGAACTTGGACATTCATTCCTCCTGCAACCAAACTATGAGTGGAAACAGCAAAGTCTGTGTTTTAGCTTTATTAGTACACAAAAACAAAGTTTCTAAGTGTGTGGCTAGTCCATTTAACAAGCAACCCACCACCCAGTCTCACCTGCAACTATACTGACCCATGTGTGACACAGTGGACAATAGCGTCTATTTTGTGATTTCATAAAAATATTTTCTCACCACCAAAAATTTGTATTCCGTCATAGCAACAAGATAAAGCCAACAATAACCTGAACCTTTGCCAAAACAGCCGTGAAAAGCCCTGCTCACTCAAATGCAAAATAAACAAGTGAAATTCTTGTTTAATTATACCACGTCATTCTACTGTCAATATCGACTACTAAATATTAAATAAATATATAAGATTGATTTTACGCATAGAGATCCATTTTAGAAATACACACCCCTTTATAATGCTAGGTCCAAGTTCTGAAACCCCACATGCCATTCAAACCTGTCTCATGCATTTCAGTTCATTCTGGTTTCATTGACTGGTTTCTTTTATCCAATATAGGACATTATAACCTTCACAACAGTGTTTTCAATGTCTTATTGGATGCTTTGAATGATAAATTACAGCCGGGTGTAACAGTATTTCTAGTTTATTACTTTAGTTTTAAGCAAACAACTGAGAATGTAAATTTGCTTGCCGAGGCATAATTGTTGTTTTCCTGCTATTTTTGCAAGTTTTTATTAATTTACTAACTCGTCAGCATGGCCAAAGAAAATCCTCGCCTGTTTACATGTATTTTGGGAGTGGGTCAGAAGAAGATACCATAGTTAAAGATACCATAGATACCATACCATTGGTTTTTCCACTCCGCCACAGCATTGTGCAATATGTTTTATATTGTTATTTTTCCATTTTAAGTGCATTTCACATACTGTAGTGTAAGCGGTCATAGGTGGCTCAGTCATGTTTTATATTAAATTTGCCCTGAAGCTAGAACATTTTTCAGCATTTTCCTGGTGGAATATTATTTTATTGTAATCTTAATGGACATAATATAGACACAATATTGACATATTAGTATCTCCCTGGGCTATACTTGTCACTTAGGTCATGGAAAATACTCATTTAATGTAAAATTTTCCTTGGAGCGAGTATGAATGTATATATGCTTTATAATGGACAGCAACTATTTTATTAATTTTATGACAGGTTTTGGATAGGTTTTTGAACTCATAGACATCTATCCCCCTATACTGATTAAAAGATTCAGTAGATGACGGAAAAGTGAGTACTATGAGCCAAAACAGTTGAATATACAAACCCCAAATCCAAAAAAGTTGGGACAGTATATAAAATGCACATAAAAGCAGAAAGCAGTGAGAAGACTGGGAAGAAAAAAAGACTGGGAAGTTCAAAAAAAACACCTGTTTGGAACATTCTACAGGTAAACAGGCGATGCTATCATGACTGGGTATAAGAGGATATTACTCTTTTTATTACACTGGCTTTGTTGAATAGTCAAATCTGATTGGTCAATGACCGGTCATTATTTTTTATAAAGACTGCTGGTTCACACTTGATTATGTCCCTCCGCACTCTGTGTGGCCAAGTAGTCCGGTCAAAATGCGCTCTCATGGGGCTCTATCTTGGCGATCTTAGCGCTTCGTCTAAGTGCATAGCATTAAGTGCATTTAGGACGTGTCCAAGTCCAGTTTTGCCATTTTAACGGCGTGTTTTTTGGGCGCTAAGCACGGCGCAAGGTGCAAATGGGCTGAACCTAGTCTCTTTATTAATTATAGGTGTGTCTTGGGCGTGACATGCAATAAACCAATCAAAATGTCATATCCCATTCCCTTTAAAAAGCCTGCTTTTCCACCTTGGCGGATTGCTTATATGATGGCGAAACAGACATGCCCGTGCATCTTTAGTGCGATCAAGGAATAGGCTATATGGATCAATAGTAGCCTATGATCAATATTATTCGGACTAACCATTATGAGTTCCCGGTAATTGCCGACAGTGCTATTATTTTACAAAATATATGCGGTTAAAGTTTGTTAAAAGCACCTGCAACAACTGAGAATAAGCTACCAATGGCTTCCGTCTCACCATAGAAAACGCCAAATTAGCCTGCTTGTTTAACAAATTTCGTTTGATTATGCAATGAAGCAATGAACTCATGTTCAAGCTTCACCCGAAGTTAATTTGGCCTACCTGCATTCTAATTTTGATTAATAACATAAATAACGTTATTTTGCCTAAATGATGACACTAAATACAATAAAACTGTCAGGTTGGCAACCCATAGGTTCAGCATATTTTCCCATGTTTTATAATGTCTGCTTATGGAAATGTGACCAACCTGTTTTACTGGTAGCGTAATGCTTTAAAACGATCCACTTTCCCAGGAAGATCGTGAAAAGTGTGATTTACAGCACGGGAAACAGACCTGCTCCTGTAAAGCGCACATACAGATAATGGCATTAAAATTAAATTTGTTTTTGTTTCTAATGAGACGCTTAGTTCTCTAAAATATTTTGTTCAGTTATGGCATAACAGGTGAAATCAGCAGGGTTTTAATAAGCTGAGAGTATGGAAACCTGGTCACTGTAATTTAAAAAATATGAAGGACGAAGAATACTAAGGTTCAAATTCAGTTAACATGGTGACATTTATCTCCGTTGTTTAACTGTAGGCTATGGAAAAAACCTTATGCACAGCGAATCCGCTGTAGCATAGGCTATTTGAAAAACAATAAATGCAATATTCACTGAACAAGGTTTTGAACTTTTTTCAGTCAAAACCATTCTATTTGCTTACAGGCTGTAGGCCTAGATAGCTGTATTGTAATGACATCTGACAGACAGGAGGGTGTATGTGCGTTGTACACACACCCATGTAGACGCACTTATATGCACCGTTAAAATAACATGTAAACAACTGCGACATGACTTTAGACCGGGTTTGTGGTGGTTTTAGCGCAAGCGCTTTTTGCTGGCTCAAGATAGCAATACGCCAAAAATAATCCTGGCCACTCCTCATCTTAAGACCAACACGCCCAGTTCACTTGTAATGGGCGCAAGAATACATGGTATTTAAACGACGTGAACGCAAGGCGTTATAATAAACCATGTGCCAGGTGTAAGATAGCAAAGACACTTGTGTTTTGGTTATCGCCGCTTTGCGCCGGGTGTAAGATAGGGCCCATGATCTCTCAGTCTGGTCGAGAGGCGACAACTGGTGCCATTAGGCTGCTAATGTTAGCTACATAACTTAAACCTACGATATTAACACAAATAATAAATATTGGAGATTTTTCTATTAGCTTATTTCAGGAAAAAACAATAACTTTGATACCTGGGGGGTCTAACATTAGGCCTACGGATTAATGAGTTCGCTGGATAACTGCACAAAACCGGGAACAGCTCTTTTTACTTGCATGTCCATGTTCTGGATTTGGTAGGGTTCCGGGTTTTAGTAGCCTAACATTATAACATTACCTCCTTGGACAGAAACTTTCCGTGACACCTAAAAAGAAAACCAGACAAAGCTAGACCGCTACATCACCAGCAGTGCACAAACGTTGGATAGTAATGTTAGAGCTGCAGTTCGGTAGCCAGTTTGTTAAGTAAGTTAAAACATTTCATGTTTTGTTCACTTTAAAAATTGACTGCAATTTGAGGCGAATTGATACTTGTCTAGGTTTATAGCCTACTCAGAAGATCATTGAAATTTCAAAGCTGTAGAAAAATGTAAATAAAAATGATGTGAGCTAACGTTAGTTTGTTTGATTGTTACAATATCCTGCCTTTGTTGCTATGGAAGCAGCTTTAACTAGAATCAAACTGACTATTTTTTAGCTGTTTTACTTTTTTTTTAGCATCAGCTTGTAGACTAATAAAATCACTTTAAATCAATAATTTTGCATCAAATTATCGATCGGTTTCTTTCGTAAGGTAAATAGCCATGTAGTAAGTGGGATAATACACTCCGAGGTGGTCATTTCCGGAGTTCTTCACCTCCCCGGCGGTCATTATTTTTCAATAATGACCACCTCGTTGTGTATTATCCGTTACATATCTTATTTTCAGGTACTCTTACAAGCGATACTATAACCTCTCTGCATTTAAATGGACCTCTATGGGAATTGCAGGGTGGGACTAGATTAAGCTGTAAATTACACAGACAGGAGTAGCATTGAACCCATGGTTGGCTAAATGGCTGTAAGTCATCAATGGTCTGAGGTATCAACCAAGCCTCAAACCATCACTCTGCTGCCAGATATGCAGTTATGTGGATGGATCACTTTAAGGGTTGTTTCTCCTTTCCTATTGAACTCTATGGAAAAATAAGTCAGGAGAAACAATCCTTCAAGTGATCTACTGCATATCTGGAGTCTTTTGATGTTTTTGGATCACAGAAATCAGGAAGTCATGGCATGCAAAGGATATGCAACCAAATATATGATGACTTTATTTAAGTTTATGTTCATTTGTTACTTACTTGTGGTGCCCTAAAATGGGGGCGACTATGTGTAAAAATACTACACAGTTCACCCAATATGGATGTACAAAACCTCAAATTAAAGATGAAAGTTTGCATTTTAACATCCAATGTGCTGGAGCCAAAACAACAAAAAATGTGTCACTGTCATAACACTTTTGGAGTGCACTGTACCTTAAAGGGATAGTTCAAAATTTTGGACATAATGTCTCAATTACGACAAACCATTTTCAGCTAATTCCATGCTGTCCCTTCTTTTGGACATACACACGTTGCTAATGCTAGCGCAACTCTATGGTAACCGGTAGCATCCACTACCAAACGCACTTAAACGCTCCACAGTGCACCCAAAGCAAATAAAATAAGATGACAGTCTATCGGGGTTATTTTATCGGGGTTATTTTGAGTGTTTATACCAACAAGTCTGTGGAAGTACGGCGGCAAAGCGAACGTGGCCATTGCAACTTGTTGCTCTTCTTTGTTGTTGTAGTCGACCAGTGCCGGCACTACATTCGTAGGTAACGTAAAGTATCGCTCCGCCACCGTACTTCCACAGAGAATATAGGTCAGCACAAAGTAAAGGATTCAACGATAGTTTGACTTCAAAAATGATGGTATAAACACTCAGAATAGCCCAGATAGACTGTCATCGTACTTTATTTGCTATGGGTGCACCTTGGAGTGTTTAAGTGTGTTTGGTAGTGGATGCTACTAGTTTACTACGAGTTGCGCTAGCATTAGCAACGTGTGTATGTCCAAAAGAAGGGACAGCATGGAATTAGCTGAAAATGGTTTCCATCAATCAACTACATCATGGGTAAGTCATAATTGAGACATTATGTCAAAAATTCCGAACTATCCCTTTAATATAACAAACAACATGTACTAAAAAGCAAAATTGACAAAGTATTACAGTATTTATTTTAATATATGCCAATATATTTCATTGTATATGGAAGGAAGCACACAGGAAGAGCTCACATGAGTCTATATCTGGGCATCACTAAATCACTGCTCTTGACAGCAAACCTGTTCCAGTAATTTAAAATGACTGCCATTGATTCCACTGACACAGGCTGATGTTTATTGAACCTGCTAACCATGTGAATTAGAGTCAGCTGTCACCCTTCTCTCCCTTTAACTCTCTTGATAAATAAACTAACAAGTACACGTATCTGCAGATTATTTAAGGCACTCAACTGTATAGTTAAAGTTAAATTGGTTTGTTATTTTATCAGAGCAGTGAAATGAGAGATCATTTTGTAAGTCACCTGACGGGAAACAATCATGTTACAAGATAAAAGTTTTTTCTAATTTTACCAGGTTACCAGAGTTAGCACTTCAGCTGTTTTGATATGTGACACAAGCTCTTTACTGACCACTGTGAAGCTTCACCTCCTACAGCACAGTGTCTCCAACACAAAAGTGGGGCTTTAGATTCGCAGCTTGGTTCAGAAGGAAGACTGCAATCTCACTATAGAGTGGTCCTCCTGTACCACTCTAATCGCACTGTCATACATTCTAACGCCTCAATGCAGCTTTTTCGAAATAAAGCCTGACATCATGAATAAATATATGCTTTTCAAATCCTGTGGAAGGGACAATAAAATGAGCGCAAATCAATTGTGAATGGCGGATTGTGTTGGCTGAGAGGCCATTGTGCCACAGTAGTGTTCCTGTGAACATGAGAGATTAATGGTAGCACAGAACCAATGAGTGAGACAGGTCCTGTCGGCGCGGGCAAGGGCAGTTGGCTGATGAGTGACAGGCGGCTCGATATCGACAGCGCATCCACGCGAGCGGTTACCGAGGACAAAGACGAATGAGGCAAAGCGCTCTGTGACAATCTCGTCTCATCTTTAAGTGAAGAGTCCTCATGTGAGATGAGACCATTAATATTTAAGAGTGACGACCATCTCGCCTACGTCCACACGTCGCCGATAGCAACATGTGAATGCAAATGGAACAGTGAAGGTGACTTTCCAAATACGCTGAAACTATTCAAGACTCCCTTTCAAACCTGAGTTTAGAGACACTATTTTAACCTGAGATGCATATGAAGCTACATGGCTTCCCTCACAGACCAAGGCAACCTACCAAATAAAAGAATAGAAGACAGAGAGAGAGAGACAGACGTAAGAGGGATTTCTCAAATATTACCTTCAGTATAATATCACCTGAAGATACGTGTGACTGAAGGGTTATGATGTGGAAAAAATTTCCTCACAAGAGGACAATACATACAGTCAAGCCGGAAAGTCTGCACACCCCTTTCACCTTCTCCAGGTTTTATTACGTTACAGACTTATACTACAATAGATTGAGTTCATTTTTTGCCTCAAACATTTACACACAATAGCCAATAATGACAAAGTGAAAACAGGTTTTTAGAAAATATGCAATTTTATTTTACTGACAAAAATAGGTTATTTAGGGGTTACATATCTGTACACACCCTTAGCCTAATACTTGGTTGCTGCGATTAGAGCTTCAAGGCGTCTTGGGAAAGAAGCTACGAGCTTGGCACACTTGTTTCTGGACATTTTTGCCCATTCCTCTTGGCATATCCTTGCAAGCTCCGTCAGGTTGGATGGGGAGCGTCGGTACACAGCCATTTTCAGCTCTTTCCACAGATGTTCAATTGGATTCAGGTCTGGGCTCTGGCTGGGCCACTCAAGGACATGCACAGACTTTCTCCAAAGCCACTCCTTTGTTCTCTTGGCTGTGTGCTTCGGGTCGTTGTCATGTTGGAAGGTAAACCTTCGCCCCAGTCTGAGATCCAGAGCGCTCTGGAGCAGGTTTTCTTCAAGGATCTCGGTGTACTTAGCTGCATTCATCTTTCCCTCTATCAGGACTAGTCGCCCCGTTCCCACATCATGATGCTGCCACCGCCATGCTTCACTGTAGGGATGGTATTGGCCAGGTGATGAGCGGTGCCTGGTTTCCTCCAGACGTGAAGCTTGGTATTCAGGCCAAAAAGTTAAATTTTGGTTTCATCAGACCAGAGAATCTTGATTCTCATGGTTTGAGAGTCCTCTAGGTGCCTTTTGGCAAACTCCAAGCGGGCTGTGATGTGCCTTTTACTAAGGAGGGGCTTCCATCTGGCCACTCTACCATAAATGCCTGATTGGTGGAGTGCTGCCTGGATGGTTGATCTTCTGAAAGGTTCTCCCATCTCCACAAGGATACGCTGGAGCTCTGTCAGAGTGACCCTCGGGTTCCTGCTCACCTCCCTGGCCAAGGGCCCGTCTTCCCCGATTGCTCAGTTTGGCCGGGCGGCCAGGTCTAGGAAGATTCTTGGTGGTTCCAAACTTCTTCCGTTTACGAATGATGGTGGCCACTGTGCTCTTTGGGACCTGTAAAGCTGCAGAGATTTTTCCGTACCCTTCTCCAGATCTATGCCTTGACGCAATCCTGTTTCTGAGGTCTGCAGATAATTCCTTTGACCCCATGGCTTGGAGTTTGCTCTGACATGCACTGTCAACTGTGGGACCTTATATAGGCAGGTGTTGGCAATCCCCAATCATGTCCAATCAATTGAATTTATCACAGGTGGACTCCAATTAAGTTGTAGAAACATCTCAAGCAGTATCAGTGGAAACAAAAGGCACCTCTGCTCACTTTTGGGTGTCATATCAAAGGGTGTGCACACTAGTGTACATATGATATTTTACATTTTGATTTTTAATAAATTAGCACAAATGTCTAAAAAACTGTTTTCACTTTGTCATTATGGGCTATTTTGTGTAGAATTCTGAGACAAAAAATGAACTCAATCTATTGTAGAATATGTCTGTAACGTAATAAAACGTGGAGAAGGTAAAAAAGGGGTGTGCAGACTTTCCGGCTTGACTGTAAATCTGAATGTGAAGTCATAATTCAGGGAAACTAACACATACCTTTTCTGTCGGTCAGAAAGCTCCCTTCAATAGGCAGGCCCAACCGCTTTTAAGAAATACATCCTGCCGTTAACGTTGATGTTTTAGTTTTGAAGAGGCTGACTGACTGACTCTTGTGACAATACTGGGGTCCATGATTCCATTGACCTTAACATGACCCACAAGACCTGCTGATGCAAAACAACCCCACAACATCAAAGATCAAACTTCATATTTCATGTCGGTATGACATCCATTTCAATGTGAGCATCTGACGACAAACCCAACACTGGTGTCCCTGACAAAAAATCCTAAATTTTGGCCTTATCTGACCATGGCACCTAGTTCCAATCAAAGTTCAGCACTGGAACTTTGACTGGAACCATGAGTTATATAATAGTTACATATTGATATTGTAGGAGGGGAGTCAATGTGGAATTCAGGAAAAGACTGACATTTTGAAAAGACCTGAGTACTGGGAGTTGTCATGCGCATCAAAGGACCAGGCAGTCTTGGAATAACATTTGGGGACTAGGATGTCCTTTGGATGTGTGGGCCATTGGCTCACAGGAATGTCCCCATCTGGGGAAAAGACTGATAAGGAACTGTGTCATGAGTGAATATGTGTGTGTTGGGGGCATTAAGGGCAGAAGGGGTCATTAGCCCCTGGCCAAACTATGGTAAAGGGAAATAGGAAGGGCCGACCCGGCCATCTGTTGACCTCTCCCGTAACCTCATACCTAGGTCAGTCCTAGGGGAAAACCTCCGGACAGTACCACAGCGCCCCCATGTTGAATCCTGTGTCATTACACCCTTTACTTCTCTCCTGGAACAGAACTCTGAAACTTCTATTGGGATGGTCAACAGACCATGTAAAACGTACAAACATTGCACATGTGATTCTTATATTGTTACATTATGTCTTATGTAGTAGTAACAGGAATTGCATGTAAAATGGTTCATCAGAAGAGAATTTTCATGACAACTGCAACATAACAATATTTAATCTGGTAATAATAATCATAATGGTAAGCTGTTTGGTATGGATGTAATCCAGTAAAATCAAGGAATCAAATGAGATACATTTCATACCAAATGGAGTTTAGTAAAACATAGTTCCAATAACTCTGTAAAACTGTAACACTGGAATGTCCTCTCTGGTAATCAACTCCTTTTCCCCTCACTCTACTCAGCAACGGTGGGGGTCTAAGTTCCAGATTCGACCACACCTCCAGGTTAATTTATGGCACTGCCGCCTGGTTCAAACGCAGGATTTGGCTTAAAAGAAAGGAAGACAAACCAATCTGGGAGCATCGTAACCGATCTCCCACACCGTGCAGATTGTGTGCATACTCTATGTGTCTGTGTTTGGAGAATCGTAACTGATCTCCCACACAGTGCAGATTATGTATGTATGTGTGTGTAGTTAAAGCAGGCCGGGTAAGATATTTACTCTGTGTTTTCTATTCTTAATTTGTATGTTTTGTAATTGACCTAATTTTAAGATAATGACCTACCTGCCTGTGAATAAATTCTTATTATTTTAACTTGCGTGGTCTCCATGACTCTAATCCATTTTCTATCTTTTCAGCCTAAATTACGACTGAATACTCTGGGAAAATTCTGACCAATGACCAACTGATCAGTGGCGGGGTACAGAAAGTGGAGATTCTAAGTTGGTAGGCAGCTAAGGTCGGTCATTAACAGGTTTAGTGAATGTACGGCTCTGGGAATTTGATGTGGAGAGCCCATGGACGTTTTACGTCGGTTCTTGTCAAATTCGCCTTAAGGGGCCCATTTAGTGCACGCTAACCTGGGCTCGCAACTATCGATGTAAAATATAATACATGTATTGTGTTAGCCAGACCCCAACCTCTGAGTTTCTCCACCGAACCGAGATTCGGCAATAGTGTTAATCCCGGGAGCATATATTGAGTAATGGTGGCATAGCTACATGGACGAGTCGAGTGTAACCACTCTGAGCTTCACGCATGATTAAAGTAAATTCTAAATTCTATTTTAATAATTACGAGTAACCCAATTGTAACTGTTACGCTTACTGTTTGTGATCATAGATATATTTGATGTGTCGTTCAGCTCCTGTGTGAGTGTTCTAATGCTCTCATTAGAATATTGGCATTTGGACGATAGGTCGGATATATCCGTGATGACAACATGGCCCCGTTTACGAACGGAGAATAAGACTCATACTGATCCGTTTCAGGCCTGTCTTAAGCGGGATATGGAGCAGCGCATTCATATCTGACTCATGGCGACGGACTCAGTATCTTCTTAAATGTACATGTAATATATTCATGAACGGAGGATAAATCACTAAACTCTTTTATTTACATCACAACAGCAGAGGACAAACATATTTACTCCTTCCCCTCCAGCTATTCCCTCATTGGTCTAGCTGTGCAGGGTTCTACAATATAAACTTTACTATAACTAGAGCAAAATAAACACAGCCATGCAAACGTCTGTTGCTGTGGACCTGACATCTTCCCTCATTGCTAATGAAAAGAGCCACAGCGGAGAAGTGGGCTTATTAACAGTGTAATTCACAGAGCAGTCATAACCATGCGCGACAAGCGATTCTGTCAAACCCCGCCTGCACTAATAGGGTAATTATCATAAAGTGCTTTAACTAATCACTGCTCCACCCTACAGGGGCTCCACTGAACAGACTGCATTTATGTGAACAGAGAATCCCCTCCACACAACAGGCACAGTCATAAACTGCTTCAAATACACTTTAATATCCCAGGCACTTGGTTATGGTGACAGAATAAAGTCACAGCTCTGTGCCCTATTGCCCACTTATGGCAAAACAGCTACTCTAAAGCACTGCAGTTCTTCTGCTTATAGTGCAAACGACACTATACAGAATAAAGACTGATTGGTTGACTGATTATTTTGATACCATTTGATCATTTGAATATCATATATAATGTAGACACAATTGTATTAAAAGTCTATGTTCTGCTTTGTTTAACTGAATTGTTTCCTTAGCAAGTAGCATAGCACAGTTTGATAATTACTAGTAGCTGTAGTAGTCGTGATGAATATTATAATTTTTACAATCAGCATAGGTATAATAATATAAAGAAGAAGACAACCACAACAACGCACACACACACTCCATCAACTATAGGAACCGCACGCACGCACGCACGCACGCACGCACGCACGCACACACACACTGCATGAACTACAGGAACAGGATGTATAACAGCATCTACAGAGGCAGAATCACAGAACAGTAAAATCCACTTTCTATACAGATGGCCAAAAAAGTCACAAAAGCTGAGAATTAGTGCTTGACAGGCAGAGGAATATTAACAGCATGAAGCCACCAACAGATGAAAATAACAGAACAAAAAATGGCTTTAGAGAAGTTTATACATTTTAACACACACAAACGCAAGCACGCTCACACAAACACACACTCACGCACACACATTTGAATTCTTCATTTCGGTCTACATTTATAAAATACATTATAAGGGCCCAAATATATTCAGTTGCTGTTTGATGTCATTCACTTGTGTGATATAATGTGATATAATTGACCAATATAGACACAACACTTCAAAAAATGCAGCACAGGCAATTGCATCTCAATTATTAACACTGTAACATGGAGAGTTATGGATACAAACAACATCTTCTCCTCCATATACAGCGACTGCCAATAATAGAGGAAACTGAACAATACGTTGCTCTGCTTTACATTTAGCCAGTCTCATTATCCTTAAACCTCTAACCACAAGCCCGTGGACATGGCCAAGACTTCCAAAAATAAAAACTATGAGCTAGGAACTTGTAAACTGCTTGTGTAATGGCTTTTAGTAATGGCTAGTACTTTAGTTGTTTAGTAAGACACAGAAATACACACACACACACACACACACACACACACACACAGTTTATGATTTTGCAGACAACACTGTGCAATGGTCTTATTGTGTTTCAGACAGAGCAACAACAATGCTGGACTCAGCCCTATTAAAACCCCATCTGCCAAAGCTCTGATACCAGCAGCCTGGGCCAGGAAGAGACATGAGGAAATTGCATTAGCTGCAATGGAACCTCGGAGTTCAAGCATTTACCGATCTTGTCTGAAGACACAAAGCAAAATAAATCAAAATGGTAAGATAGTGCTGCGGTGGGTGGGTACCCAGCTTATTTCAGCTCTTTATTTGCATCCCAGCTCAACAACAAGCCCAGCCTGATCTTGTCTACAAATATGGAACACAGCCAAGGGATAAAACAAGAAATGAATGAAACTGATAAGACTGGACAGAGGTAGTGAAAGTGCCGAAACACTCTTCAGTCGCGCTAGTAAGAAAACCACCAGATTTATAAAAATCCAGTTTAGGACAGCCACTGATAGGCTAATACAGTTGTGTCTATCAGAGGCTAACTCTTTTCTTTTCGGGCCAAAGCCGTTGGCTTCTGCTTTCAATTCAGTGAGGGAAAATTTTAGTCAAAAACAATTATTTGATAAATCGGGCGATATATTTTCTGTAAGCGTCAATTGCTCATCGCAAGCCAGAAAAGCTCAGCGCATGAACGGATCTGTAGTAACTCTGGCCCACAGCCCGAGACCCATCAGTGGAGCGCTGAGCGCCCTGTTACAGCAGAAAAATGTCCTCCTTATTCAGCCTGGTGGGGGTTTAATCCACTCAAGGGCCCAGTTTTACCAGCTAGCAGACATGGATTTACACCAGTGGTCTCTAACCCTGTTCCTGGAGATCTACCATCCTGTAGGTTTTCACTCCAACCCGAACAAAGCACAGCCCAGAGTGGAGGAAAGGAGAGAACGAGGAATTGGGACAGCTTATCTGCTTCTCCGTCATCAAAGTCGATGTTGACTATTGATGAAGTTCCTCAATCATAACTTTGACTGTCGCCGAGCCCACAAATAGTCCCATATCCAATCACAGCTCTTACACATGGTCAGCCTATTTAAAGCTGCAAAATATCTTGTAAGTTTCAAGTACAAGTAGTTGCATGTACAGTATAAACATGTAGCTGACATTGCGGTTCGCGATACACTAATTAATATGCAATCAGCAACATTAGATCAAAGTAAACATCTCGTAGTATAGGCAAAAACATAACAATTTACTGTAATTCCAGAATCCCAATGTCCCTGATTTCTGAACATACTGAGCACTCAGATAGGCTACTGTAGCTACACTGTGACAGCCTACATTCTTTTTCGTAGGCTAATTCAGAAATATTTCCATAGATTAGTGAAACTAATTTGTCGCTTCACTTCATATCTGATTTATTGATTTATGTTCATCTTATGGCACTACAAAACTATTATTTCCCACTGTACTCTCTGAAATAAAATTTAAATACGTCCTTTGGAAACGACCGGTTAAATAAATTAATTGATGCATATTCAAATATTGAAATAATGGTGGCTGCCATGTTTATTTATGTTTATTGAGTCATGTTCCTTTAAGCAACGTTCATGTACATGCAAATAACTAAAACTGTCTTAAATTGCCGAATTTGTCTCTAGGATATGAACCACAAAAACAAACTGGTATTTTGTTATCCGTTGTAGGCACCCTTCGTGTAGGATGCTATGTCTTATGTCTGATAATAACCTACTGAAGCACACACAATTTAGGCTAAATATCTTGCATTGGGGAATCATTATCTCAGGGAAATTCATGGCATAGCTATCAATGTTGCCATCTTTAAATCTCTGTGGGCGTGAGCATGATGACACCCAGAAATGTGAAGAGACTTCTGTAGTAGGATACATCGATATATCCTTCGCTGGAGGAGACGAGGAGCTGAGTTTGAAGCCACTTCGCTCGTCTCCTCCAATATTGGGACAGTGGAGGGAGGACAGAAGATCGGTTTCCAGGGCACGGGGGAGACAGTGATAGTGGAGGAAAGGAGGATACATTTTTCGAGCATTTGGGACGCAAACCATGGATGCCATATTAGGGCTGAAATGGAAACCTACAGGACGGTAGATCTCCAGGAACAGGGCTTGGGACCACTGATTTACATAAATCCACACGTGTCATCAACCGTGCACAAAGATAGACATCACAAGAAATGTGTTCAGGTGGCATGCTTATCTGAATAGGGGTACATGCTGCAAGGTGTTCTAGGCAATTCTCCACCAATGTGACGCAGCGCTGGGGATGGCCGCTGTACCACGTGGTGAACAGACAGGAAAACAACGGAAAAGGGTAAATAATTTAATTTATTTCAAGAGGAAAAAAGACTCACAAAAACAAACCAGAAACCAAAACACTCTCTCAAAGCTCAAACCAAAAGTCTCCCAGGCCTGGGGAACCAGGCACTTTTATAAGGCACAGTAATTAGTGGTGACTGTGCACACCTGGGCTAATTTAGATGCGTCGCAGCTGGTTCCTCTGCCTGAGTGTAATGGTGGTGCTGTCTAGCAGAGGGCGGCACCCCAACTCCCTTCCTGGCACCACAATGTTAACATTGTAGGTTTGGCATTAGAGAAGAAAATACTCTTGGACTGCATTATCTCTTGGACTGTTTTTATTTCAGTGTGAATTCATATTCTTCTTCACGCCTCTCTGAAATTATCTGATATTATGACATATTGGGTCTGACGGAGTGATCGTGAGCAGAGAAATCGCTGTGCTGATTGGCTGAAACACACAGTAGGCCTATATACAGTATCTATAAATCCCTCTGATCTCAATGAGTCAGACACAATGGGCCCTATCTTACACCCGGCGCTAAGCGGTGCTAACCCAAACGCAAGTGTCTTTGCCATCTTACACCTGGCGCAGGATTAATTAAAGCCACTTGCGCTCATGTCGGTGCACAACGTGCGTACACCCTCCTGTCTGTTACACACAGGGGCGTGCACAAGTATGACTAAAAATATCAAGATTACAATGTGAAATATTATTATTGTGTAGGCTATATCAAAAACTGCATAATAATAAAAGGGTTCATAGGTCAAAGACCACATACTTCTCCCTCAGCGAAGGGGAATGGCGCATTAAATTGCTTTCAGCCCACTCCATCAACATGCAGGCGATGTGCGATGGTACGTGTAAGGTTACATGTATACAGAGTATTTGCAATTGCCCTGGATCAAGCTATGACTTAGCCCATATTTGCCAGTAGTTCCTGTAATCTTCTGGAGGGACAATATTCTGTTATGGGACAATGGCTATCCATTAAAAACTTTGCTGATAACACCTAGCCTATATCAAGCCTAATGCGCGAATTGTCATTTACAGCTAATGCATGAATTGTCATTCAATGGAAAACTTGCGTACTGCAATAGATGGACATTTGAGTTCTGAAAATGCGCTTCAGATGTCATTACAGTACTGCTGTCTAGGCCTACAGCCTGTAAGTAAATAGAATGGTTTTGACTGAAAAAAGTTCAAAACCTTGTCCAGGGAATATTGCATTTATTGTTTTTCAAATAGCCTATACAGCGGCTACAGGTTTTTTCGATAGCCTACGGTTAAAAAAACGGAGATAAATGTCACGTTAACTGAATTTCAATTAAAACCCAGCTGACTTCACCTGTTATTCCATAACTGAACAAAACGATTTTAAGGGGAACTATATGCGTCTTATTAGAAACGAAAACAAATTTGCAGCACGTCACACAATTAATTCACAATTAATTTTAATGCCATTCTCTGCATGTGTACTTTAACTTCATGCAGGAGCGGGTTTGTTTCCCTTGCTGTAAATCACAATTTTCATGGTCTTCCTGGGAAAATATGCGTGAATCTATGGGTTGCCAACCTGACAGCTTTATTGTATTTAGTGTCATCATTAAGGCAAAATAATTTATGTATTTATGTTATTAATCGATATTAGAATGCAGGTAATGAACTTCAGATGAAGCTTGAATTTCGACAACTCCATGAGAACATCCTCATGGAATTGATGCTTGACAATGCTTCATTACATAATCAAACGAAATTCGTTAAGCAAGCAGGGTAATTTGGTGTTTTCTAAGGTGAGATGGAAGCCATTGGTAGCTTATTCTCAGCTGTTGCAGGTGCTTTTAACGAAATTTAACCGCACATATTTTGTAAAATAACAGCACTGTCGGGAATTACCGGGAACTCATAATGGTTAGTCAGAATAATATTGATCATACTATTGATCCATATAGCCTATTCCTTGATCGCACTAAACACGTACGAGCATGTCTGTTTCGCCATCATATAAGCAATCTGCCAAGGTGGAAAAGCAGGCTTTTAAATGGAATGGGATATGACATTTTGATTGGTTTATTACACGTCACGCCCAAGACACACCTATAATTAATGAAGAGACTAGGTTCAGCCAATTTGCACATTACGCCGTGCTTAGCGCTAAAAAAAATCACGCAGTCAAACCAAGGGGCCAAAGCCGAGCTTTCGTTTTGAAGCTCACTTCCTGGTTGGGCTGGGAGCGGCCATAGTGCCGTTGCTCACTAGCACAACTGCGGTTGGCTCCAGTATAGGTCCTTCACCATGTAAGTCAATGGCAGCAATGTTGTCAAAATACTAAGTCAATACATTTTTTCCACAAGAAAATGTCGTGGCAATAGGTGCTTTTCCATCATCTAATGCCTCTCCATGTGCCGATTCATTTGGACAGGGTATTAACATTTGTTCAGGACCAATCAGAGGGACAGGTTGAGTCCTGGGGTCACTGCTAAAGATAGATTCTATAGGGTTCTCGCTGCCCTCACTTGGAGGGGCGGGACCAGAAGGGGGAGACAACAATCATTGGTCTAAAACGCACCCTGGCTTTATGCAGTCTATGCTTGGGACAGGGAGACACGCTGTATTTTTGAGTGGAAGTCGATGGAGAACATCCCTTAGTAGCCTACCGTAAACAAGCTGTTGTTTTGTGGACGCAGTTCGTAACATAGCCTAATAAACTGACTGCCTTACTCGCTCATCTTCAACATGTTTGTCATTACATATTCATTTTGGAGCGAGCTATGATGTGTCTACTACAAAAAAAAATACTGTTTCATGAGATGAGAGACAGCAGGGGTATAGCTGACTGTGTGTACTATATTCTGTGCTCATTACTAGGGATAGCTCCTGAGAAAGTTGTGCTTTGTTGGACCCGCTTTGTAGTCACATCAATGACCTTCAATATGCACTTATTGTATGTCACTTTGGATAAAAGCGTCTGCCAAATAATTGTAATGTAATGTAAATTATTTATCAGCAAGATCGGAGAGATCATTGAAACTAATTTATCATATACACTGCCTGGCCAAAAAGAAAGTTGCACTCTATTATTTCGTTGGACTGCCTTTAGCTTTGATTATGGCGCGCATTCGTCGTGGCATTGTTTCGACAACCTTATGCAACATCACAACATTTATTTCCGTCCAGAGTTGCATTAATTTTTGGCCGAGATCTTGTATTGATGACGGGAGAGTCAAACCACTCTGTGAAGTCTTCTCCAGCACATCCCAAAGACTTTCAATGGGATTGAGGTCAGGACTCTGGTGGCCAATTCATGTGTGAAACTGATTCCTCATGCTCCCTGAACCACTCTTTCACAATTTTAGCACGATGAATCTTGGCATTGTCGTCCTGGAATATGCCCATTGATGGGATAACTTGGTCATTCAGTACATTCTGGTACTCAGCTGACTTCATTTTATTGCTGCATAACGTTGCTGAGCCTAGACCTGACCAATTGAAGCAACCCCAGATCATAGCACTGTCTCCAGGGGCTTGTACAGTGGGCACTATGCATGACGGGTGCAACAGCGACTTTTTTTTTGGCCAGGCAGTGTATGATATACAATATAGTTCTAATACAATACAGACACACATTTTATCAGATGTCTTATTTCACAGTAAGTACTATTTGTTATATTGGAAGCTATAGGATTAAAAAAACAACACAATATGTGATTTGAATTACAGTGGCGGTTGTGTTGTTTGTGGGGTTGGTAATTATTGTGTTGCTATTGGTATTGTTGTTGCTTTGTTGTTGCTTTTTCTGATGATGTTGGTGGTGGTGTTTCAGTTGCTGTTGTTACAATAACAGCCTGAAATAAGCTTTTGAATACATCTAGAACATTCTCATATGTTTGAACAGTGATACAGCTACTGTGAGATACATTTAGAAAAGTGGTTTGGGTTTAAACCTGGAAGACCAAAAAGCAAAACTCACAGTTTATGAGGGGGAACCTCAGTATGAGCCAAGAGTTAAGTCACAGGTAGCAGACTGGATATGAAAATTCAGATAAATCCATGAGCACTCTGACAAATCAAACCAAGGCACACTTTCCACATACCTACAACAGACAACATTGCCACAAAAGACCCAGAGAGACACACAGGGGCCAACAGAGAGGCACACTTTTAGAGCAGCACTGACGTAAAGACCTGGCTGCTCCCATTCTGAAACCCGCTAAAGAAAGGACATATTAGCAGACCTGAAATCTGAGGACTGTTCAGTCCATAAAATACCTTTCTTTTCTAAAACACTCTTTCTGGGTGTTTTTCATGGTTTGAACTTTTATAAAACTTCACAAAATCCTGATATTTTTGGACAACTGTTAAGTGCTTCAGGAGGTTGAGATGTAACCTCCCGTTCTTTCCAAAAGCATGAGAAATCATAAAGATCCCTTATCTGGTTTTAAATTTGTGCTCTGGTATTAAACTGTCACAGAACATAAAGATAAATAGAAAAAAATCAGACTGAATTTACAGGGTAAGACCCACAAAGTAATCTGAGGGAGATTTTACTGGTAATTTTCAAACTTCAAAGTCCCATTTTTTTTAATCAAAGTGGCCTTAAATGACTTCCTGGAATGAAAAATAGACAATTATACAATTTCTACAAACCCAATAATGTGTGAGGGTTCAGATGAAATTCACTAAATGACTTTCAAAAAAAGCTATAAACTTGGAAGCAATAACTTCTTGGTTTGACAGAGCAATACGTTTTCGTTGGCTGAGATGAATAATGAGATTTCTGAAACGATGAGTTGCTTTGTTAATGCAGATAACTTTTTTCTCAACATCTCACAACAAATATTTAAAAAAAACAAGTGACATCACACATGTAGGGCGCTATCTTGACAATCTTAGCGCATGGTCTAAAATGCACGGCGCAAGTGCATTTAGGGCTTGTCCAAGCCCACTTGTGCTAGTTAGATGGTGTGTTGTTTGAGCTCTAAGTACGGTGCAAGGTGCAAATGGGCTGAACTTAGTCTCTTCATTGATTATAGGTGTGTCTTGGGCGTAACATGCAATAAACCAATCAAAATGTCATATCCCATTCCCTTTAAAAGACACCTGCGTTTGCACCTTGGCGGATTGCTAATATGATGGCGTACAGTAAGACTGTGAAAACAGAGATTTACAGCTGGCGAAAACAGACATGCTTGTGTGCGTAGTTAAAGCGTGCGAGCAAGCAATAGGCTATATCAATCAATCAAGCAATCTTTATTTCTATAGCTCATTTCGTACAATTTAATGCAAAGCAATGCACTTTAAAAGTCAATCAATAATAAAATTAATAATAAAATGAATAATCAATATACTGTAAGTCTATAAAAACAATAAAAATCTATAAAAACTATAAAACAATAAAAACTATAAAAACGAAATTAAAAAAATAAACAAATAAGCAAGCAATACATACATGAAGTTAAATAAAAAAGGGAAAAATTGTCCATTAATGTTCCTAGGTAAAAGCGAGGCTAAAAAGGTGCGTCTTGAGTTGACATTTAAAAATGTGTACTTTTTCAGCTGCCCTTAAAGCGAATGGGAGATTATTCCAGAGGCGGGGACCATGTGAGCTGAAAGCAGCCTCGTCCGTAATTTAGCAATTATTAAAAGAAGTGAATCAGAGGATCTGAGGGCTCTGCTAGGAACATATTTAGGAAGTAAATCAGATATATAACCCGGTGCAAGTCCATGGACTGATTTAAAAATTCATAAATAAATCTTAAAATCAATTCTAAAATTTACAGGTAACCAGTGCAGGGACTTTAAAATGTGAGTAATGTGTGCTTTCTTCCTGGTTTTAGTTAAGGCCCTAGCAGAAGCATAGTTGCAAGTGACCTATTGCCTTTTTAGGAATCTTTTTAGGAAGCACAAAGAATAAGGATTATGAGCCTGTTTGTATTAGTTTTTCTGTGTCACCTTGAGTGAGAACAGGTCTGACTTTTGTAACATTTCTCAAATGGTAGTAGGCAGTTTTTGATACATTCCGTATATGTGGCTCAAAGCTCAGATCACTGTCAAAGATAAGTAAGCACCAGATAATGGACAACTTTTATATTTACAAACTAGACTGGTATTTAGACAACAATATCAAGTTCTTTTTTAATATAACTACATGGAAATTATATAAAATTAGCGAAGTTTGAAAAAAACGTTGAAAAATCCGCTGACAATAGAATCATAGCTGTATGACGTTATATGTGGAGGAAGTGCAAATATTTCCCTATTGTACATACAGTACTGTGTACAATATTGGTCTGTAAATGTAAATTGTAAATGTCTATCATTTTAAATTTGCTATATTTGCAATGCCCTGGAACCCTTTCTACTTTATGTGAAATTGAATGTATATCGGTGGTAGAGGTGTCCCGGTATGCACTTATGCAGAGCGTGGCTCGGACTGGGTGTCTAACTGGGGGGGGGTGGGGCGAGCTGGTTATAGCGCCTATTGGTATACAACAATGGCAGACACCCACAAATCAGACAGTTCTGAGGAGGAAGAGGAATTTAAGTTTTTTGAGCAGGGAATAAAGTGCAAAGATGTGTTTATTGAGCCGTTTCGCTTTGAACCTGATGCCGCACCACGCCTGGATGCAGAAAATCATCCAACAGACAATGGACAATTGAATCACGTTGGAAGATCAGACTGGTATAACGTTAGCTAGTTGTGTTAGCTAACTATTTCTGTGAGAAAAGTTGAAAACTGTCTCTGTGCATTGGTATGGTTAGACACTACACACAAGATTTTTCCCCACTGGCCAACTGATAGCCCACACACATATTACATAGCCTAGCAATAATGTTAGCTAACTAGCTAACTAAGACTGAGATGCATAACGTTAACAAGCTAACGTTAAGTTAATGCAGTAAGCTAAGCTACTAGCTAGCTACTGAGATGTGTATATGTATATGTAGTGTCGTTAGGTACATTAATAATTTGGCAGTGAAGACAGACAGTTAAAACGTCTTAAGTCATCACATGGAAGCACCAATGAATGTGCAGAATATATATAAATTTATATATTGCTTCACACTAGGTGCAAAAGTATAATTAATCAGTCTCATAAAATTAATTATTAAATCATGATTATGAATTTCAATGTTAACTATTAAAATAATAATCAATAACTTAATCCGAAGGCGTAAATTCTTTTGGAGGATAGGCTCAAATGTTTATCCAAACAACAATCAGACCAACGACCAATTTTGATAAAATACAATTTATTAAACAAACACATCTAAACTAACATCCTAAAAACAGTGAATGATATGGAAAGTGAAATGAAGTGTAGACAAAGAATGAGGCATATACAATTCACAGTTCTATTTCTGTATGTGCGCCAGACACGTGGTGTTCAGACCTCACAAGACCGTACCTCGAGGGGGAAATACAAATCTAGCTTTAGCATGAAGCTAACGTGGCCTGAAACATGGCGTGTGTTGAGGCAATAGAAATTTAGCTACGTCTACCTAAATCCCAGGCCCCTATCCTATATCTGATGGGTTAGGTATTAGTAGAAAGATTGCATGCACCGATCTCGATTTAAAGGGAGGCGGATTGCAAATTAGTTTTAGAGTAGGTTAGAGTAGGCTCTGTAACTTTAGCTTATGCAAGGCTAATTGGCTGTCGATAGCCTGCAAGCCATGTGTTGAGCTACAAGTTAATGTTACTCTAAATACACAGAATGGATACAATCAAATATGCAATTACATTGACAATAAACATTACACAAAAGTTGTGTGCCTTGGATGTTCATGTCAGTCTTACTGTACTGAAGTTGCTACAGGCGAGTCCATGGCTTTGATGATGTCCGGAACGTTATTTCCTTTGGCAACGTCTGGACTGGACTTTCTCTCGGTTTCCTTGCGGGTAGAGTAGAGTAGAGTAGCTTGCTTGCTTGGTGAGTCGTTGCTGGAAACTTGTCGTTGGAGTCCTTGGGCTCTATTTTCAAACCAGCGCAAGGGGACGGTATAGTCAAACGCAAGCTTGTTGACAGCATCAACGTCTTAAAACTGGCGCTATGGCGTTTCTCAGCAATACCGCTAGGATCAACAAATTCTCAACATAACATCCTTTCGCTTGCGCTGCAGTGGGATGGGTGGCGCTGTCTGGGGCGTGTTCTAAAATACTTTCGGCTCAGTGACAATTTGAACCAACGAAAACCCATTGCGTTATGATCAGCTGGAACCACCTCTTAGCGGGAACGCAATAGACTCTGGCAATTTGGCAACTTATTCGTCATGTAGTTCTATGTAGTGTCTATAGGTGATGCCAACATTACACTTCCATTTAATGAACAAATAGCCTATAATTATCATTAATTAATTAATTTTAATTTAAACTACTAGAATAAAACAGGACAGCTTACAAGAAACTTGCGATCATGTAGGCCAATAGCCTATAATTACACATTGACACAGTTGAATCATAAGCCTACCATTTGACCATCACCTAATGTAGGCTAATTAATGCATTCGCCACCTCCTCCCGTGCCTTCCGAACTTCTGGGAGACGAGGTGGTGTGGATTGTGATCCATAAATTACTACAGTCCTAGCCTGTACTTCTGTTGCAAGTATGTCTGATTCCTGTGCGGAAAATCGCTCTTGTCGTTGACGGTCCAGTGCGTTTGGGTTGCTCATTATGAAATTGCATGGAGCGATTGCGTTCCAACTGGCTTTTTTTTAAAGCATGAGAACAACAATTTGATTGGCTACCATAGAGACACACCTTGGACATTTAAACCCAGCCTTTTAGCAATACCGCCATAAGGTGCGCCAAGATTGCCGTCATGAAATGACCAAATTTCTCGCCGACACGCCCTCAGAGCGATACCGCCAAGCGATTACTCTTGCGTTCACCATTGCGTTTGGTTTATTAAAATAGAGCCCCTTATGTCAGATCAATAAGTGGTTTCCTTGGGTTCCTTTGTGGTTTGCGGTTCGTGGTAACGTAGGCTACACACGTTTCTTTGGCTGTCGCTTTAAAGCTACGCCGTCTGACGGTAGCTCAGTGTGGCTAGCCGTTTTAGTGGCTTTCGCGAACATGCTAACTGAGAGCTCGGTGAAAAAGCGGTCTTTGTGGCCGCATAACCCGAGGGAGAGAGGGTTCTCTCCGCGTGTTCCTTCCCAGCCGGGAAGATGGACAGGAGACGATTGTTCAGACAAGTGGCAAGAAGGAAGTGAACAGTTTGCTCAAGTTTTATAGAGCCAGGGACTCAGTCCTGATTGGTTAAGGATCACATGACTGCCCGGGATCACATGACTGTTGCATGCCGGTACATGTAGTCTTTTGGAAATGCAGTCCAGGGTCACATAAATGCGATTTGATTCCCAATAGACATGCACTACATATGACATGTATAAGCGAAGTTAACGTTAGCTAACGTTATTTCAATTAATCGACAATTATCATTAAGGAAACCAAAACATTTTATCACTTGAATAGCATGCAGTCTCCCGACCTTTTGTGGATTTCAAGGACCCGAGGGTACGATCAGAAAGCTGGATGACTATGAGCGAGAAAGACAATTGGCATATTACACCGTGAAGATTCTGATCATATTACACCGTGAAGATTCTGATCATCCGGTCTCATTGTACTGCGTCTATGCGCCTGATTTGCTGGTTCATCCAGGCAAAGTTTTTATTGTAAAGTCACCAACCTGTTTCGGCAGTATGCCTTCATCAGGGGTGCAGTGTAGTTTTTTTTTTATATATCTGATTTAATGGGCCGCTATTCAGCATCCTTTTTTGGGGGTGCCTTCTTACAACTTCTATTGTTCGTAGTCTACCCACATAGGCAAAACTCTATTCCATTCCTCTCTGAATTTAGTTTCTGTCTTTATCTTTCTTTCTGACTCGTAGTCATCTAACGTTAGATTTCTGTTTGTCAATTTCTCTTTGCGTGTTGCATTGGGAAGCTGCTGAAGAACGTTGACAGTACCACGTATGACGTCAGTATTTTGACAAAAAACTTTCTTTTATTAAATACGAAAAATGTTGGAGGCGGGGCGAAAGCGGTACTGGAAATACATTTTAAACACCGATATCCAACATTTATATAACATTAATATACTTTATGATTACATAATCTTATACCAGAGTAATTTTTCTTTCACATTTCTTGAATTTCCAGCATTTTACATTATCTGGTGCTTACACTTTAACATCAGTTTTGATGTTCTGGGATAATGGGCTCAATTTTGTCATTATTTTCTCTCTGGGAGCCTTGGGTCCAAATACCAATATTTTAGTTTCATTCTTGTTTTCACTGGGGTAAGTTATATGCGATCCAAAAATTAATGTCTGTGATACAGCTGGTTAATCTATCAATGTGGCAAGGATCATTGGGCATAGCAGAGATATCAAGTTGAATATCATCGTCATATAAATGAAAGTTGATGTCATGTTTTCGAATGATGTTGCCTCGTGGCAACGTACAAGCTAAACAAGATGCGGCCTAATATTGAACCTTGAGGAACTCCACAAGTAAGGGTGACTTTCTGCAATGAATGCTCGCTGAGACAGACCAGGGAAGAACCTAAACCAATTTCAAACAGTGCCTGAGATGCCAACCCACGTATGTAGTCTGTTTAAAAGGATCTCATGGTCAACAGTATTGAATGCTGCACGAAGGTCAATAAGCAGCAATATTGAGAGAGTCAAGATTGACTCCTAAAGTCAGTAAGAACTTTAACCAATGCCGTTTCAGTACTATGCATAGCATGAAAACCGGACTGGAACGTCTCAAAAATACTGTTAGTGTTTAAAAACTCAATCAGCTATGTTAAAACCAGTTTCTCAAGTATTTTGCTGAGAAACATTAAATTGGAAATTGGTCTATAATTGTCTAAATTAGATTTTTTCAGTAGCGGTCGTATAATAGCAGTTTTAAGAATAGATAGAAAACAGCCAGTTTGTAGCGAGCAATTGACAAGACAAACAGGTGAATACTTTTTTTTAACTCTATTTACTTTGGCCCTCCAGAGGCAGTTTCGAGCTAGGTTCTACTAGTTTTATTTAAATGTCAATATCTCAAAAAATATTCCCTGCACATCCATGGTTTAAAGTTTGAGTTGAAGAAGAAGCTGTATCATTCAGAAATTTGCTACAGAATACATTTATTTAAGAATAGTCACATAAAGTATATGCATAATAACCCTAACATAAGTAGCCTAATGTATTTAAATACATTTTTTTTTTTAAACATACAAAAGCATGTGTGTTTTTACACAACAACGGCAACGTATTTCAGCCCTAAGTGCGATAGGTGGTCGCTGTGGAAATGTCAACTGTACGGGCCTTTGGCAAAATGTAACAATATAAGCGATTCAGGGTTAATCAGAAAACAGCTGTAGCTGAATATACTGATAAATAATGAGTTTCTTAAACATATTTATACGAGAGAAAAAAATTTGGTGTCTTCTAAACCAAGTGCATCAGGTACTGTATATAGTACAGCAAGCAAGGGAAAATGGCGAATGCTCATTTGTACAACATTTTAAAAAAATATTATTGTTTCTATATGTGAACATGATTTTCTTAGTGTGTATAAACGGTGCATTTTATGCATTTTACAGTCTGTGGCTGTGGCGAGAGGAGGGTCGTAAGTGCTTTGGGCTATTAATGTTGTGGTACAGACACTGGTATGGACTGAAATGCAGGACTCTGAGGCAAACTCAGGAAAAACTACATAAGTAGTAAATATTTAATAAGAAAGGTAAGTGAACAGACAGAGGAGCTAGGTGAAAGGCTGGATACGGGGTTGGACAATTTAAGCGGGCAAGGCAGATGACTGGGCTGGAGTGAGCAGGAACGGAGAGCAGACAGGAGGGCTAGGTGATGGGCTGAATACAGGGTTGGCGAATTAAGGCGGGCAGGACAGATAACGGGGCAGGAGCGAACAGGGAGCAGGCAGGACGGGCTGAAAATGGAAACAAGACGAACAGACAGGTCAACATGCACACAGAAAAACAGAGGCCGAAAAACATCAAGCGATAGCAAGAACAGACGAAACGAACTGGCAACGCGACAAACAAAGAGCAACTTAAATAGAGGGAGAAACAGGTGTAAAGGAAATGAGGGAGATGCAAGAGGGCATGAGGAATGTATGTGAGAGCCAACAAGGTAATAGAGTGAGTGCGGAATGCGAGCGGAGGGGGCAAGTGATAGGCTGAACAATGATGGGGAGAGAACGAGGAACAAAACGGGGAAGCCATGCCCAGCCTGCACAACACGGAACTAGACGGACAGGGTAAATGGAAAAACAAGAGGAACGGGGAAGACAGAGAGAACAAAAGGTGGACTGGAGGGAAACGGTCGATGTCACAATTAATAGCACGCTCCTATTTTATTGAACTGCAGTGTAACTGGAGAAATGCACGGGGTTTTCTTAAAGCTGTAGTTTATAATTTCAGAAAAACATGAATACTGTAATTGAGACGGATACGTCTCAACCACAAGGGGTGAATTTATATAGTTAAAAAAGAAGGGAGGGATAGGATCAAGAGTACAGTTGAGCTTTTTCACAACTTTAAAAAGCAGATCCTCATCAATTGTGGCAAATTATTCCAAGGAGACATTTAGTGGAGAGGCAGGGCCAGTGCAGATACATTCTTTGCTCATTTTTGAAGATATGCCAGTCCTAATTTTTGTTATCTTGAGGAGTGCATTTCGCTGGGGAGACCATCTCGCTATCCACAATGGGAATAGGGTTAATCAGTCGATCTAGAATATAAATCTCGGATTGTCCTGATTGTTAGCAATTAGGTTGGAGAAATATGCTTGTCTAGCAGCTTTGGTACTCTTATTGTAGTTTGTAAGACTATGTCATAGTGGATCTCCAATTTAGTTTTCCTCCACTTTTGTTCAGCCATACGGCAAATCCTTTAGAGTTTGGCTGTCTCCTCATTTTTCCAGGGACGTCTTGTGATGGTATTTGGTAATCATTTGTGAGGCTGTATCGAGTACAAAATGTTAGTTATTAAACCGTGAGCACCTCGGACACTTGGGTGAATATGGTCTCTTCTGAAAAAGTATGCTCGCTCCCAGTAGAGATTCAAATTATTGATAAAGACCATGTTATGAGAGCCGCATATTTTTTGCAGCCATGCATGGAGATTCTACTTAAACACGATATTCCTCGTCCAAGACTGGGAATCGGACCGGAAATAAAAATGCGTTTACCACAGTCCTTGAACGAGTTAAATAGACTGATAAAATCTTGCTTAAGTATTTCGGATTGCTGATTCCTGGTATCATTAGTGCTGACATGAACAACAATATTACAAACTGGATGTCCGTTAAGGAGCCGCAGGATCTGTTTTAAAATGTCTAAAACCATGGCACCGGGGGAAGCAGTGAGTTACTGTAGGATAACCGTTTTTACTGCTAGCTTAATGCCTTAAAACAAACCCACATTCCGAGATTCCAGGGACAATGTGCATCTATTCCGTGAGAGAAAATCTTTTATTTTGAGGAAAAATATTAATCCCCATTTCACAATGTAATCTTCATATGTTTATGCATGTTTGTACACACCCCTTTGTGTGTAACAGACAGGAGGGTGTTGTGCACACACCTATGTAGACGTATATTAGGCTACTGTCTTCATATTGCGCCGTTAAAATAACAATTAAACAACTGGGACATGACTTAAAACCAGGTGGTGGTTTTAGCGCAAGCACTTAATGCTGCCTCAAGATAGCAATATGTCAAAGATTATCCTGGCCACACCTCATTTTAATACTAACCCACCCAGTTCACTTGCTATGGGCACAAGTTAATTTGCTAGTTAAACAACGTGAGCGCTGGATGTTATGACACCTGCCCCTGAAACTAGCAAATACACTTGTGTTTGGCTTACCGCCGCTTAGCGCCGGGTGTATGATAGGGCCCGTAGTGTCTTATTGTGAAAACTATTTGTTGTTGGATTTTATTTAAAAATACAGGAATTACAGGGCAGCATTAGTTTTGGAACAAATCATTTGATGGAAAGATCAAACAGTCATCACAGAATTAGTTTTTGTTCTTGTGCAAGAAATGTGTCACAGTAGAAATGCTGAAAAATATGTTAATGTAATAACCTATGGACAGGAAAGATATAAAAGCAACACAAAAACCGTTATTCATACATTTCAAAATTCACAAGCAGCAGAACCATACACCTGAGCGGCTGTATTTAAGTGGATGAAGAGCAGTTTGTCTTCACACCACAAAAGGCAGGAGCGTTGACGGCAGCACCGGAGTCTTAATCAAAAGGCATCAGCTTGATTGAAATGAAATTCATATCAAAGCGGCCTTCAAATAGCAGCTGTTTGGCCGCTCTGAAGATAATTATCGTTATTATTTTAATGATGCAGGGCTAATGAAAAGCCTCACGCCGTTTTAGCGTGCTTGTTTTGCTCGCAGTTTCAGTTCTGCGGAACACAAAGAGGCACATCCTCATCCCTCCCACACGGTAATAATTGACAGGCCACAGACACAGGAGGGGGGCCTATCTTCCACCCGGTGCTAAGCGGCCCCAACCCAAACGCAAGTGTCTTTGCTAGCTTACACCCAGCAGAGGGTTCATTATAGCGCCTAGCGCTCACGTCGTTTAAATACCAAGTCATCTTGCGCCCATTGCAAGTGAACTGGGCGGGTTGGTCTTAAGATGAGGAGTGGCCAGGATACTTTTTTGGCGTATTGCTATCTTGAGCCAGCAGAAAGTGCTTGCGCTAAAACCACCACAAACCTGGTCTAAAGTCATGTTGCAGTACTTTACATGTTATTTTAACGGCGCATATAAGTGCGTCTACATAGGCGTGTGCATAACGCGCGTACACCCTTTTTTCTGTTACACACAGGGGCGCACACAAGCATGACTAAAAATATCAAGATTACAATGTGAAATATTGTTATTGTGGAGGCTATATCAAAAAAATGCATAATAATAAAAGGGTCCATAGGTCAAAGACCACATGCATGTCCCTCAGAAAAGGGGAATGCCGCATTAAATTGCTTTCAGCCCACTCCATCAACATCCAGGCGATGTGCGATGGTAGCTACGTGTAAGGTTACATGTATAGACTATTCGCAATTATCCCGGATCAAGCTATGATTTAGCCTATATTTGCCAATAATTATCTATCTGTAATCTTCTGGGGGGACAATGGCTATCCATTAAAAACTTTGCTAATAACACCTAATCAAGCCTAATGCGCAAATTGTCATTTACACCTAATGTGTGAATTGTCATTCAATGGAAAACCCGCGCACTGCAATAGACGATAGACATTTGAGTTCTGAAAATGCGCTTCAGATGTCATTACAATAGGCTACAGCTCTCGAGGCCTACAGCCTGTAAGTAAATAGAATGGTTTTGACTGAAAAAAGTTCAAAACATTGTCCAGTGAATATTGCATTTATTGTTTTCAAATTGCCTTGGCAACAGCGGATTCGCTGTGCATAAGGTTTTTTCGATAGCCTACGGTTAAAAAACAGAGATAAATGTCACCAAGTTAACTGAATTTTAACCTTATTTCAAAGTTTCCATACTCTCAGCTTATTAAACCCAGCTGATTTCACCTGTTATTCCATAACTGAACAAAACAATTTTAAAGAGAACTAAGCATCTAATTAGAAATGAAAACAAATTTGCAGCACGTTACACAATTCATTCATAATTAATTTTAATGGCATTCTCTGCATGTGCGCTTTAACTTATTGCAGGAGCAGGTCTGTTTCCCCTGCTGTAAATCAGTTTTCACGGTCTTCCTTGGAAAGTGTATTGTTTTAAAGCATTACGCTACCAGTAAAACAGGTTGGTCACATTTCCATAAGCAGGACATTATAAAAAAGGGAAAATATGCGTGAACCTATGGGTTGCCAACCTGACAGCTTTATTGTATTTAGTGTCATCATTAAGTGATACTGCAGTCAAAAACCGACTTTTCCCATTGAAAACCGATGTTTTGGGTTAGATTATGATCATACACAACTGTTTATGTCCGAAAAGCTCATGTTTAGTCAAAATGGTTTTTATTAGTTTTTGTGTAGGCTTACCAATACGCTGGTTTCCGGGGATTCGTGACGTCACGAGATCCTTAACATAAAAATGGGTGGAGTTGAGGTGGTCCTAGGGGTAGTCTCGGCTGGGCACGTGGTATAAAAGCAGAAACCAACGTTTTTTTTCCCCCTCTTTGAGACTGTTGGGACCCTTGTACTGCTAACTAGCTAGTTCAAGTTCAAATGCGAATTGCTTTGTATTACTGCTAACGTTAATATTACGACTTATATCGAGCTACATAGAGAGTTATTCATCTACAACGTCTTACTATTTGGTATTTTTAACTAACTTGCCTGCATTATGCCAAGGAGTCAGAGATGTACCATTCCTCGGTGTAACGCCACCGGCTCTGTTAACTTTCATAATCTGCAGAGAAACGGAATGTATCGATAAGTTAGGTAATGCAAGGTATTCTATTGTGTGTGAGTTTAGCCCCATTTGGTCCAGAGAGAACTGGTAACTTAGCTAGCTAGCTAGCTAGTTATCTTAGCTATCATTTATGAATAATGTTAGCTAATAAATGATAACAATTCTCTCCGGACCAAGAGGAGATATGAGGGCGCTACAACCAGCCATGTTCAATATACTAACGTTACTGTGTGACTCGGTTTTGCTGTGTATTTGAATGTATTGTAGAACCCGCACAGCTAGACTAATGAGGGAATAGCTGGAGAGGAAGGAGCAACGTGTTTTTCCTCTGCTGTTGTGATGTAAATAAAAAGATGTTATTTATTTATCCGTTCATGAACAGAGCACAATTACATATAAGAATATACCGGGTCCGTCGCCATGAGTCAGATATGAATGCGCTGCTCCATATCCCGCTTAAGACAGGCCTGAAACGGATCAGTATGATTCTCCGTTCGCAAACGGGGCCATGTTGTCATCACGGATATATCCGACTTGTCGTCCAAATGTCAATATTCTAATGGGACCATTACAACACTCACACAGGAGCTGAACAACACATCGAATATATCTATGATCACAAACAGTAAGCGTAACAGTTACTATTAGTTTACTCGTAATTATCTGACTCCATATTAAAATATAATATAGAATTTACTTTAATCATGCGTGAAGCTCAGAGTGGTTACACTCGACTCTTCCTTGTGTGCCACCATTACTCAATATATGCTCCCGGGATTAGCACTATTGCCGAATCTCAGTTCGGTGGAGAACACAGAGGTTGGGGGTCTGGCCAACACAATACATGCATTATATTTTACATAGATAGTTGCGAGCCCAGGTCAGCGTGCACTCAGAGGGCTCCTTAATGGCTAATTTGACAAGAACCGACGTAGAACGTCCATGGGTTCTCTTCACATCAAATTCCCAGAGCCATGCATCACCAATCCTTTTACTGGCAGAACTTGACCGCCTATTCCCAACTTGGGAACTCCACATAAAGTACCACGCCACTGATCAGTTGGTCATTGGTCAGAATTGTTCCCCTGAGTATTCAGTCGTAATTTAGGCTGAAAAAGGTATAAAATGGATTAGAGTCATGGAGACCACGCAAGTTAAAATAAGAAGAATTTATTCACAGGCAGGTAGGTCATTATCTTAAAATTATTAGTCAATTACAAAATATAGAAATTAAGAAAAGAAAACACAGAGTAAATATCTTACCCGGCCTGCTTCAGCTACACACACACACAGAATCTGCACAGTGTGGGAAATCGATTGCGATATTCCTTACACAAAAACACAGAGTATGCACGGAGTCTGCACGGTGTGGGAAGTCGGTTGCGATCTTCCCAGATAGGTTTGTCTCCCTTTGTTTTATGCCAAATCCCGCGTTTGAACCAGGCGGCAGTGCCATAAATTAACCTGGAGGTGTGGTCGAATCTGGAATTTAGACCCCCACCTTTTGGGGGTTGTTGAATAGGGAGAGGGGAAAAGGAGTTGATTACCAGAGAGGACATTTCAGTGTTATAGTTTTTCCTGAGTTATTGAAACTATGTTTTACTAAACTCCATTGGGTATGAAATGTATCTCATTTGATTCCTTGATTTTACCGGATTACATCCATACCAAACATCTTACCATTATGATTATTATTTTGGAATTTACCGCAGATTAAGTCTTATTATGTTGCGGTTGTCATGAAAATTCCCTTTTGATTAACCATTTTACATGCAATTCCTATTCCTATTACCTAAGACGTAATGTAACAATATAAGGATCACATGTGCAATGTTTGTAAGTTTTACCGGGTCTGTTGACCATTTCAACTGACGTTTTTTCTTAATCCAGGAGAGAAGGAGGGGGTGCAATGACAGCACTTTGATCCTTCGAGCCTCCCTCTCTCGGGTGCAGCTCTAGGCTGGATCCCTTCCCGCTGAGTTCCTTCCACCCGACTCCTCGGAGTGAAGGACCCTCAGCCTCTCTGCTTCCCAGGTGTCTCCTTTTCAGAAACCCTGATCACAGAAAGCACTGCTCGCTTACTAACGCATTCGGTTTCAGCTTACAGTGGCCTGACTGTACATTGAGTCGAGCGCAGCGGCCAGGGGCTCCACTACAGGGATGTCACTCATGTGCTCCACTATAGGGACGCTACTGATGTGCTCCACTGCAGGGACGCCACTTATGGTCTTACTGCTCTATGCGACCCGACCGGCCGGTGACCCAGTCGATAGCGATCCCCAGCCCGGTGTCTAAACACCGAGCCCCGTAGTGGTAATTAGCCACCCGGTTGGGAACCAACGGTCTGATCCCTATCCCACTTTGCTATGGGTATAGAAACTTTGACCGTTTTCACCAGCCTTGCCTGTTCACAGAGGTCGTCTCTTACGCAACTCTGCTAGGTGTGGACTGTCATCCACGTACCACGCAATGCCTGCATACTTACATGCGACACTACGCCGACTAGATGGTACCACGGCAGTATGGCAATTCATGCTTCATCAGACACGGGGGCCTTCAGTCTTCTCCCCAGCACTATATGTCTTTTTAACGTGCCCTCGGAACTTTGCAATTCCGCCGCCGCCTGTTTCACCCTAGGTTCGGGGTGCCTAATCCCCTGCCTAAGGTGCCAACATGAGAGACGGGAAAGATCACAGATGTATTGTTTTGGCCAGGGGCTTAATGGCCTCTTCTGCCGTAAATGCCCCTGAAACACACATACACACCCATGACAAAACAGTCCAACTTCCTCTTATCACAGTCCTTTCCAGGTGAGAACAAATGGCCTGAACCCCCCTGAAGGAAGTCTGAAGAGTCTATTGTTTTATCACAAGGCCCTCTTTGAAGTGTCTTCACAAATGGCAGCCTTTCCTGAGTCCCACATTGATTCCCCTCTTACAGTATTGAATAGTAACGTTCCTTTAGGCAGACTAACAAGCTAACTTGGCTAGGTAACGTTAGCTCTACCATTGGGTTACATCCCCGGTCCTCTCCTCGCGAAGACGTTGCTCAACTAATACATCCGGGGCGGCGGCTGCTGCTGCCAGTGGCTCGAATGAATATGGCTGTATTGCCCAAGCAACATCTTTGCGAGGAGAGTCTTCCACCACAGAGGAATCCTCTTCCTCCACTTCAAACTCCTCCACCTCGAAACTCCCTGCAGTACTGCTGTCACTCTTGTCGCTCGCCATTTTGTTGTTTGTTTAGTAGTGAGGAGAAAGCAGGAAGGAGGCTGAGCATTAGTGATGGGTGGGATTGAACAAACAAATCTTTTTAGTGTCCCCTAGGTCCGGGTCCGCATGTCGAACATTCGATTGCTCAATCGGACTTTCCTATATTATTAGTTATAGGCGTTGGGTGTAACAGTAGCCTAACATTAGCCATTACGCTCCATTGATGGTAATTTAAATTGCGACCGTGGACCAAGGGGACAGAAATTGCGATAGCTGACAGGAAAAGAATTTACTAGGCTACGTTGCGTTGCCTTGTCGATGTCGATGCGGTCGTTCATCTGTGATGACTGTGCCTCTCTAAACACGCATCTCATAAATAAATCCTGTTATTGAACACCACTTTTTATTAAAAGTTTAATTATTGCTGTGTAGATTTCCCAAATAATATGATTGGTAGCCTATAATTGAACAGTGTTTTTAAAAAACAGCACATATTTAGATCTATAATATCTCTTCGTTTGTCGATGTACAACAATTTTCTTTTAAAAAACATAATTTTAAGACCCCCGTAGGCATTACTGAAGCGGGACAACAAATTGAACGAGACAGAGTAGCCGACTAAACTGAACGAGATCGAATGTGCTGCTCTTTCGAACTTGAACGTCTGCTAGCTACTGCGGTCAAAAAGAACGACAAATCACCACAGTCGGTCTGTAACTTCGCACATTGAGCTTACATCGCCTAGACTACAAGTTGCCTGCAGAATTAATGTATTAAAACAAGTAACTGATATTTATTAATGTCATTATTGGATACTTATACGTCATTATTGGTAAATGCAAGTTTAGGGGGGCAGGCACTGGCAGCACTGTTGAATGTGCATGTACGAATCACGGCTATCACGGGTCAAACTGACGCCATTTTTTAAAAGATTTATCAAAACTCAAAAAGTTTGAAAGGTTCGATACAATTAGATGTCTCAGAACGAGATCACTCCGGAAAAAAAAAAAAATCCTAACCGCCCATCACTACTGAGCATAGAGCGTATTGAGTTCAGTGGGGCTGAGTCAGTTCACCAAGACACACTCTTTCACTCATTGACTGTATGAATATTCATAATATGACTACGTGGCATCATCATCATATGATCACACCTACTCACAAGTTCCAGTTCAAATTGAAGCAGTAAAAAAGGCCTTAGAAAAGGCTCTGCAGTATCTCTTTAAGGCAAAATAACGGTATTTATGTTATTAATCAATATTAGACTGCAGGTAATGAACTTCGGATGAAGCTTGAACTTCGAGAACTCCATGAGAACATCCTCATGGAATTGATGTCTGACAATGCTTCATTGCATAATCAAATGAAATTTGTTAAACAAGCAGGCTAATTTAGCGTTTCAATGTGAGATGGAGGCCATTGGTAGCTTATTCTCAGCTGTTGCAGGTCCTTGTAACAAAATTTAACCGCATATATATTTTGTAAAATATATGGCACTGTTCGGCATTACCGGGAACTCATAATGGTTAGTCTGAATAATATTGATCATACTATTGATCCATATAGCCTATTTCTTGATCGCACTAAACACACACGAGCATGTCTGTTTCGCCATCATATAAGCAATCCGCCAAGGTGGAGAATCAGGCTTTTAAAGGGAATGGGATATGACATTTTGATTGGTTTATTGCATGTCACACCCAAGACACACCTATAATTATGAAGAGACTAGGTTCAGCCCATTTGCACGTTGCACCGTGCTTAGCGCTCAAAAAACCCGCCGTCTAAATAGCAAAAGTGGACTTGGACGCCAAGATAGAGCCCAGGGAGATACTCACAGCCAACACACCTCAAGATGGTTTTCAAACATCAAACATTGATCATTAAAAAAATAATAATTCATTTAAAGATTGACAGTTTGTTGTGTCAAGCTGTTGTGTCTCCCCTGCTACAGTCAGGCCGGCCATCTCACACAGTGTGAGATAAGCCCACTCTACACAGGTACCCCAGCCACAGCCTGCTAGTCCAAAAATGTGTGTTTCATTCTCCCCGGGTGTGTGTGCATCCCACTGGCATCAGTATGCCACATGGATCGAGACTGTCGTGGCTCGGGACGCCAATACTAATTTTCTCTCTCGCCGACAGTCTCTGAACTGGGACGACCGCTTCCCAGAAACCACGCCCGTGGTGCGCAAAAAGAGGAAATCACAGCGGACCACATCAGATGATGCTGCTGTTCTTTGGAATTTGTTTCCGGGTCCAACAGCGATACAGTTAAATATAGTTTAGTCGTGTTCTGTCAAAAGTGGTATGCCTGGTTGTCTTGGTGGCATAGCCTATAGAGCGCCATCCACATGCTCATTGCGAGCAGCAACGTAGGCGGTTCGAATCCGGCTGTCGCGTGTCTCTCTCAATTCTTCCTGTCTCTATACACTGTGCTCTCCAATAAAGCTGAAAAAGCCCTAAAAATAAATACTATTAAAAAGAGGTAGTCCTATGGCAAGGATAGAAATTTTAATATTATTACCTACTATTTATCTGTAATCTGACATTTAAAAAAATTAAGTGATAACTGAAGAAAGATGGGAAAGAGGCCTGTGGATGCAGCAGAAAACACATAGGAGGGAGTTCAGGCCACCATAAAATAGGATGTTATTATGTAAAATGAGATCTCCACCACCTAATGGTTAAAGTATAGAGAGACAGGCTGGGAGAATTGGAAAACACGGTCCTCCCAGCAAAAACAAGTAAACCACCGGACAAACAACAGCACGAGAGCCAGAAACGCTGGTCTGGGGGACTCCCTCTGAACTTCCTTCAGTTAACCTCACATGTCAATGCTATAAGCCTGCTCTATTCCTATGTAGACCATAAGCTGTTGCATAGAAGCATGACCTGATTTTGAGGGGCAAGTGACTCTTCTCTGATTCGGTGGGTCAAAGGTTAAAGGTCAAAAGTTAGTATCAACATTTCAAACACCATCAAAGCCCAGTAGCCTTACTGGTGGCAGGATAAAAAAAAAAAAAACCTTTCTGATCAAAATTGATTAATGCTGTCAGGATGTAGAATATGAAGTACACACCTTTTTTCTCGAAGCTGCGTTCAGTGGACTGAGACAAAATGTAGGAACATACAGGATGTGATGAACCACTCTGGCGATGAAACGCTTAGCTCTCCTCCTCCAGCAGGATTCACAGCAGCACTCACTGCAGGCTGCGTTTGAGTAATGTGGGCAATAACTCAAAAATGTCATGTTACATTTGATCTCTAATAAAATACCTGTCTAAATTCTACTGCACACATAAGGCTTTTCAAAATACCTGTCTAACTTCTCCCATAATTCTGCTGAGCTCTACTCTATTCTCTCTTTAAAAGGCTTCTTTGACAGGATATGATTCTGATTCTATATATGTTCTATATAATTCTGCAAATCCTAAAATTACAGCTTTGTGTCATGAGCAACAACAAGAAAATTAGCCCAAAAGGCTGCTTCGACCAAAAAGATCTGAATTGAATTTGGTATCAGATAATGCCTAGCTACAGTTTTTATGATGTGTCAAATATGCTTCTTAGTTCTAACCAGGTCATCATCAACCCATAGGTCTCACCCATAAAGGACCTATGAGGTGATGAGATTTTGAGATAAAAACACATACACTACACAGAATGTCTTGGTATTGCCAATCCATGTATATCCCAGGGTCATCATTTAATTCCTTTAACAAGGATCAACTATTTCATCCACTAATGAAAAATCTTTTTTGGAGACAAAATCTAAATTCTTGTTCATGCAATGTAATAATTGATTTTCTTAAAGGTTATAACTTAAACAAAGATAAGTGATATACAAATCTTATACATCTTTTCTGAATTACTGAGATTGCCAGCTACGCTCACTTAGCTAGCTAGCTATCCCTGAATGAGAAGAAGTCATTTAAAGATAAGTTGCCAGAAATAGACTTTGTGCAGATTTTGTGCTGGTTTCTCTCACATCTGAAATGGAACACCTGCATCCTTCCTTTCGAATTACCGAGGTCACGATTGAGGTCAGAACAGGAAAGTGTGTGGGTGTGTGTGTGCGCGTGCGTGCGTGCGTGCGTGCACGTTTGTGTGTGGGGCTGTAGCAGCAGGATGCAGTCAAAGGGAGAGAGAAAGTGAAGGACTGAAGCTGCGCTTCGTCGCTAATGGACCTGCCAGCTGGTGGGCTTTCTTCTGCCTGTGAGCGATCAGACACCTGACACACACCACAAGGGGACAGATGCCCTATAACACACAGGACCATGGCGTGATAATGTACACAGGGTTGGAGTGCTGTACGTGCTGTATGTGTGTGAGCCTATGTGACTTCCCACATAGACTCCATCAGCCTGCCAGGAAAAATATCAGCTCATCTGGAGGAAAAGGCCCATATTCAGGGAGGGGAATTTAGGAAAGTAACAGCTGACAGTTGTATTAACATAACCAAGGTGGGTCTTGAAGGGTATATAGGCGGCATCTCAAATTAGAGAATAAACTCGGGGTTCCTCTGAACCTCTCCACCCATCTGCCACAAGTCTTTTTCATTTCCTCGGTCACAGTCATCAGCACAGTATTTCCATAATTTGTCATTCTCAACAGACAAAACCCTCAAACAGCTCACAAATCCCATTAGATTACCGCCATTTTGAAGACAATCTTAACAGAATGAGTCCCTCCAGGGGGAAGGATAGTCTCCGAGTCCCTGACCCTCAGTTTTCGGGGCCCTAAACAAAATTTTATCCCCCCCTCCTTTTTTTTCTGGGAGATTGTAATCATGGATGGGGGGACGGAGGGTACTGCGAACAGGGTGGGGGTGGGAGTAGGGAGTAGGCCGGAGTTGTGGCTGGGCGGGCCTAGTCCCAAGAGACAATAAATTTAAATTGTTCATACGTGCACTTATCAGCCCATGTCTGAATGAGCTCCATGAGGCCTTGTGTAAGTTATTATTTCCTTGTATCAAACTGAGCTAATATAAGGACCGTTTTTGCATGTTCAGAGTAGCAGCCCTCAAACTGCCATACTCCATTTCCCCAGGCCCCAGGGTTCTGTCAGGTAGAGAGTATGCCTTCTTATTAGGCCTATCAGCAAAGCCTGCCTTAATTATACACTGTGCTAGATTGCCATTGACAAGCTCAACCATGTGCAAGATTGCCATTGGTGAGTTGAATAGTAGGTGTTAGATTACCGTTGGGGAGTTCACTTCAGCGCTGACACATTATAACACAGAAGCTTTAATAATTTGATGCACCTGATTGCACTGTGTCTCATTCTAATTATGGTCCATCAAGGTAGATTACTCGCGCACCAAGTAATTCTACAAGGGCATGATGTACTGAGGATATTCACCCAGGTGCTGTACTGAGGATATTCACCCAGGTGCTGTACTGAGGATATTCACCCAGGTGCTGCACTGAGACCCAGGTGCTGCACTGAGGATATTCACCCAGGTCCTTACTGAGGATATTCACCCAGGTCCTTACTGAGGATATTCACCCAGGTCCTTACTGAGGATATTCACCCAGGTCCTTACTGAGGATATTCACCCAGGTGCTGCACTGAGGATATTCACCCAGGTGCTGCACTGAGGATATTCACCCAGGTGCTGTACTGAGGATATTCACCCAGGTCCTGAGGATATTCACCCATGTGCTGCACTGAGGATATTCACCCAGGTCCTTACTGAGGATATTCACCCAGGTGCTGTACTGAGGATATTCACCCAGGTGCTGCACTGAGGATATTCACCCAGGTGCTGTACTGAGTATATTCACCCAGGTGCTGTACTGAGTATATTCACCCAGGTCCTTACTGAGGATATTCACCCAGGTGCTGCACTGAGGATATTCACCCAGGTCCTTACTGAGGATATTCACCCAGGTGCTGTACTGAGGATATTCACCCAGGTGCTGCACTGAGGATATTCACCCAGGTCCTTACTGAGGATATTCACCCAGGTGCTGCATTGAGGATATTCACCCAGGTGCTGCATTGAGGATATTCACCCAGGTGCTGTACTGAGGATATTCACCCAGGTGCTGTACTGAGGATATTCACCCGGGTGCTGTACTGAGGATATTCACCCAGGTGCTGCACTGAGGATATTCACCCAGGTCCTTACTGAGGATATTCACCCAGGTGCTGTACTGAGGATATTCACCCAGGTGCTGCACTGAGGATATTCACCCAGGTGCTGTACTGAGTATATTCACCCAGGTGCTGTACTGAGTATATTCACCCAGGTCCTTACTGAGGATATTCACCCAGGTGCTGCACTGAGGATATTCACCCAGGTCCTTACTGAGGATATTCACCCAGGTGCTGTACTGAGGATATTCACCCAGGTGCTGCACTGAGGATATTCACCCAGGTCCTTACTGAGGATATTCACCCAGGTGCTGCATTGAGGATATTCACCCAGGTGCTGCATTGAGGATATTCACCCAGGTGCTGTACTGAGGATATTCACCCAGGTGCTGTACTGAGGATATTCACCCGGGTGCTGTACTGAGGATATTCACCCAGGTGCTGCACTGAGGATATTCACCCAGGTGCTGCACTGAGGATATTCACCCAGGTGCTGTACTGAGGATATTCACCCAGGTGCTGCACTGAGGATATTCACCCAGGTGCTGCACTGAGGATATTCACCCAGGTGCAGCACTGAGGATCTTCACCCAGGTGCTGTACTGAGGATATTCACCCAGGTGCTGTACTGAGGATATTCACCCAGGTGCTGTACTGAGGATCTTCACCCAGGTGCTGTACTGAGGATATTCACCCAGGTGCTGCACTGAGGATATTCACCCAGGTGCTGCACTGAGGATATTCACCCAGGTGCTGCACTGAGGATATTCACCCAGGTGCTGTACTGAGGATATTCACCCAGGTCCTTACTGAGGATATTCACCCAGGTGCTGTACTGAGGATATTCACCCAGGTGCTGCACTGAGGATATTCACCCAGGTCCTTACTGAGGATATTCACCCAGGTGCTGCATTGAGGATATTCACCCAGGTGCTGCATTGAGGATATTCACCCAGGTGCTGTACTGAGGATATTCACCCAGGTGCTGTACTGAGGATATTCACCCGGGTGCTGTACTGAGGATATTCACCCAGGTGCTGCACTGAGGATATTCACCCAGGTGCTGCACTGAGGATATTCACCCAGGTGCTGTACTGAGGATATTCACCCAGGTGCTGCACTGAGGATATTCACCCAGGTGCTGCACTGAGGATATTCACCCAGGTGCAGCACTGAGGATCTTCACCCAGGTGCTGTACTGAGGATATTCACCCAGGTGCTGTACTGAGGATATTCACCCAGGTGCTGTACTGAGGATCTTCACCCAGGTGCTGTACTGAGGATATTCACCCAGGTGCTGCACTGAGGATATTCACCCAGGTGCTGCACTGAGGATATTCACCCAGGTGCTGCACTGAGGATATTCACCCAGGTGCTGTACTGAGGATATTCACCCAGGTGCTGTACTGAGGATCTTCACCCAGGTGCTGTACTGAGGATATTCACCCAGGTGCTGCACTGAGGATATTCACCCAGGTGCTGCACTGAGGATATTCACCCAGGTGCTGCACTGAGGATATTCACCCAGGTGCTGCACTGAGGATATTCACCCAGGTGCTGCACTGAGGATATTCACCCAGGTGCTGCACTGAGGATATTCACCCAGGTGCTGTACTGAGGATATTCACCCAGGTGCTGTACTGAGGTTTTGGAGTTGGGAGTATGGAGTCCCTCAAATCTGTTCTGCAAATCTGTACTGGATCGTGTCCAAATTATGAAAAGTCAAACGTAAAGAGAAACATCAGAGAGTGACACTCATTTGAGAAAATGGTATAGGATAATTTCTGTTAGAATAGTGTGGGACTCTGTAATGAGTATATATAATATATAATATATATATATATAGGGAATTGGTGTATAAGCAGGTTTATATGAATGTGTGTCTGAAGGAGAGAGCGTGCAGCCAGGCACCGGATGAACTGACCTGTGGGATTAAAGGTCAAGGGAGTGTGTTGGTGGGCAGTTGGTAATAAATATGAGAAAACAAATCATGTACTGATCTGTGTGACAGAAGGGGATTCCTTAAGTAAGCAGTTAATCGTAGGACTGAGACAATACCCAGTTAAGGATAACCAGATGTGCACATCAATATGCTATAGACGTTTTTACGATTGGTAAGTTAGAAAACCCTAAGTAATGCATATATTAAGGAGGTCTCAATGTATGCAGCAGGCGATTGGCCATCGGACATTTTAAGATAGGAGGGCCTATGCATGTTTTAACTGTATAAAACCTGTGGAATAAGGCTGAAAGGGTGTGACTTCATGAACTCACCCGGCTTTGTTAATCACTAATAAAGTCGTTCAAAAATGGCAAGCTCCTGTCTCTGAGAGAATGATTCTGAGAGAAAAAAGACACGACAATGGATGCTTCATTAAACTAGAAACATGACATTGTGGCAGACTCACAGCATCCTTCAGAAGTGATAATAAAGCATTTGTTTTATAGCGTATCACACCATTATGATTATATTTCATAGCAGCACCTACTCTTCGGTTGATTGCGAACAAACTGGCTTTCATTTGTCATAATGCAATGGTACTTTTCTCTTTTTTTTTTTTACTTCATTACTTTTTTCCATTGTGAATCTCTAGACTAAAGGGTTTGTTGTGGGTGTGGTTATGTATATGGTTGTGGCCATTGCCATGGCGTTGCCATGGTCACGGTCATGGGCATGGCCAAGTGGAACCTAGGATATAGTTCAAAAGGTCTGTTACCCCCTTTCCACCAATACTAACCTAGTTCTGGTTCTGGGCTGGTGCAAGTGCCGGTTTGCAGTTGGTTCAACTTGTTGGTTCAAAGTTTTAATTGGTCTTAGTTGGTCACGATAATCCTGCCCCCAGTCCCCGACGTAAGTGGTTCTTGGTTCTAGACCAGCTTAAGTGTTGGTGCCGCTCTGGAACCAGTTTATCTGGCCAAGAGCCGGTTTTTTTGCTGTCGAAGCGCGAAGAACTGATTCGAGATTAGGCACCGGCTCCAAACCAGCCCTCGAACTTGCTTGGTGGAAAAGGGGTAACAGAGGATCAACAAAGCAAAGATACTTGAAAAATATGCAGAATAGACTGGTGTGAATATTTGGAATAATCTGGCACATCCAATAACAAGAAACTGAAACAATTAATTCAATTTCCCCCCACGTCATGCCAATAAGTTTACATTTCTCCCGTGAGCATTATATTAATGCAGAGTGAGCAGACCGTTTCTCTCAGCAACCAAGGGGAGTTAAGGTGACTTCAATGACAATGGTCAAGCCCGATCACTGCCCCAGTTGGGACTAAACCATGGCCATTATCAGGTCTGATAAGCCACGCAACCTGTAATTAAGTCCAATGAAGCGCACGGCTTATAAAGGTTAGCTCAAGGTCTGGCAGAGATTGACTGTCTCCTCAATCCCCTCGCTTCCCACAGTTTGACACATTTTGCCTGGCTGGGTGTGAGAGTGGCAGTGTTTAGCATCTTTAGGAGTTCCTCACATTTTAAATCCGCCCTCATCTTAACAAAGCCGGCAGCTGGAATACTGGGATACTCCTATGTCCTCACCACAGCGCATTCTGAGAAAAGAGGAAGCAACCACCAATAAAAGCCCTGTCAAAACTGCCATCTCAGAGGGCATTACCCTCACACGCACGTAGAAATACGTGCAGACTCACATATACACACACATCCATTGAAATATCATTCTGACAGCAATGCCTGCACAGTAGAACACAACAGACATTCACAGCCACACAGTGCCATCTATTGGGGGAATTCAGTACTGCAGCTAAATTGAGCGCCGAGGCTTCCAGTCCACAATAAATAGAGTGTTTGTCCCACCACATCACCACAACCCCTTCCCCAGTTAGGCTGTGAACTAAAAACAATACAGGAACAAGTAGCCTATATTAAAGATGACCTATATTCCTTCATCATTTCAGTCTCTTTGTGCTATTTTCGATTTACATGTCAAACGAAGGTACTGTAATTGCCTCATCATTTCATTTCTATACAGTATATATATATCAGATCAAAAACGTCTACGACATAAAAAAAGCCAAGTTACTCACGCATAGCCTACATAGCGCTGTCCATAAGTTCTTAATTCCAACTTGCAAAAACTAGGCCTGCCTTTAAAAGTCTTGATATCAAAATGTGGCCAAGTTACAACTAACAATATTGCCTATCGTAGCTCACACTAAATAAACTAGCTCTATTCCAAAGCAATGCTATCCAAACTTTCCTAAATTATTTAATGCAACTTGGCCCTGTGTTTCTTCATCTTAGCATATGAAGAGATTGTGCCTCATGGAACAACATATGATTTCAATTAATGTTTTTAATGTAACGTTCCGTTCCCTTCCTGTCCGTTTTCCGGGTTTTCCTGTTTTCCCTCCGTGTCATGTTGGATTCCTTTGTCCGTGTTTTCCCTGCTGCTGCAGTCTGGGCGTCTTCCTCTGTCTTGTTCGTTTTATTGTCACTTTTGTTTCCGCCTATCGCTCTCCCTACTCGTTGCATGCATTCCTCACCTCTGTGTTTTGCAATCACTCCCGGTTAATTATCACACCTGTTTCTCATTCACTCTTTCATTCCCTGCACTATTTAAACCCCTGGCTGGTTGCTAGTCGGCGCCAGTTCGTTAACTAACCTACCTAGTCTATGTCTTGTCACGCTTCTGGTCCGGAGTTTTTGCATTCCGCTGTGTTTAATCTGTTCACCTGTTCTGCGGTTGGTAGCTATCTTCCCGTAACATTCGCTGTTGCATGCTACTTACTTGTCTCCCTTCAAATCTCCAGACGCCGTGGTTCCAGCCTTCCTGTAGCAGTGTTTGTCTTCCCTTTATGTTGTGTGAGTGTGTTGCGGTACTCCCACCTCCAGCTCGGGTATAGATCCGCTGTCTAATCTGCCTGGCTATCTCTCGCTGTTGTTCCTGTCCGGCCGTAGCTACCTCCTGTACTTCGGTTACGGTTCCAGGATCCCTGGAGTTCAGCCGGCTCCGACGAGATCTACCCAAGCTACACCTCACCTCCCAGCTCCGTCGGGTTTTCGCCAGCTTACCCTGGCTGTCGACTTAACCTTCATTGAAACCTCCCAGTCGTTACCCTGTCTGTAGAACCCTGCTGCTAAACTCTGCTTTGTACCCTCTAACTCAAGTTGTTAACCCGGTCCAGTTCCTGTTCAGTCCCGGAGTGAGATACTCCGCCAAAGTAAAGTCCAGTTTCGGCTTGGAACATTCGCACCGTTCCAGAACCTGCACCAGAGTGAATTCTCCCGGTCCAGTTCCAGTCCAGTCCCGGTGTATAGCCCACCATTCCGTTAAAGTCCAGTTCCGGCTTGGAACGTATTCCGTTCCAGCACCCGTTTCCTGAGTGGACCTCCCGGTCCAGTTCCAGTCCAGTTCCTGTCCAGTTCCGGCTTGGAACGTATTCCGTTCCAGCACCCGTTTCCTGAGTGGACCTCCCGGTCCAGTTCCAGTCCAGTTCCTGTCCTGGTCCAGTCCTGTTCCAGTCCAGTTCCTGTCCAGTTCCAGTCCAGTTCCAGTCCAGTTCCAGTCCAGTCCCTGTTTCCAGTTCCGGCTTGGAACAGTAGGGCACTCCCTGCAGCTAGTCCGGCTTGGACTTCCAGTCCTGCACTCCTTTCGGTTCCGGCTTGGAACCCACCTTGTTTTCAAGTCCAGCTCCGGCTTGGAGCAGTCCGTGTAGGACTTTATTTATGTTCTGTGTATTAACCTTGTTTTCCTTTCTGTACAGCTTTGGGACTACCCCAACGCTTAATAAATATTCCTTTTATTTGAATCTGCCTCCTGGTCGTTGCACTTGGGTTCGTCCCGTATCAGGATCGTAACAGAACGAACTGGCCAAAAACATGGACCCAGCCGACCTGGAACAGATTCGCCACGCCTTCTCCTGCCAAACTGCGGTCAGCGACCAACAGGGCCGTCGTTTGGATGATGTCTTGGAAGTACTAAGGGGCATCACGGAGCAGGTAGCTCAACTTTCGCTTCACCAGCCGCTACTGCGGATTCCTGTGGGCCCAATTCCTCCCGCTCCTGAACCACCTCCGGAGGCTCCAGCTCCCACTTCGAGTCGGGAGCCCCGAGTACAACACCCCGAGTTATATTGCGGGGGGTTGGGGAGATGTCGTGAATTTCTAATGAAATGTGACATAGTTTTCCGCATGCAGCCCACCTCCTTCGCCTCAGACTCCTGCAAGATCGCGTTCATCATGAGCAGCTTGGGAGGAAGTGCCCTGGAGTGGGCTACATCTATCTGGGACAGCCAGGCTCCGTTATGCAGCAACTTTGCAGCCTTTACCGCTGAGATGCGGCGCGTGTTTGATCACCCTACCTGCGGGCGAGATGCTACTCAACGTCTGCTCCAAGTTCGTCAAGGCAATCGCAGCGTCGCAGAGATGGCCATTCAGTTTCGCACCCTCGCCGCGGAGTCCGGATGGAATGACACCTCCCTTCAGGGGGCTTTCCGCCAAGCTCTTAGCGAGGAACTCAAGGACCAGCTTGCTACTCGGGAAGAGTCCAACTCCCTTAATAGTCTCATTAGCCTCGCCATTGCTATAGATAATCGTCTTCGTATCCGGGCCCGTGAGCGGGGAAAGAGCTCCGGGCGTCATCTACCCTCCGACACTCCTAACGTTCGTCAACACTCCTCTGTCTCTGGATCTAGGGCGTCGACTGGTGTCTCCGAGGAGGAGCCTATGCAACTGGGCAGAGTTTCGGTCGACCCCGAGGAGCGCCAACGCCGTCTTCGCACTAGGTCCTGCTTTTACTGCGGCAAGCCTGGCCATCAGATCGCCTCCTGTCCTATTCGCCCAAAAGAATGGGCTCGCCAGTAAAACTGGGCGTACTGACGAGCCCCATCATCCCTAACCATGCAGCTCAGGATCGCCTTGTGTTCAAGGCTACCCTCCTTTGGAGGGACAAGACAGCATCCTCCTCGGCTCTCATCGATTCCGGAGCCGATGCCAACTTTATGGATATCACCTTCGCCAGGAGGGCCGGCATTCCCACGGAGCTTCTGCCCTCTCCTATTTCAGCTCTTGCTCTGGACGGTCGGAGTTTCTCTGTCCTTACCTCCTCACAGGCCGTACGACTGTTGTATCGATCTGCTGGCGGGAGCCAAACTGCCATCTGGCCGCCTCTACAGTCTGTCGGGACCGGAGAAACTGGCTATGGAGGAGTATATTCACGAGTCCCTCGCTTCGGGTATTATCCGTCCATCCTCATCCCCGGTCGGTGCAGGGTTCTTCTTCGTGGGGAAGAAGGATGGCTCTCTGCGACCCTGCATCGACTACCGTGGACTAAATCAAATCACTATCCGTAACAAGTACCCTCTTCCCCTCATTAACACCGCCTTTGAACCCCTCTCGCAAGCGGTTACGTTTACTAAGCTCGACCTCCGTAACGCTTATCACTTGGTGCGTATACGGGAGGGGGACGAATGGAAGACTGCTTTCAACACCCCGTTGGGCCACTATGAATACCTGGTGGTTCCCTTCGGCCTTACTAACGCCCCAGCAGTCTTCCAGGGCATGGTGAACAACGTCTTACGTGACCTTCTCGGGAAGAGTGTATTTGTTTACATCGATGATATATTAATTTTTTCTAAATCCCCCCAGGAACACGTTCTCCACGTCCGGGAGGTTCTCCAGCGGCTGCTGGAGAATCAACTATTCGTCAAGGCGGAGAAGTGTTCATTTCACGTGTCTACTGTCCCGTTCCTCGGCTTCATTATCGAGGAGGGCAGTATCCGGGCGGACCCTGCAAAGATCAAGGCGGTGACAGAATGGCCCCAACCCACCTCTCGCAAGCACCTTCAGCAGTTCCTTGGGTTTGCTAATTTCTATCGCCGCTTTATCCGTAATTATAGTGTCATTGCCGCTCCCCTTACTAAACTCACCTCCGTTGCTTTACCCTTCTGTTGGAATCCCGATGCCCAGCGAGCATTTGATCTGCTTAAGGTTCGGTTTTCCTCAGCTCCTATCCTCTGTCACCCGGACACTTCTCGTCAGTTCACCGTTGAGGTGGATGCCTCCGACACCGGCGTGGGGGCCATTCTGTCTCAACGAGCCGCCTTGGACAACAAGCTCCATCCCTGCGCATTTTTCTCCCGGAGACTGTCCTCCGCGGAGCGAAACTATGATGTCGGGGATCGGGAACTGCTGGCTATCAAGCTGGCTCTTGAGGAGTGGCGCCACTGGCTGGAGGGGGCAGGTAATCCCTTCCTTGTTTTGACCGACCATCAGAACCTTATTTATTTAAAGACTGCCAAGAGGCTTAATGCCCGTCAGGCTAGATGGTCGTTATTTTTTTCCCGTTTCAATTTCTCTGTTTCTTTCCGCCCCGGTTCCCGTAATGTCAAGGCAGATGCCTTGTCCCGTATTTTTTCCCTCCCCTCCAGTCCTGCTGATCCGGAGCCCATTCTACCGGCTTCCTGTGTGGTGGCTGCGGTCTCCTGGGAGATCGAGGGTATCGTGAAGGCCGCTCAGACCTCCCAACCAGATCCCCGCAGTAACCCTAACTCCTGCCTTTTTGTGCCCAATTCCGTCCGCTCCCAGGTCCTGGAATGGGTTCACGCCTCGTGCCTGGCATGTCACCCAGGTGTTGCCAGAACGATCGCCCTTGTCAGGAGGAGTTTCTGGTGGCCTACCCTTAAGGGGGATACCCGTGCTTTTGTCCTGGCCTGCTCTGTGTGCGCCAGGAGTAAGGCATCCCACCAGCCTCCCTCTGGTCTTCTCCTTCCCCTCCCTGTCCCGGGCCGTCCTTGGAGTCACATTGGCGTAGACTTCGTCACCGGTCTGCCATTGTCAGAAGGTAACACCGTTATCCTGACAATAGTGGACCGGTTCTCCAAGGCGGTTCACTTTGTTCCCCTCCCTAAACTCCCGTCTGCCCTTGAGACCGCTGAGCTCTTGGTGTTGCATGTGGTCAGGCTGCACGGGATCCCCTCGGACATTGTGTCTGATCGTGGGCCCCAGTTCTCCTCCCGGGTTTGGAAGGCGTTCTGTGTGGCCCTGGGTGCTTCGGCTAGTTTATCTTCTGGTTTTCATCCCCAGTCTAACGGCCAGGCAGAGAGGGCGAACCAGGACCTGGGGGCCGCCCTGCGGTGTGTCACTGTGCGTAATCCCGCCTCTTGGAGCCGTTTTCTCCCCTGGGTGGAGTACGCTCACAACTCCCTTAAGTGTGCCTCTACTGGGTTATCTCCGTTTGAATGCTCGTTAGGCTATCAACCCCCTCTCCTGTCGGCCCAGGAGGCTGAGGTAGCTGTCCCCTCTGTTAAGTCCCATCTACTAAGATGTAAACGCATGTGGAGGCTTACGCGCACCGCACTCCTTCGCTCCAATTCCCGTTCCCAACGTCTGGCGGACCTTCACAGGACCGCAGCCCCGCAGTATAGGGCCGGTCAGCAGGTCTGGCTCTCTACCGCCAATATTTCCCTTCCCTCCTCATCCAAGAAACTCCAGCCCCGCTTTATTGGTCCCTTCCCCATCATTTGTTTAGTTAATCCTGTTTCAGTTAAACTTTCCCTCCCTGCCTCCCTCAAAGTTTACCCTGTTTTTCACGTTTCCCAGATTAAGCCTGTCTCCTCCAGTCCCCTCAGTACTCCCTCCATCCCTCCTCCTCCCGTCCGAGTTATCGACGACGCCCCGGCCTACACGGTTAACCGTGTTATTGATATCCGCCGTAACGGCCGGGGCTTCCAATACCTCGTTGACTGGGAGGGTTATGGTCCTGAGGAGCGGTCGTGGCTCCACAAGAGCCTTATTCTGGATCACTCACTCATCATGGATTTCCATAAACTGTTTCCTGATAAAACCAGGCCTCCTGGTACGCCAGGTGGCGTACATTGAGGGGGGGGTACTGTAACGTTCCCTTCCTGTCCGTTTTCCGGGTTTTCCTGTTTTCCCTCCGTGTCATGTTGGATTCCTTTGTCCGTGTTTTCCCTGCTGCTGCAGTCTGGGCGTCTTCCTCTGTCTTGTTCGTTTTATTGTCACTTTTGTTTCCGCCTATCGCTCTCCCTACTCGTTGCATGCATTCCTCACCTCTGTGTTTTGCAATCACTCCCGGTTAATTATCACACCTGTTTCTCATTCACTCTTTCATTCCCTGCACTATTTAAACCCCTGGCTGGTTGCTAGTCGGCGCCAGTTCGTTAACTAACCTACCTTGTCTATGTCTTGTCACGCTTCTGGTCCGGAGTTTTTGCATTCCGCTGTGTTTAATCTGTTCACCTGTTCTGCGGTTGGTAGCTATCTTCCCGTAACATTCGCTGTTGCATGCTACTTACTTGTCTTCCTTCAAATCTCCAGACGCCGTGGTTCCAGCCTTCCTGTAGCAGTGTTTGTCTTCCCTTTATGTTGTGTGAGTGTGTTGCGGTACTCCCACCTCCAGCTCGGGTATAGATCCGCTGTCTAATCTGCCTGGCTATCTCTCGCTGTTGTTCCTGTCCGACCGTAGCTACCTCCTGTACTTCGGTTACGGTTCCAGGATCCCTGGAGTTCAGCCGGCTCCGACGAGATCTACCCAAGCTACACCTCACCTCCCAGCTCCGTCGGGTTTTCGCCAGCTTACCCTGGCTGTCGACTTAACCTTCATTGAAACCTCCCAGTCGTTACCCTGTCTGTAGAACCCTGCTGCTAAACTCTGCTTTGTACCCTCTAACTCAAGTTGTTAACCCGGTCCAGTTCCTGTTCAGTCCCGGAGTGAGATACTCCGCCAAAGTAAAGTCCAGTTTCGGCTTGGAACATTCGCGCCGTTCCAGAACCTGCACCAGAGTGAATTGTCCCGGTCCAGTTCCAGTCCAGTCCCGGTGTATAGCCCACCATTCCGTTAAAGTCCAGTTCCGGCTTGGAACGTATTCCGTTCCAGCACCCGTTTCCTGAGTGGACCTCCCGGTCCAGTTCCAGTCCAGTTCCTGTCCAGTTCCGGCTTGGAACGTATTCCGTTCCAGCACCCGTTTCCTGAGTGGACCTCCCGGTCCAGTTCCAGTCCAGTTCCAGTCCAGTTCCTGTCCTGGTCCAGTCCTGTTCCAGTCCAGTTCCTGTCCAGTTCCAGTCCAGTTCCTGTCCAGTTCCAGTCCAGTCCCTGTTTCCAGTTCCGGCTTGGAACAGTAGGGCACTCCCTGCAGCTAGTCCGGCTTGGACTTCCAGTCCTGCACTCCTTTCGGTTCCGGCTTGGAACCCACCTTGTTTTCAAGTCCAGCTCCGGCTTGGAGCAGTCCGTGTAGGACTTTATTTATGTTCTGTGTATTAACCTTGTTTTCCTTTCTGTACAGCTTTGGGACTACCCCAACGCTTAATAAATATTCCTTTTATTTGAATCTGCCTCCTGGTCGTTGCACTTGGGTTCGTCCCGTATCAGGATCGTAACATTTAACAGTTGATGAATAATTACACTCCAGAAAGGATATGGTTGTACTGTTACTTTAGAAAATGTACAGGTTTTAAAATGTGAACTGCTGCTACAGCATTCTTTACAATTCACAAACAGACATTTATATGAAGAAACATCATGTACAATAGAGAAAGGGGTGATGAATAAATAAATGCAGATAAAAATGAGTAATATTTTTACCTAGAAAATAGCGTACATAAAGCATTTTTACAAACGTATCCAGACATGTTTGTGGGTCAGATGGTGGCAAATAAGTAATAGTACCAATTTTCTTAACATAATAGTATTTATGATATTTGCAAACAGAATTTTGTGAACACAAGGATATCTATGCTCTGTAGGACCACACAGGTTTTGATAGAAATCCAAATAAATAAATCAATAAATGCATAATAATAATAATTATAATAATTATAATAATAATAATACATTTTATTCATTCTGTGCTTTTCATAGACCCAAAGCAGTGGATGCAGACAATTGTTCAAACATGCCCTATAGTGTAGTAATTTTTCTGTTTAATTTCTAAGTGCAACACATCTGAATCAGAGTATTTCCACTATAAATTATTTTAATTTTGCAGTTTGATGTGGCACATACAGTTTCATTGACCACATTCTCTTGAGATGGTAAGATGAAGAAACAAGTTGCATTAAATAATTTAGGAAAGTTTGGATAGCATTGCTTTGGAATAGAGCTAGTTTATTTAGTGTGAGCTACGATAGGCAATATTGTTAGTTGTAACTTGGCCACATTTTGATATCAAGACTTTTAAAGGCAGGCCTAGTTTTTGCAAGTTGGAATTAAGAACTTATGTACAGCGCTATGTAGGCTATGCGTGAGTAACTTGGCTTTTTTTATGTCGTAGACGTTTTTGATCTGATATCACTTATTTTTTATAGCTAACTAATGATGAATAATGCATGAAGATAAACACGGAGAGAGACATGCATTCCAAAGAAATGTATGCAGACATTCGCTTAACCATAACGCCCTCTATTGACAAGAATGAGAACAGTTACCTATTACAGACATCACACAATTATATTAAAAGAGTTTGTAGATGAGCAGTATTTAATGTGTAATGAAATACAATGAACAGCACCACCTGAGCTATGGATCATGAAGAAGCATGTAAATTAATGAACCTACATGGAGACATACATGCACAATAGGCTAGACGCAAACACATTCTAGCTGAAAGACATACAGCCTAAATAGCTAGTACATCCTAAATAGTTTGCATCAGTAAAATATGGAAATACAGTTTTAAAATAGGGCTATTAGTATTCTATGAAATACATTTAACGTTAGGCTATTCAACACTGGATTGCCGGATGCGTAACTCCAACCTTCCATGTGTGGGCTACGAGCTAGCGAGCGAGCTAGTGAGTTTCTGCACAGCAGAGTTTTTTTCCGGTAGTGTAGAACGTTACATGCGGGAAATGTTTTGTTACCGGACAGCTAGGTTTAGTTTAGTTTTCTGTAGTGCAATGAATGTAGGCTATAATGCATGTTGATTTGCTTTGTAGTAGCCTAGCTTGTTTCTGCTTCCTGATGAGAAGCAGGAAGTAACGTTGGCGAACAAGCTTAATTGGACAACGCATATTTCCCCGGAATCTTAGCCAGAAAGAAAACAGTAGATACTACTAAGTACATATCAGAGATTATTCTTCTTCTTCTTTTTATTATTATTATTATAATAATTAAAACTGTTTGCAGTAAGCTACATTATCAGCAGAGTAGCGTAGACTAGAGCCACATTCGGAGGCTATCTATTTATTTATAAGTGACTAACCATGAATCAGATATGTTTGGGGAATTGGCGGTTTATAAATCCGATCGCTTAAAGGCTTGCAGCTTAAAAGAGGCTATCCTCAATTCTTAATGTAGGCTATTATCGTAAATTCTTAATTTTCCTAGAGTTAATTTTATGGTGACCTTGTGTTATGTGTGAAAAAGGATAAAGTGAACAGAGCTGAAGTGAAGAAATTAATGAATAAAGAAATGTTGGCCGAGGCAAGGGGTTTCCACAGTCAGTCAGTCATGACCGCAAGAACAGAGCGTAACACCCTCCCCAAACCAGACAAAAGCGAGCGTTTGGGGACGGTGTGATATAGTACAAGTGAAACACAAGTGAAACATAGAACAGTTAATATTGTAAACCTCTTTTGCCTTTGCAATAAAAATATGTTAATGTGTCAATGTGAAAATAATAACAGTCTAAGAAATGAAAAGTACTTAACAGTTGCACATTGTTTTTGTGGAAAATACACATGTGCCCTGCTGGGCTCAAACCCACAATCCACTGTGTGAGAGACTGCAGTTTTAACCACTAAGCCACAGTAGCTTCTTGGAAAGCATGAAGCCATTAGCTACATTAACATTAAAAAACATTAGTATGAAGTGTTTTTATTGGACGATAAGCTTGATGAGTAGGTATACGGACCATGCCCTCAAATAATAATTCTCCCCATTGGATAACATCACAACGGAGGCAGGCAGTTTGGCAGGAAAATGGGAAGAAGAAGAAGAAGAAGTGGAAGAGGAAGGAGAAAAATGGCAAAATAACCCAAGTTTGGGGCTTTATTGTGTGGATGTGTGAAGTTGTATCTGAATGCTGTATGGTTACATGAAGTCAGAACATACAGAAGTTAATGTTTTTAAGGGCTGAGAGTCTATGGTCATTGTGATTACTTCTGTAGGAAACCCTGAAAAGTGCCAAACTCTCGGTGCTGTATAGGTATGGGGCATGCCCCACCAAGCCATAACTTGGCGGATGGCAAACCTGCCATCGCAATGATATATAATTATTTTTTAAATATATTTTATGCCTGAGACGCCGGGGGGCTTTGCCTCTGTTGATGGCTGCCGTTTCGCCGTGAGAGTGATAGAGAACGTAAGAGAGAGGAAGAGAGAGATAGAGATAGAGAGAGAGAGATAGAGATAGAGATAGAGAGAGAGAGAGAGAGAGAGAGAGAGAGAGAGAGAGAGAGAGAGAGAGATATGATACTGTATTTTAATATATGTAAAGTATTCCAAAGTTTGAGGAAAGTAGGGCTGACTAGCCAACACGCATCAGTAGGCTATAACACACACACACGGGCGCACACACCCCATAGACTGTATAAAAATATGGACAAAGCCACTGTGACGTCACCCATTGCCTTTCCACGGCCTCGTAAAAACTGAATTGAAGCTCGGAAGTCTTTTTCGCCGGCCGTTTGTACAAACTGCGCCTGCTCCGTGGAGCCGAAGTGACCTTGGTCTGGAGCAGGGTCAACCGGATATGGCCCGGGCACAGTATGATTGACAGTTCGGAGTGGAGAAGCCACAGAACTATATAAAGCCCATGACCTGACCAAACCCACCATTTTGAAAAATAAACTTGCGGTAAACTTCCTTAAGTTGCTAATGTTTTATAATATAACATTTAATTTTCATCCTCGATTTTACTGTCATTTATTTGCATTGAATGTGTGGTATTCGTCACATAATTAACGTTCATTCAGTTATCTTCAATTTATATTCAGCTAACATCAGCTAATTTGATTAGCTAGATAGCATACCAGCTGAGCTCGGTAGCCATGCTAGACGCAATGCATCACCACCATTGCTAACCGCTAATTAACTCGACTGTGGCAGAGCAGTCTGTCACGGTTTGCCGCAGCATGAAACCCCGTTCTGAAAACTTTTCCAGATAAAGTGGGGATTAAGGTTAGTGGGTTCACACGCTAGCTAAAAGCACAGTAGCTACATCGTAGCTGGCATTAACTTTCATCTGCATCCTGTAACCTAATCACAAACATAGCAAACATTTACAAACACAGACTCCGTATTCTTTTCCGATAAATTATTGGTTTTATTTTAAACATCCCCGTATTGAGTAAGTACAAACATACCGCTAACACGCTGGCTCTATTCCTCGCACATTTTCGTAATTTTTGGCACCTAAAATGATCCAGATGTAGAAATGTCCGGTTAGATTTCTAGCTAGAGCAGCTGGCTAACGTTAGTAATGTTAGCTAGGCAATCACGGTAGCTAGCGAACTTATATGGCCAGCCAGCAAGGATTACTTGACAGCAAGGATAACTGTTAAATTAAAATGGCTTGCCATAAGCTATCGTTAGCTTGCTAGCTAAATGTTAAAACGACTTACCGTGAGATATCGTTAGCTTGCCATCTAGCTAACCCAGCATTGCTAAGCAATGGTAACGTTCATGACAGGGGAGTACAGGGGGAGTACATAACAGGGGCTATTGCGTAGGCTACGGGAGCGGTTGGAATAGCTAAATTAATATCTAAATTGAGAAGGTTATACAGGTATGGAGCAGTATTTTTTTTCGTAGTAGACACGTCATAGCTCGCTCCAACCAAAATTAATATGTGATGACAAACATGTTGAAGATGAGCGGGTAAGGCACTCAATTTATTATGCTATGAACTGCGTCCACAAAACAACAGCTTGTTCACGGTAGGCTACTATGTTCTCCATCGACTTCCACTCAAAAATACAGCGTGTCTCCCTGTCCCAAGCATAGACTGTATAAAAATAGGTCCCGCCCCTCCGAGTGAGGGCAGTGAGAATCATATAGAGCCAATCTATGCCAGTGATCCCAGGATTCAACCTGTCCCTCTGATTGGTCCTGAACAAATGTTAATACCCTGTCCAAACGACACAATATTTAAAAAAATCAGCACATGCACAGGCATTAGATGAAGGAAAGGCACCTATTGCAATTACATTTTTTTGTGTAAAAAATTTATTGACTGAGTATTTTGACCACATTGCTGCCATTGACTTACATGGGGAAAGACCTATACTGGAGCCAACCGCAGTGGCGCTAGTGAGCAACGGCACAATGGCCGCTCCCCCACCCCCCCCCCCCCCCCCCCCCCCGATCGAACGTGGTTCTGTACAATTCCAGACATGGTAAGCAATACTTGCTTCAGTGACAGTAGTGATGGGCAAAACAGTTCACTTCAGTGACACGAATCACTAGAATCAGTTCATTAAAAAGATTCGTTCAAAAGATTCGTTCACCGAATCGTTCAGTGCTTGGGCGGAGCTCCGACTGCGTACTGCGTACTGAAGTGAACTGAAACGGCCGAACAGTTCATGCGGAAGTGCTGTCGCTTTGACAAATGCGCCAAACTCCGTTTACAAATCTTGATATTTTAAAGGTTTCCTCGTTGAATATCAATATTGGAGGTGAACGCTGGTTTTCAATTACTTTTAAGTCTTAACTTGCTGGGCCTGATTCTGGCAGTTTGAGCCGCTGATTATCACTCAGGATCACGTCACGTTAACTCACTGTGTCTAGTAGCCTTCAGTGAACGGATCACTCAACTTGCACTAGTGTTGTGTCGTTCGCGAACGTCCCCCGGGGGATTCGCAGTGAACGAATCACTACACGTTCGCTCGCAGAAGTCCACTCTGCACGCTCGCTGCCTCGCTCGGCGCCCGCCCGCCCGTGAATTTTTTTTATATATATATATTTTTTTATAAACTTTATTTCGAACAATTTAGGAAACAAATTAGAGAAAAAAAAGAAAAAACCTGCACGGTGCACGCTCGCTGCTGATCAGATCCGTTCGAGAGCTCAACTGAACTGAGAAATGAACGGATCTTTTCAGTAAGTGATTCAGTTCAGTTCGTTCACCCAAAAGATTCGGTCTTTTGAACGAATCGTTCGCGAACGACACAACACTAAGTGACAGTGCTCAGTTCTGAGCCGGCAAGCACACTCACTGCATCGTGACAAACCTTGAAAAAGTGGACCAAGGGAGTGAATAACTGAGTAAAAGTGTGAAGGAGTGAATAACTCAGTAAAACAGTGAATGAGGAAGTAACTGGGTAAAAGAGTGGGAGTTAATGTGTTTATATGGTTTGATTGAATTATTTTCTCAGCAGCTCAGTTTAACTCTCAGATCAAACAAACCTATAGTAGGCTACCACACATGATGCTTGATAAATCCACAATTTAGCAGACTAAAGGTCGTCCATTCCCTTATCCCATTCACAAATGTTTTCTGTCAATTCGCCTTAATATAAATAGTATTGTAACTGACCTCCGTTGCCTTTATTAAAGTAATACAATGGAGTGCTGAACTGCAAGACTTTCCAGAAGACGGCAGTATAGGCTAACAAATATCTCACCTCTCGCGATAACTAGAGAACTTATGGGAAAGTACTTTGCATTTACACTGGTAACAAGAGAAGTTAAGGTGGTCTGGGAAACGGAGTGTACAAACACATAAAGCTGAACATTTTCAAGTAGCAAAGTTAAAGAAAGAGTGTTATTTGCCGAATTTCCTGTCACAAACCAGTGATCGGAGTTCTGTGAGGTCTTCTGTTGAAACTTTTCTTCGTGTCTGCAGAGAATAAAGTTGGCTTGTCTGCGATGAGTTTCCTTTTGTGAGTATAGAAAAACGAGATGCGCTTTTCCTGTTTTTAGGTGAAATACCGACACGGATTAAATACTTCGTTTTAATCCGACTTCTTACTTCAACTGAATAGAACATGTTTGTTCAAAATGAAATGTTCGAAATGTTCTCACTTATTTCTGTAACGAATGATACAAGCCTAAATCTGAAGTCGCGACTGCAGGTTGGTGACGCTTCCGATGACGTTCGACAAAGACAGTTACTTTTAGCTCGCGTGCTGGCTATCGACTCTGCGTTTCTTTACTTCGTACATTGTCAGCTTTAGCAATAGCGCTGGTTATTTTTGAAGCTACTGTGTATCCGACCAGACTTTTGTTACATAAGCACCCAGTGCCCTGTCATGACAATTGGCTTTCCCTGTCATTACAACAGTCTACGATGATATAATTAGCGAACCCGTTCGAAGTCAGTTGATGTATTTGGACAAGATGGTTATTTGACATTTTCATTTCTTTATAGGCTACATTTATAATAGATGCCTGTTTCGTAGGTGACTGTCTTTTATAGCCTTTTTGTATGGAGTTTTCTATGGTCGGCAAAAGCACTGACAGATGAAAAATGTGGGCAGTTAGATATACAATTATTAGTTATAACCAGTCACTTGTTGAAAATTTTATATTATTAAGAAAATATGCAATAACTAGCTAGATATAGTGCAACCTTTTAATACAAAATAAACCACACTCCATAGCTCCTCCTTTCTCTCCTCCTTATTGCCCCTCTCTCACTTCCCCCCCCCCCCCCTCCTCTCTCTTTCTCGCTCAGCGGTAGTCGTTCCTTAAAGACCTTCAAGCCAAAAAAGAACATTCCAGAAGGCTCTCACCAGTATGACCTGCTGAAGCACGCAGGCCACCTTGGGCAGCGGGAATCTGCGGCAGGCCGTCATGTTGCCTGAGGGAGAGGATCTGAATGAGTGGATCGCTGTAAACAGTGAGAGTGGATCGCTGTAAACAACTGCTCATCAAACGCTCAAACTGCCCATCAAATGCTCCTCATATACCTGATGTAGTTAATGGTTACACAGGGACATTTTGGGACTCTGGCTTTCTGATCATGAGACTGGGCCTCCTGCGGAGTCATTCACAATTAACATTCCTGATCAACTGAGGCAGAATGGAGTGTCTGTCCCCTTCTTCATGTGACTCTGCGATGAACACAGACTGCTTGATCGATCAGGCACCGGCTTGGGCAGGAACCTCCCCCCTCTTTTGAGAAGGAGAGGGGGGACCCCAATTTAACACACGCACGCACACCCTGAGGTGATTGAAAATGGCTGATCCATCTGTGTTTTATTGATGGATCCAAGGGAATGAGCCAATCAATTGCATGGGTGGCCTAAAGCCATCTACCAATTGGGATCAAAGGAACAGGTTTGGTCGTGTCAGTGACTTTTGAGCATAAAAACCCATGAAACTCAACCAACGTTGCTCTGATGGTAAAGACGCTGTCTTACGCCTACCAGAAGCACCACTGAAACCGGATCCTCCCCTGAGGTCCACAAATATTTTCCATGTCCAGTTTTTTTATTACTTTATTAAATGAAAAAGCAAGTGTAGCGTCAGTTTTGTGAAGAGTATTTCTGCTTTGATTATTTTTAAGAAGTATTTGAAACGGTTTAATACACTGGTTTAAAGGTTGTATCAGCGATTTTGGGTGGAAACATAAATGATCACATTCATCTGATTTTTCCTCACGATCCGCTAGCTGCCCGCCCCATAAGCAGGCCGTCAAAAAACCGCGTCTCTGTAGGCAGCCTATGCTCCGAGATCGTACACAAAAACAATGGTACTACCAACCACTCAAAACCAAAATAAACAGTATTCCAACCAATCACAATGATCTGCACAAACGCTAATACTCTTATCTCGCTGAAATCTTGACGGATTTACAAACGGTTTGGTTTCTTACAAACGTTATTAACGTGGTTATAATTCTGGATGCTTGAACACTATTTTTTAAAACATAACATAATTATTCATAAGTATGTTTGTTTGGGATTTCGCTTCAGAAGTGACGTCACGTTTGTGCAGATCATTGTGATTGGTTGGAATACTGTTTATTTTGGTTTTGAGTAGTTGGTAGTACCATTGTTTTTTGTGTACGATCTCGGAGCATAGGCTGCCTACAGAGACGCGGTTTTTTGACGGCCTGCTTATGGGGCGGGCAGCTAGCGGATCGTGAGGAAAAATCAGATGAATGTGATCATTTATGTTTCCACCCAAAATCGCTGATACAACCTTTAAGTTCATGAAATGCACTAAGGGACAGTGTATGTCATAAGACAAAGGTAGGCTATAATTTATATTAGGGTTAAAAGTTAAATTCTTCAACTGGGACCAACTTCTGCCGTTATACATCAGATTCAATATAGTCCAAGACATTTTTGATATTAGTATTAAATCATACTGTAGATTAATTTAAAATGTTATTTTCTCTCTACATTGTAATACATTTGTATTTAGTCTTTTTTGCACTAGAATTCAGTTTAATTTTTTTAGCATGTGGTCAAACAATTTAATTTATTTTTACTTTTATTTATTTATTTATTTGAATTCTGCATTTTTTAAAAATTGTTATTACAAACAGCCAAATTAATATTGTAATTTATTATGTTTTCTTACTCAAATTACTGGGCCTATAAATTAACAAAATGTTTATTATCTTTAGATATAAAATGTGTATAAATTAACCCATTGGGTTGTCTTAATAAAACCAAATGTATGATGAGTCGCAGTAGTCAGAGGATTCATGTCTGGAGAAATTTATAAATACGTTTGGCCTGATCTTTTGTCCACGGGGCACAACTAAATGTGATTTCATTATTTTGAGTGTTGCTTTAAATGTAAATCTTGAAATGCCTTTATGATTGTATTTAATGTGAGCTATTTCTTTATTAACCAAAAATGAACCAAATCTGAACTAAAAAACAGAATATTTTAACAGTCTTGAGAGTAGCTGAAAGTGATAATCCAGCAAGAGCTGTAGTTTGCAAGGGGACTATGATTATTATTGTCTTAAATGTGTAGTACCTAAGCATAGTATTTTCACGAAATATATAATAAAGAATATTTCTTTAAAAAGTGTTTCAATAATATAATTGAACTTTTCTAAAAATATATTTACAAAATAAAATATTATCGAATGTGAAACACGTCCCCTTCCCGCTTTACTATTTTTAGTTTTTCCCTTCATCTCCTCATTTGTGATTCTCTGTAGTGATTGGTTGGAGGACAAAACAGTTCAAAGGTCAAATTTGATTGATCTCCGTTCAGATCTAAAGTAGGATCAAAAGTGGCCGATTAATCTTCCGTAAAGCCATAGCTGTATCTGTATGTAATTATTTTTCGTTTCGATTTTTCGGTTTTTGATTATTTACGTTTGATATTATTCATGAACCAGTTAAATAACAAGAAAGGTAAAGTTTGTCATCAAAATGACGTATACTTCCTTGAAGTTCTTTATCTAAATCTGATACAGTAGGTCTACTACTGTAATCATTTTTCGGAAAAAGCGGAATGATATTTTCTTAGGAGTGGCACGGCCAAATTTGGCGAAAAATCCCAGTTCTTTTTATTATTATTATTATTATTATTATTATTATTATTATTATTATTATTATTATTCAGTGTAATAATTCAATTGTGCTGTGTAGCCTACCTTTAATTTTATAACTTGGCCATTACATAAGTTTCAATACGAATTTATCAAAGTTATTTTGTCAGATCAGTTTATGTTCTGTTGAGTGTATTTAAATTACTGATTTTATTTATTTTTCGTTTTGGAACAAACCTGTGCTATTACAAAAATGCGTTTGATAATAGCATTGATACTATTTAAATAAATTGCGAGGAAAACTAAGATGGTTGAACTTTTGTATTAAGATTTTTTAATTATGTTTTGTCATTGTTTGCTATTTAAGGAAAACTTGCAAGTGTAAAACAGTTTTGCACTGTCCCCAATTACTACAGATTGGGATTGATAATACTGTTTTCTGGTTAGACTGCTGGTCGTGGTATTCCCGAGAAACAGCCGAGAAAACGTATAATTCTGCACCTTGATTGTATTAGACTATACTATTGATATACAATACAACCAAAAATACTGTTGTTATTATTATCTATAATTGATTTTGTTGTGCTTTCTAACGTGGTATCCACAGTACATTTCCAACCTTAAGAGTGTGTGACGTCAATAAAAGTCTTTGATTATTAATATGTGAAGATCATCAAACACATTCTGCTCCCGGAGTCACTATTATGCTCAGAACTGTATGCGAATTTACTTTCCACTTCAATTAAAATTTACGCTCGAATAAACTTAATCTCTACTAGTACAGCCAGCGCTTTAATGATTGTATTTCATCATTTTTTGGCAATGGGGAAAAGATTAAGTTTGTATAGCCTATAGCCTAAATATTTGTATTTGAGGAGAACGTAGACAAATTGTATTGAGCTTACCCCGGCTTAGGAGCTTTCAAATGGAAATATACATTAGGAGTCATTGAATCAATAAAGATTCATTAAAGATGAATTAGCCAATTTGTAGTTTTGTATTCAGTGATGTTTATCCTACAATCATCGCATCCCCGTTGGCCGCAGAATCTTAAGATGAAATAAATAGCCTTATCAAAGAAGATAAACAACATCAGACTTTGAATTGTGTATACCTGTGCGTAAATTCATCTACACTTCTATATTACCTTTATCAACCCATCAAAAACAGTTAAGAATCGCGAGGAACTTGCAGGTTAACTTCAGTTGTTGTATTTATTGTAGCCCAAATGAGGTGAAAATAGTCATAATACATCCAAATTGGCTACGGCTTTAAACAGCTTAATTATGCTCGCGTGGCTAGCTTCCTTTCGTTAATCAAACTCCCTTTCTCCGGCACTGATTAATTCGACTAATATTATTGTTTTGGTGTTTAATCAAAGGGGATCGCCAATATACATCACTTACGACAGCAGAAAGATCATGGTCCTCACACCTCGTGCATATGAAAGGTTGGTTGGTTTCGAGAGACGATGAACTTGGCAAATTTGGCCCTTTCTTCTCAGAAGATCAGGGAGAACTTCAAAGCCTTTTCAATGACCGAGATTATCAAAGGACAGCTGCCACTATATACGAGACAACCTTCAGCACTACAGCACTCCAAACAGCACACGCCAGAGGAGAGGACAGAGCAGTCTCTACGTCTCCATCTCTACCTTTGCACTCATCACAACGGACAATTTGAAAGTGGACTTACAAGTGATCGGTCATTATGGCGGCCTTCGTCTTCTGTGTTCTCTGCCCGCTGCTCGTCTGCTGGATCGGCGTTGTGAGCTCTGAGTCGATTTCTGGTGAGCTGGCTCTCAGAAAAGCACTTTTGCAAAGGGCTCGCGGCTCACACCGATCCAGCTCAGGTCCCCTGATGTCGGCATCCAGATTCGCATTGAAAAACTCTGGATTCCATCCCAACGGATACCCGCTCTACATGATGCAGCTTTACCGAACCTTAACCGCTGGAGACCGCGTTAGGGTGACACCTGTCAGCACCACCAGAAGCACAGGCCACAAGAACCCGGTGCTACACGAGGCTGACTCCGTTCTCAGTCTCATAGCAAAAAGTGAGTATGCTGCATTTGATTTGCAAAATGTTTTACAGTATAATTATGTATATTAATTGATCTCTGTTATAACCAAGTCGTATAATCATCGGAAGTGTTGGTGCATACATATTTCAGCCAAAGGTAAAATTAGGTTCCAGAGAAGTATGGCGCGTTTTTACGCACGGCTGTCGAGTAGCATACTAGCTGGAGCGCCGCTGTTTCAGGTGGTTGGAGTGTGTATTACTCGTCTGTGTAAAATGTATGTCGCAGTTGGGGCCTAAATACATGTACTTTATCCACATATCCACTCTGGTGGAGGTTATGGATTATACCTTCCTCAGTTGCTCTGGCATTCTTTTGAAAAGTTGTCCTTCTGTGCATTTTTCAACCTTGTGTGCATTTTTATTTTTGTTCCTATTATGAATACCAAATAGATAAGTAAGAGTATGTTATGTGAAATTAGGCTGGTTCTGCAGCAACATTTACCTAGCCTGTGTCTAACCCTCTGCTTTGTCCGTTTCTCCAGGTTGCTTGCAGGTGGGGGAGAGGTGGACAATCACCTTCGACATGTCCGCTGTATCGGCCAGGGACAGCATCCAACTGTCAGAGCTCCGCATGCACCTGCCAGAGTTTTCCGCCGCCAAACGTGTGACCGTGGACATCTACCACTCCCTCGGGCGGGGCTGTGGGCACGCCGGGCCCTGCCAGGAGGAGCGTCTCCTAGGCAGCTTCAGCGCTGTGCCCGCTGCCACGGAGCCCGCCTGGAAGGTCTTTAACGTGACGGCCATAATCAAGTCCTGGCTGCACCAGCAAGGAGCGACGGCGGCCAGTCAGGAGGGATTGGCGGAGGTCCCGCAGGTCGAGGAGCAGGGAAGGAGGGTCCAACACTCCACAGCAAATCGGGTGATGATGGTGGTTTACTCAAAACAGAGCACGCCTAGCGGTGGCCAGCGTGCCCCGACCCTGATCCGTGCGGTGGAGCACTCCAAGTACGTCACCCTGGAGCGGCCCCTCCGGCAGGGAGCCTGTGGGCCGCCGGCACAAGAGGAACCACGGCGGCAGGGAGAGCGTGCGGGCAGCAGGGGGCGCTGCGGCCAGCCTTGCCGCCACGGGGCACAGCCAACGCACGCTCTGCCGGAGAGTGGACATGTGGGTGGACTTCGACCAGATCGGCTGGAACGAGTGGATCGTGTACCCTAAGCGCTACAATGCCTTCCGCTGCCAGGGAGAGTGCCCCAGTCCTGTGGACGAGAACTTCAAACCCACCAACCACGCCTACATGCAGGTGAGCAATGAACCCGTCTCTCCCATTCATCTCAGTTAAATGATTCCGCACATCTGTAGTCTGGAATTGTTTGGGTTCCATTTGCACCGTTGTGGTTTTAGAGGGGGTGGGGCTAAGGAACTGGGCTTTGACCCTGAGGTTGCAGGTTTGACCCGAGGGGGGTCAATTAAATGTGTCGCTTGTTGGGTTTGGTTTGAATAGCACAGTTTGGAGGTGTATGACCTGAGCTCTCTTTTCTGTCCTTTTTTTCAGAGCTTGCTGAAGCTGCATCACCCGTCGAAAGTGCCGTGTCCATCCTGCGTGCCCACGCGGCTCAGCCCCCTCTCCATGCTGTACTACGAGAATGGCGAGGTGGTGATGCGGCACCATGAGGACATGGTGGTAGAGGAGTGCGGCTGCCACTGACAGTCTTGCGCCGGCCCGGTGTCCGGCCAACTACAAAAAGCCAACGCATCGCTGTCGGCACAGCGCTGGCCCAGTGGCACGCGCCACTCCTGCGTCGGCACAGCGATCGGCCCATGCGCCCGTTGCACAGAGCATGGCTCAAAGACTTGAGGCAGGAAGGCTGCTCTGAGACCATCGGAAGGAGAAACAAATCTAATACATCTTTGTTTTTGTATAAATATGTTAAAATCTATGTGCATGATAGGCTACTTCATAAAAGCTCTTTTAACTTCTATGTATAGTTGAAGTTCACCTTAAGCTTAATGCACTAATACATATTTAAGTCTGCCATATGGATTTATAGTAAAATATATTTTCGAAATGGCTGTGATGTGACTTAATACGTCACATTTGTTACATAACTTGCTGTGACCAGGTCCCCCCCCCCAAGTACTTTAAATTTGAAATATGAGCTGAATGTACTTGTTTGCCCCATTTCTGAATGTAGCCTTTTAAGAGTGCACCTACAGATAAATCATCAAATATAGTTTTATACTGCTATTTTGATGTAAAACAGTTATATTTTTGTAGATCATGTGAGAAATTGATTTAATAAATTATCATTTTCGAACACCAATTGTGAGTTTTCGCAATTCAGTTCTTCGCGTGAATGAATGGCATTAAGAGCCGTTCAATGGTACAGGTGGTAACGTATAGGACCGGACTCGACATATTTTTATCCAAGGTTTTTTTTTATTTTTCATTTGGAAGTGCTCTTACGTAAGTTTGAGGAACCGAATTAGCTATTCGTTTCCAGGGAAAAAACGTGGCAGGTGTTTCTGAGGGGTATAGGTCTTTTATTTTATTTATCGCTGATGAGTGCAGGACACCACTAAACGTGTTTCGGCCAAGCGCACGAAAAAGTGACGAGAACATCTTCAGCGTATGATTCAGCGGTGCTGCATCCCACTGTCCACTAGCAATCGTATGTTACAGATGAGCTAGATATCGGTTTCAGTCATACCCATGTACAATCCTGCGTACAGAGGCCTAATTGTTTTATCTGCTGGCATAAATTGTTTTTCCTAACCTACTTCGTGTAACAGGCGCTCCGTTTAACTTTGAAATGCAGTAGGCTAACGAATTAATTTAACCACTTTTAAAATGTCTTTTTACCCTACAGATATTTTTCTGCAAATACATTTCGCGGTGATTTTACCTTTTGGAAAGATACATTTGCCATAGACCTTTCCTCCCTCTTTTGCCAGTACGCATTCCCCATGGTGTACGCCCATCCTCGACACGTCATCTTAATCCCTGGCCTGTTACCATGCTATTTACTGAAAACTATCAAAGGACGTCATTATACCTCCTGAGCACTATGTTCAGATTTAAGCTATATATATACACTACTCACAAAAAGTTAGGGATATTCGGCTTTCGGGTGAAATTTCAGGATGAACCTAAAATGCACTATAACCTTTACAGGTGAAATTAATTTGACCTTCTCTAAACTTTTGAATGCACATGTCCAACTATTCAATGTTTCAGTACTTTTTGCACAACTTGCTGTTCTCTAACAAGGAGCTGAACGGCAAAATTCACAACAGGTGTTTGATCCATGAATCGACCAATAAATTTCCTGGTTCAATTAGAATTGTTATTTAAACAGTCCTCTTCATCATGCTGTTCACATTTTGACATCATGAGACCAAGACGACACCTAACAATTGATCAACAGTACCTCGCCATTGCGAGGCTTCACACAGGATGTTCTCAGAGGGAAGTGGCCACTGAGCTTAGAGTGTCACAGAGTGTCATCAGCAGGTTGCAACAGAGATACAGAGAGACTGGAAGAGTCACAGAAAGGCATAGAAGTGGACGTCCTTTGGCCACATCCCACACTGATGACCGCTTCATTGCGAACAGTGCCCTGCGGAACCGGATGATGAATACCACTCAACTCCAGGCACATTTAAGGGAGGTGAGAGGCACCCAAGTGTCACGTCAGACCATTCAAAACCGTTTACATCAGCGTGGTCTGCGTGCTAGACGACCTGCAAGGGTACCTGACCACACCACCAGGCACAGGCGTCATCGTCTTGCATGGGCCAGGGAGCATTTACGCTGGACAAGGGACCAGTGGGCCTCAGTGCTGTTCTCTGATGAAAGTCGATCCACGTTGAGCAGAAATGATGGCCGCCAACGATGTTGGAGACGTCAAGGAGAGCGCTATGCATCAGCCACTTTTGTCACCAGACGACCCTTTGGTGGTGGCGGTGTTAGTGTGGGCAGGTGTGTCTAGTCAATACAGAACTGCCCTACACTTTGTGAATGGTACAGTGACAAGCCCATACTACCTGAATAACATCATTAATCCAGTCATTGTGCCCCTGCATGAACAACACAGGCCTAATTTCATCTTCATGGACGATGCTCCAGCTCATCGAGGTCGCATCATTAGGGAAAGGCTGCTGGAGACTGGGGTACCTCAAATGGAGTGGCCTGCACTTTCACCAGACCTGAATCCCATAGAAAACCTATGGGATCAGCTGACTCACCGTGTAGAGGCTCGTAACTCTGTACCCCAGAACCTCAATGACCTGAGGGCCGCCCTTCAAGAAGAGTGGGATGCCATGCCTCAGCAGACAATAAGTCGACTTGTGAACAGCATGAGACGTCGTTGTCAAGCTGTAATTGATGCTCAAGGGCACATGACAAGTTATTGAGACATTGACATTTTTGTTGTGGTATACCCACCACTGTTGTTGGCTTTTGTTTCAATAAATTGTTTGAGATGAGGAAATCACCATTGCATGCTTCTACTTAAATGCCCTACTTTCATGATACGTATAATATCACTGTAGCGTGAACTTACATTTTCCATAAATTTCACCCGAAAGCCAAATATCCCTAACTTTTTGTGAGTAGTGTATATATTAGGCTATATATACGATAATTGAGGTTTATATTGAATTAAAGAGACATTGAAGAATTATTCTTCTCAGAAAAGACCATCGATTTAATGGGACAGTAGAATGTTGTACCAATGTTTGGCTTCGTAAACAATTTTACCCCCCTTTCCAAAACGTGGGAGTTTGCGTTAAAGGTTTCAGAGGACACGTTTCCTAAACGTTTTAGAATGAAAGCCTCATTTTAAGCACACCCAGACACCAAGTGTAATCAACTACTGTATATGTATAAACTGCACAACACATTAATCTTAATTTGATTCCATCCAACAGTGACCCTAGTTTGACACGACAGTTTTTCTGAATTTCAAAATGACCAGTTACAGAAATGCTTCCTTTGCAAAAGAAAAACGATAAGATATGCTTTATTGACCCCATGGGCTAATTTGTCCTCTGCATTTGACCCTTCCAACTATGTAGGAGTGGGCAGCCACAGTGCAGCGCCCAAGGATCAACTCCAGTCCTGAGGCCAGTGCCTTGGTCAAGGGCAATGGCAGGAGTACACCTAATCTGACATACATGTCTTTGGTGTGCGAGGAAACCCATGCGACTCGAACCCAGAACGTCTCTCTTGCGAGGCGACAGCGCTAACCGCTGCACCTCCATGCCGTACGGTCTGGATTCGATCCCAGATTCAATCGCAAAAATCAAATACAAAATATCTAATTTGCATAACTTTTGGAGATTTTCCAAGAGGCTCCATGTCACTGGAAAATCATAATCATAATCTCTGTCAGTCTGACAGTCCTACTCTAGAGCTTGAGTGTCTGGTGTTGAGGCCACCTTGATCCTCACCGTGAAATCTTTTTTCTGAAAACCTAATCCCACACCACTTCGGATGCTGTGCGTTTAGCATTGCACAGTGCAAGAGCTTTACATGAAGCCGTGTACCTTTTGAAAAAAGAGCACAGAAACAATAGCCACAAAATTACACCATTGTTTTATTTTCTGCAATGAACTCCTCACCCTAATCCTCTGTCAGTGTAACCTTGTAAAATGTCTTTGTTTTTCGGTGTGTAAATTTCACTGCTTCAACGGAACAGGCAAAAGGCATGTTACATTCTGAAGTATGACACTTTAGGTGGAAAAGATATTTTTGCTAAATTACAGAAATAACTAATATTACATAGGCAACATTGTTGAGAGGCAAGGCCGTGTTTTTTAGAATGGGAGAAAATTAAATTGAAGAAAATTAGAAACGATGAGGATGAAAATGAGGAAGAAGGGGAGAATAATGTGCGTTGTTAATGCTGGGATAAAACGCACTATGATGTAACCATGCAGGCACTTGTTGCCAAACCGGAAGAAAACATATCAATTACTTAATTACATCCAAGTATTTAATTCCGGTTTGGTACAAATACTATGGCTCCGTCACAGTCTATATTACCTCCAGTGTAATAACCCTGGATATATAATGGATGCTCACTGCTCACCACCTGCAGGTAAAGTGGACAGACAGAGGTAGCAGGACAGATGGACACTCTTCAAAAGTGCATTGTGGGTATTCATCAACCAGTGACTAAGGGACAGGTTACTTTTTTTAATGCCGCTGTTGATGACATTATCTGATCTAGTGTTCAGGGGCACAGATTACCCAGTGTGCTCAAGGCTCTGAGGACGGACCGTGAGTCCCGGCGAGAGGTGATACCCCCTCTAGTGTCCAAACAGAGTCACAGCAATAAATTAAACAAAGGGTTCTGATGTAAGTGGACACAGGTGAGTGTGACAGGACTGTTGAGTGAAAATGGCCAAACTTTAGACACTCAGGAAGTGTGATGGATAGTGCAGGGATGAGGTGAGTGGGGGGGGGGGGGGGGGGGGGGTGCTGGTTTGGCGTCTCCTGCCTGGTTCTGCGTTCTGCGTTCTGCGTTTAGGGAAGGTGTTGTGTGGGGTGGATTTAGGAACGGTGTCATGTGGGAGGGGGGGAGAGTGGCAGTGTAGGGTGGGTGTGTGCGCATCTTAATTCCTGACAGCAGCAGTGGTGATGGGATTGTTTCAGTAGTATCAGAGAGGAGGACCTTGCTAGAGCAGGGCAGGGTGGTGAGGCTAGGGTGTATAGGTGAGTATTCTTTTTGGAGGGTGGGGGTACTGGATAGATGTTGGGAAAGGGTGGAAAGTACATGGTGTGAGCATCCATTTCCAGTAGCACTTCCTCTTTCATGGTCTTCATTACTTCCAGAATCACAGTCATCTCCACAGTTCCTGTAGCAGTTCAGATGTCCATTTCAAACTGTGCGTCTTCCCCTATCATATCAGAAACACAGGACACAAGTCAGCCAAGACTGAAACTTATATCTACATACATTTCATATTAAAAATACTGAAATGTCAAAATATTTCTGGAACTCTGTATTGAAACCCACTGTAATGAAGCCTAGCATGTGTAGCCTTTACTTTCATCATGAAATTATGCTTCAATATATGCCGCTTCCTGGGCTACAAATACAGAAACAGACAAAGCGGAAAACAACCATTGAGCAGCTGTGGGATTCTGTCATAATAATCCTGCAGTGGATAGTGGGAAATATGATGGTCAGTAGAGAACACTGCATGTTAATAAGTGGCCTGACTTAAAGAAAAATAAATAAAAAAACAGTTTCAGACCTGACTCAGCCTGAATGTATGAAACCTGCATGTAGCACACAAAAATGTGCACAGCTATTTCCTTAAAAAACTGTCATGTTACTTTGCCCACCAGCTGCTCCATATCAAACGACACATGGTCTCTGAAAACACGTATAAGCGGTTTTTAACTAAAGCCGTTATGTTAATATTTATATTCCTGTTGGTGCAGAGCTCTTACCAGTGCCCTTTTCGGTAGGGAGGCTGAGGTTGTTGTTCAGCGCCTGTCTGGGGGAGCTCTTGTCGTTGTTGATGTGGGCGTTGGAGGGACTGGTGACCCCTGGAATGTCCGGGAGGCATTGGGGGGGTGTTCTGGCCAATGGGGAGCTGCGACACTCCAGCAGGAATTTACGGTCATAGATTATACGGGTACCTGGGACGGAAGGAGAGATCGTGATTCATCGACGGATGTTGACAGGGTGTGAAATTAACACCTGCCACTAGCCAAATGCTGGTACAATTTGTGGCTGGTTTTCATTGTGATTTGCTACTCTAGCAGCCACTTTGGCTGGTAACCAACCAGGTTGTGTTATATTGTAAAAGGTAATGTGGCTGGTAAAGTGAGAGAGAGAGAGAGAGAGAGAGAGAGAGAGAGAGAGAGAGAGAGAATACAACTAGTGTGTTGTTTATTTGGGGTATGGTGCAACACTTTCACTATAAATACATGGCACTCGGAGATACGTTAAGTGGCTGCTTATTTTCACAGGGGGTGCACGGTGTCCGAAGGGACAAAATTATTACTGGAGTCACATGCCATTGCCAGAAGTGCTATGTGTAAACAACTAATCCCTCACTAGCTGTAGCATGCTCAAAGGCTAACACACACACACAGGTTAGGTTAAACGCCGAGTTCCCGCAAGTGAGGACAGCAAACATCATGGTCTGCTGTCCTTTTCTTCCATTTAGTTTGATATTTAGCAGTGATTCAGCAGCCCGGAATAGGTTAATGGGAGTGAAGCATGTCTTTCACTCCTTCAGCAGATGACCTTACGCAGGGTCAACTCAGACCGCTTTCTATGCGGGTATTATTGTCTCAAAAATAAACTAACAAATAAATAGGATGAACCTTCCACAAATAAAATGATTCACAAATAAATTGAACTGATTCACAAATAAATGTGAACCAGTTACATTTATTTGAATCGGTGGCATTAATTAGTGAGCCAGTTACATTTATTTGTGAATCTTATTTTACTTGTGGAAGGTTCATCCTATTTCTTTGTTTATTTTTGAGACAATAATACCCCCATAACTTTCCCTCAACAGCTGAATGTGTCCTGGCTTCGAATCTCAGCTATGTGCCTTCACACTGCGGGCGCGGCAGGTGTGTGCTGCACCTCAATTACTTGGTCAAAACGAACAGCTCAGATGACGGCTCGTTCTCAGAAAAGCAAAAGCACGAGTCCATCGCTGTGGCAGGGCACGCGTTACATGACAGCGTCCGGTTTAGTTCCTTAATCTAAACCCTTTCCAGTAGTGAACCTGAGTGAAACAACTAGAAGCCCCCCACACTCACACACACACTTAAAAGGGGCCTGGAACAACAGGTTATCTGACGCTAAACCAAAGGCACACATGTTAAAAAACAGTTTGTTGGACGACGTAAACAAGTTGATTTGGACTTGAGAGCACACAGCAACAAAAACTGACCAGCTGATTACACTGCCGTTGTCATTCAGTTCGTTGAATGTCTGTGGGTCTCTGGTATGTAGTTTTTCCGCTTAGTTTTCGTTTTGTTTCGAATCCTAATCGTCACGTGCAAAACTCGCTGGGTGTTGCACGTGCATGCACATGGCCGCTTGACACCGATCTTACATCGACGGCATAGTATGAATGACAGGAAAACATTACAACATCGGTACTGTTTCCTGCTGAACACGCAATTTGCATTAATTTACGTAAGGTTAGGCTATATGTCGAACATAAGAAAAGCATGCTTAACCCGTTGAGCACGGAACCAAAGAATTGCACCCACTGCATAGTGCGTTTCTGAGTTACATGACGTGTCTGTGTGTGCACACCGACAGCCAAGACAAATTGCAGGTCAACACACAACAGAACGCAGCGACAAGTGTTAACCTTTTATAAGAAGCAGAAACGAACACGTTAGCTGCAGTGGTTAGCTCGTTGCCTAGCATTACGTTAGTGACAGTCCACCTAATATTACGAATGGCACTGTATTATGCCACATTATGTGAAACCTTAGCTAAGTGGATAGCTGCATGTAGCAGCTAGCTGGCTGGCTAGCGCGTAAGGCTGATCATGCTTGCCTTCTAACGCTGGAGAATGGTAGGCTATTTATAAAATAAAAAAAACAAATGCGCGATTTGTAGGAAATAATGTGTTTTGACCTTACCTCCGGGGGTTGTGCTAAACAGTGTTCCTCCGGGTGTTGTGGAGTAATCCTGCGGCATGTGCGCAGCGTCATTGATGGTCACCCGTCTGGTAGCCGGGATCGCTTGGCTAAAGGTCTTCTGACAGCCCGCAGACATCTTCACAGTAAGAGTTGGTGACTATTGACCAAATGCAACACTGTGCTCTCAGTCAACAATGATCAAACTAAAAAAACAACAGCAATACAGCTAGCTGACAAGGGCAGGGCTAACTAGCTACTTAGCAAATTAGCATATGGCTGGAGTCTGCAAAACAAAAACAAAAAGAGCAACGCCAAAGCTGCAATGGCCTTTGCAAATTCGTTTTTGACCAATTGTATGACGTCTATTTACAAAAAATAAAATGTTAAATTTACAACTAATAATTACTACAAAAAATGCTATCACACATTCCCACACGCAACCCAACAAAACAGGCCGAATTCTTTAGCTAAACCTCACGTTCCTTCCACTCTCTCACATACATACACACCACGCTCAATCGCACATGCACTCGACAGAGCCAAGCCAAGGCAGGAAGGAACTGCATTTAATATGAGAAAACACGCCACTAGCGCCCCCCCTGTCGGGACTTGTGTATGGTTATATCAAAGGTTATAATGCGATGAGGCGACTGGATTATGGGAATTGTTGTTTGGAAATGTTCGAAATAGAGTCAGGTACACTTATTCGAAAAATAGCCAACATACCTGTACGTAGCATTCAGTGGTTAAATGACATATACATTACATTACATTACATTACAGGCATTTAGCAGACGCTCTTATCCAGAGCGACTTACAACTTTTTAGCATTTCTTTTACATATATTATCCAATTATACAGCTGGATATATACTGAAGCAATTCAGGTTGAGTACCTTGCTCAAGGGTACAACGGCAGTGTCCTACCTGGGAATCGAACCTGCAACCTTTCAGTTACAAGGCTAGTTCCTTAACCATTATACTACACTGCCGCCCCTATACGGCATATACGGCATCGAAACTTAACAAGTTACGTTCTATAATGCATTATTAGATTCATGAATTCAATAATTGTACAAGCACAAATGCACACATCACAGCATCTCTCTCTCTCTCTCGCTCTCACACACACACACATAAAGGTGAATAACACTTCAAACATCCAGACATTTCATTGTTTTCTTTATTAATTTCTGTAAATGGTTTGAGCTGGTGTACAGGGTAAATGATTTATACATATCTTCATGTCAGACTGAATCTGATGAAAAGGCTTGTATATATATTAATTTTTTTTCTCTCTTTCTCTCTCCAGAACAATAAAAAAAGAAGTTAAAATACCAACACAGCCTGTATGTTCCCCATGTTGTGGGCATTTCCATATTTTCTAGCTAAGATGCTAAAAGTACATCCATAACATAACTCTAATAAGGGTGCATAGCATTCTAATTAAATATATTTTTCATATATTTATACATATATTTATATTAAAAACATTTTTCTGTGCATGTGCGCAGTTGCATTCCTTAGTATATAGTAATACGATATTGCGTTAATAATGTCATTAATCCATTCTAAAGGAGTATAGGTGATCTCTAGTTTTTGCAACAGTTAATATTTTCTATGAACGTTTTTAATGTATCTTATGTTTGATGTCCTTTATTTTGTAGTGTATGTGCACTTTTAAAACGTGGAGAAACCATTGATCCCCGCCACCCAATCCCCCCCCCCCCCCACCCCCATGTCCTTGCTCTGATAAATTTTAAATTTAGCAGTTACTGTGTGTAGTCTCCATACTTTAGGGCATGGATACTCAAATCTGGCCCTCAAATCCAAATCCAGCCCTGGTTTTCTGTTCTCCCAGGTAATTAATTGAACAGTTAGTGCTAGTGAATGGCCAGACTGTCTTCACACCTCGCTCCGTGGTAAAGGGAGGGTGGAAAACCAGCAGGTCTCAGCCCTAGAGGACCGTTATTTGAGTAACAAGGCTTTAGGGGGAATTTCAGAGCAACCTGCACCAGCAGGACAGGAGAGACCCAACCCCTTGTTCTGTTGAACTCTGCAAATGAAACGAAAAGCTCAGGTTTGACACAGAGGAAAGAGCGGTTCTGCAGCCCAGCCGTGGGAGAGCCTCAGCCAGCCCCATGGTCGCCTGCTGCCCGTCATTCTCTGACAATGTGCAGCTTCGCCTGTAATGCACGATCATCGCCACCCCATACCTAGTCCCCCTATCCCCCGCCCTTCAACCTCCACACACTGCGTGCCAGCACCAACCCACCCAAAATGCTGAGAGTGGGGGGGGGGAGCTCAGCTCTCCACTCAGCTGGGCTCCTGTGAATACTCTTATCTGCAGTGAGCGGCAGTATCTGAAATAAACTCAGGGTTTGGGCGCGATGGGCACAATGACAGACAGCGTGTATGAATGAGTGGGTTCCCCAGTGTGATTTCGGACTTCAAGCTCCCTGCACCCCAACAAAGCCACACCCTGCAGCCGAACCCCAGTAAACACCCCCCCCCCCCCCCCCTTTCACGCCGCCCAGGGGAGGAACACACTGTACATTCACAGTCACCCTCTTATTCCCTAGTTCTGACATTCAGCGCATCTGTGTGTACACCAACACCAAATAAATGACATTTCTTTGTAATCCATCCGTATGACATCACTTTTTAAAGAATATATTCATATGATCATCTGTGAATATTTTATATTCTTGTGCAACATTCATATATTACATCTCTATGTGCCATATCTTAAAATGTACAATACATATGGAAATACTTCCATCAGAGCCATAGATTTAATACTGTGGTTTTCTTAGGTAATTTCTTGAGGGCAGGTTGTACTCAGACCTTATGCCCCCTAGCTGTTGCATCTATAATTGCAGCACAGTAGATGTGCTACACCAGGCGGCCACCAGAGGGTGTGAAACATTATTTCAAGTATGATCTGGGCACCACTAATGCTGCTGTGGCTGTCGACAATATGTCAGCAGCACACACACACACACACACACACACACACACACACACACCTCTGACCACTGAGATGTACAGAAGTACAGAACCACTCTCACACACACTGCCTGGGAGTACAGAGAAAGCACTGAACCCTTCAGTCTACCCATATGATTACTGGTTTATCCATTAATGTTTAACCAAGTCAGCACAATCCGTTATGGAAAGGTTGATGTGGAGGGCGATGAGATTTAAATGGGAAGACATGGGTTCACTGCTGCTACAAAAAAAACCTTATGGCCCAACAGAGACAAAACATTTCACTCAGAAATACAATACACAAAGGCTCAAAACAATACCAATAGTACAGAAGTGACAACCTGAAGATATGAGCATATTGTAAGGATTATACATTTGCTTTTTGGCGAAAGACAATTGAAAGACCAGTCCATACACACATATACAAACATGCACACACATATGCACACACATTCATTAAGTGGATTTAAATTCAGTCCACTTGGATGCTTTTGTGGTTCTTTCTACTGATAGCAAAACTGTAGGGACATTAAGGGTCACAAAACTTGAAAATCAACATGAGCATTCTATGAGGGGTGCTTGTGTGTGAGTGTGTATTTATGTGTAAATTTGATTGTGTGTGTGTATGTTTGTGTTGAGCAGGACTTGTGTCAGCTGGGGATGTGAAGAGTAAGAAGGGTGTGTGTTTATTTCACAGTAATGGGGTCAAACTTACAGTGGGTCGTCACAGTGCTGTCTGTCAGCTGTACTCCTGAGTGGACAGGAGAGGGTTGCCAGGTTACCGGGATTAGTGAAGTGCTGTATGTCAGCTGCACTCCTGAGTGGACAGGAGAGGGTTGCCAGTTTACAGGGAATGGTAAAGTGCTGGCTGTGAGTGACTGCGGGCTACAACCGCGCGGACAGGAATGAAGGGGACTACAACCGCGCAGACAGGAATGAAGGGGACTACAACCGCGCAGACAGGAATGAAGGGGACTACAACTGCGCAGACATGAATGACATGGGCTACAACTGCGCAGCCGGGAATGAGAGGACCTACAACTGCGCAGACGGGAATGAAGGGGGCTACAACTGCGCAGACGGGAATGACGGGGGCTACAACTGCGCAGACGGGAATGAGGTGGGCTACAACTGCGCAGACGGGAATGATGTGGGCTACAACTGCGCAGACGGGAATGAGAGGACCTACAACTGTGCAGACAGGAATGACGTGGGCTACAACTGCGCAGAAAGGAATGACTGGGGCTACAACTGCGCAGACGGGAATGACGGGGGCTACAACTGCGCAGACGGGAATGACGGGGGCTACAACTGCGCAGACGGGAATGACGGGGGCTACAACTGCGCAGACGGGAATGAGGTGGGCTACAACTGCGCAGACGGGAATGACGGGGACTACAACTGCGCAGACGGGAATGAGGGGGACTACAACAGCGCAGACAGGAATGACGGGGGCTACAACTGCGCAGACAGGAATAAGGGGGGCTACAACTGCGCAGATAGGAAAAGTAGATTGTGCAGGTGATTTACAGGTGTAGAAATGGGGGTGTAGGTGGTTGATCTTCTCTAGCAGACACGCAACTTCTCCAGCAAAGGTGATTCGCTGATTGCTACAGTAAACAGATGGCCAGTTCCTGTACTAGTTGGTAGCAGGAGTTTAAAATGCTACATTGCAGTCTCTTCTGAATATTCATGCAGTCAGACTTGTCTCTGATGCCAGTGCTGTCCTTTGCCACGTCCTTCATGAATATTCATAAGTAATCAAATTGGAACTTTTCAACTTCAAAGTCAAGAGGCAGAACATTGAATTTTAGGAATATTGAGCTGGCCATCTTGTTAGTCTGTTAGAATATGTTATACATTACAATGTGCAAGCCTCACCCAACTCTCTTCCTCCAAACAGAATCCACCTCAAAAATCCCAGCGCATGCTCACGCAATCCGCTTTAGCCTAAGCCCCTCCCATTCATCCTGTGTTCTCCAAGCTGACCCGGAGAGAGACTGCTTAGAGTGAGAGAAACCACCCCACAACGGGCATGAACACAAACTTTCGCTTAGCATATGGTGCATATGTCAGGTACCCCAGACACAACCCGGACACCCCTCCGCATTAATGGGACACTCATACACTGAGAATGATTAGGGGAAAAAAAAGACTGTTGCTTTGTTTCAGACAGTAGACAGTAGATCCCCCCACCCCCCCCCCCCCCCCCCTCTCTGTCTGTATACCCCTTCAGTCTGTAGATAACGACAGGACATGCACCAGCAATTCGGCATGCTTATACAGAGAACAGGAAGAACTTTTTTGTTGCATTTTTTGTTTGTTTGTTGCTTTGTTTGTTTTTTTTTGTATGTTTTATAAAAAAAATCATGCCTCTAATCTATAACCATCTTGTTTTTTAAAAAGGTAACAAAACTACGAGTGGATCCACAGAGTGAAACTTCTGTTTCCCGCGTTCACTGTGGACAGGTTGTTATTTTGGAAGCTGTTGTTGTTGCTTGCTGTGGTTGTTATTTCGGAAGCTGTGGTTGTTGCTGTGGTTGTGATGTGTTTTTTTCCCCCATAGTTTTTGTTCTTTTTCCTTCTCTTCCTCTCCACTCTTTGATCCTCGGTCCCTTGTCATGTGACAGGTGGGTTGGCAGTGGATGGCCGATTCTGGAGAGAGGAAGATGGTAATGTTTGAGAGAGCAGGAGAGACAAGGATCTCAGTGTCCTTTTTAACAGACTAGAGTGCAAGGGCACTTAAAGATCTCATTTCAACTTTGGGTGGGACAACAAAAAGGGCATTTCTTTAGGATTTTTTGAGGTGGACACTAACAGTACCACCTAATACAACATGATAATGTTGGGGGGACCATTTGATCGGGGGGGTGTCCCCCAGGATCTACTTCGATCTACTTCTACTTCCTCTCTGAGTGCTTGAGGACATTGGGGGTTGGTAAACGGAACACTACCCAAACTGATGACAGTAAAAACATTCACCTGGAATTCAGCTTGAGTGTTAGTGCATCGGTCTGTCTGTGTGTCTGTCCTGTACCTGTAGGCATGAGTCCGTCTGTCTCACTGCTTTACTCTCCTCAGACTGGCTCTCTTCACTGTCTGAGATCCTTTCTTCACAACAGCATCCGTCTTTAGGAGGGAGGGAGGGAGAGAGAGAGAGGGGTAGAGGGAGGGAGGGAGAGATGAAGAGAGAGAGAGAGGGAGGGAGAGAGGGAGGTAAACAGAGGAGGCAGCAAGACAGACAGAAGGAATAAGTAGGATTAAATAATTTGAGCTCAGTTTCCTAATCCACAGAAATATGGTTCAATTAAGAGGAGGTCACAGGGATGATCTCATAGGTGTGTGGGGCTTCTGGATGCAGTGGAGGCCAGGTCAAAGGGCAAGGCAGTGCATAGTCATATACAGCACACAGGATTTTAGTGAGGATGGGGTCAAAGGCCAAATAACATGCACTGTGTGTGTGTGTGTGTGTGTGTGTGTGTGTGTGTGTGCATGCGTGTCTGTGTGTGTGTGTGTGTGTATGTGCACGTGTGTGTGTGTGTGTGTGTGTGTGTGTGTGTGTGTAGCCTGTGTGTATGTGGACGATGATGTGGATGGGAATTCTTACCTTCTTACTGACACTGTGTCCATGGTCATCAGTTGGTTCCTCTCTCTCATGTTCCCCAGGGATTTCATGCATATCGGCAGCCTAAAACAGCCCAAAAAGTATCTAAACACACGACAGTATTACAGCCCCACACAGCACAAAACACACTACAGTATTACAGCCCCGCACGGCCACACACCACTAATCACACTACAGTATAACAGCCGCGCACACCACTAAACACACTACAGTATTACAGCCCCACACATCACTAAACACACTACAGTATAACAGCCCTGCACACCACTAAACACACTACAGTATAACGACCGGTTACGACTGTAACCATGTTCTATGAGTTCCGGATGACCATTAGGGTCGTCAATATGGATGGCCTTCTGGGGCCAGATGCATCGAGACTCTTATACCAGAATTTGTCATGGTACATGACCCCCGCGTAGTGATGTAATTCCTCCCATAAAGGGAGGAGCGTCACTGCGGAAGTCCTCGGAGCAATCTTTTCGCCCTTAAAAGGTCCCGAGTGACCATGATCCATAATGGTCATCCAGAACTCATAGAACATGGTTACAGTCGTAACCGTTCATTCTATTTCGTTCCATAGACCAATAAGGTCGTCAATATGGATGACTTAATACTCAAAGTGTCAGGAGAGACCATCATCCTTACGTGGATGCCAAGGCTGCAGGTAAGACGGTTGCACCGACCGTTGAGCCTGGCACCACATTGACGTGATAAAACCTTGCTTCACAAATTTCTTTAAGAGGTACGCCTTCCAGGGCTTTCCAGCCATACTTCTGGTGGATCAGCCCTGGATATCAATAGGCGAGGGTTTAGCGCTAGCCTCATAGGCTGTGGCTATTGCCTTCACTACCCATTGGGAGAGGCTTTGAGTCGAAAGCGCTGTCCCTTTAGTCTTGCCATAGCAGACAAAGAGTTGCCCTGTACGTCTGAAGGAAGCAGTAGCTTCGACGTAGCATTGCAGTGCACGCACTGGACATATTAGGTGTGCGTCCTGCAGGTCCTCGCCTGGCGGGGGGCGAAGCACAGCGAGCTCAATCGGCTGGTTGATGTGAAATGGCGAAATGATTTTGGGCAGGAACGATGGATTAGGCTGCAACATGACTCCTGAGTTAGCTGGTCTCCACCTTAGACACTCTGCACTGATGGAGAGCACGCAGAGCTCACCAACGCGTCTTGCTGATGCCATCGCTAGCAGAAAACCCACTTAAGGCTGATCGTCTCGAGAGGCTCATAGGTCTGAACCGTGAGTGCTCTCAGCACCAAAGGGAGATCCCAGGAGGGAGCTACCAGTGACCTCGCAGGTCTCAGCCTCCGGGCACCCTTCAGGAACCGGCTGACAAGGTAATGGCTCCCTGCACGCTTGTTATGTACCCAGACATGCCTGCTGGATATGGCAGCCGTATAAGTTTTCAGTGTGCTGGCTGCCTTCCCGGTATCAAGTAAGGACTGTAAAAAGTCCAACAATACAGGGATCGGACAGTGTACGGGGTCCACACCTTCCATTAAGCACCATGTGCTAAATAGCTGCCACATATACCCATAGGCCCTCCTCGTAGAGGGGCTCTGGAGTTGAGTAGCGTCTGTTGGATGGGGGAGCCGCACTCCATTATCGAAGGGTTAGGCTCCTCAGTGGCCATAACCAGAGACTCATCATGCTTGGCCGAGGATGCCAAACCGTGCCGCTCTGTTGTGATAACAGATCCTCCCGAACTGGAATTTTCCAGGGTGGATCGCAAACAAGGCAGAGGACTGTGGGTAACCAGGCTTTCATTAGCCATCTAGGGGCTATGAGCAGGAGCTTGTGGTGACTCATGCTGAGCCTGTGCAGAGTCGCTTTGATCAGTGACTCGGGAGGAAACACGTATAGCAGGCCGTCCACCCATTTGTGCGCTAATGCGACTATCCCCGGGGGACTCGAATACTCATTCAGGGAGAACCACTGGGGGCAATGAGTAGACTCTTGAGAGGTGAACAGGTCTGTTTGAGCTTGACCGAAGCGCCGCCATATCTCCTCCACCACCTCGGGGTGGAGACACCATTCGCCGGGATGAATCCCCTGGCGAGATAGTACATCTGCTGTGCCGTTCCGAATACCTGGTAGGTGAATGGCACACAGGGAGGTAAGTCTGGGAAGTGCCCACGTTAGCAGGCGCTGGGTCACCTCCAATGATCGGCGGGACTTTAGACCGCCCTGATGATTTATGTGATATACTGCTGAGGCGTTGTCCGACCTCACTATCACACGTTTGCCCCGTAGTACGGGCAAGAAATGTCTGTGCTAGAAATACTGCTTGGAGTTTGAGCACGTTGATATTGTCCGACCGATGCAGTCGGGACCAATACCACTGAGCTGGGAGGTGCTGGCAGACAGCCCCCCAACCGCTCAGTGAAGTGTCCGTCGTAACCACCACGCGTTGTGAAGGTATAACCCCCATCCGGACCCCTTTTTTCAGGCAGCTCACTCGTCGCCATCCAGAAAGTGTATCGTTTTAGATACATATTTAGGTCTCTCAGATCCAGAACCATTTTCTCGTGAGAGCCTTCCAATTCACCAACTGGTGTTGGCGGCCTGACCGCCAGACGGACCTACGGGGTTATGTTGCAAGTCCGGTACTCGGGCGGACGGACGACGAAAAAGCTCCCCTGCCATACGCGGGTTGTGCGTCCCTTCTGACCATTGGTTGGGACCAGCGCACACCAGAATGTTGGGGTGGGGGGGGGGGGGGGGGGTCTGCCGCTCCCTGTGTCTTAACGCCTCTACAGACCATTCCAGTGCCTGTCTGGCTGCTTCAGTGAAAAACCTAGCCGGGAACCACCGGTCAGTCTCTGATTGTTCACTTTGTGGCATCAGCGCTAAACGATTGGGAAGCCTCACTGGCGTGCCGCCGCAGCCAGTACCAATTTAGAATCAATCACCGGAGCCGTAGCTCACCGATTGTATGGTAGCAGATCTCACTGGGGTACACTTTCCACCCCCAGGTACAAAGACCACTCAACACACTACAGTATTACAGCCCCGCACACCACTAAACACACTACAGTATTACAGCCCCACACATAACTAAACACACTACAGTACTACAGCCCCACAAACCACTAAAAACACTACAGTATTACAGCCCCACACATAACTAAACACACTACAGTACTACAGCCCCACACACCACTAAAAACACTACAGTATTACAGCCCCACACACCACTAAACACACTTCAGTATTGACCTTATCTCCTTATCTCATAGCAATGCATCAACCCGGTGAGGTGTATAGGGCATTGAGGTGAGCCTTGCAAGTGAGGCGAGGGGAAACAGAAGAGGGTCCTCTGTTCCACGCTCACCTTCCCGCTCCACCGCCGCTCCTGATCCCAGCCTCGTAGTTCCGCCCCCCGGTTGGAGAACGCCAGCCCCTTCTCAAAGGGCAGAGTGCTGCGGACACGCCCGTGCAAGATCTGGGAGTGGCCCGCATCCCGCACTGGCTGCAGAAGCTCCTCCTCCGCCACACGCAGCTGGCTCAGGTCTCCACCCACTCCGCCACAGTCTGATGACATCACTGAATCCGCCGCCTGCCAGATCTGCTCCTGCAGGTAGGGCTGGAAGGCGCTGATTCCAACCCTGGGAGGGAGAGAGAGGACGGGGTCAGCAGGAGTGACAGCAGATGGAGCCAATGGGAAGCCAAGCAGCGTGTCTGGGGTATCTGGCTGTAAAATAACTGGTGCCTCTGATCCATACACATACTATTCACTGGTGTGTGGAAGCTGAAACACAATCACTTGACTGGCCTCTGTCTGTGTTGAATGATAGTGGTTGATTGAGATTTCAGGGAAAAAATTGTTCAAATGAAATAATCTGTCTCACTACTTGAAGAAGCTTCCAGAACAACTCAGGGATAAGGTTGTCGAGAGGCAGAGATCGGGAAAAGGGTTTAATGTGAAAGTCACTGCCCCTTCCCTTGAGCAGGGTCATGTCAATCATTAATGAGTGGGTGGGTACACTCTGGTTCTCAAAACTTGAGTAGTCAGGGAGGGCTTTTGCAATTAGATGAGACAAAATTAGACCTTATAGTCAAAATGCAAAGTGTTACATCTGATGCAAGCCAGACAGTGACAGACAATTTCTTTACATTTTCAGTGTGGAGTAGATTTTGTAGATCATAAATATAGAAATGTACAGTATGTATACATATATGTACATACCTGTAATAAATGCCTATGCAGGTTAAATGATGATAAACAAATGTGAAGGTAATGTATGTAGTGTTTACCTATTTGAGATAGACATCCATTTTTTAAGAACTTATCACTTCAGTGTCCTCCATCAATTCAGGAGAGTACAGACAAGCTGAATGCTGAAAGATATATAAGCTGTAATATACAGTGCCCTCCACAACTATTGGCACCCCTGGTAAAGATGAGTAAAAAGAGTTATAAAAAATTCACCGTTTGGTGAATTAACTTAATCTCACACTGAAAAAATGAGAAAAATCCAACCTTTAATTGAAGTAAATGTATTCTGAGAAAAAAAAATCCCACATCAAGAAATAATTATTTTTAACAAAACCATGTGTGCCACAATTATTGGCACCCCTGCATTTAATACTTTGTACAACCTCCCTTTGCCAATAAAACAGCACTTAGTCCAGATCATCTAGAGTCCTAGGTCCTCTCTTGTGCACTCTCCTCTTCAGCTCAGCCCACAGCTTTTCAATGGGGTTTAGGTCAGGGGACTGAGATGGCCATGGCAGAAGCTTGATTTTGTGTTCAGTTAACCATTTTTGTGTTGATTTGGACATACGTTTTGGATCATTGTCCTGCTGGAAGATCCAATGACGACCCAGTTTTAGTTTCCTGGCAGAGGCAGCCAAATTCAGATTTAAAATTTCCTGTTATTTCATGATGACATTTACCCTAACAAGGTTCCCAGGGCCTTTGGAGGAAAAACAGCCCCACAACATCACAGAACCTCCACCATACTTAACAGTGGGGTTCAGGCTATTTTCGGTACAGCCATCCGGCTTTTTATGCTAAACCCACCGTGAGTGTTGGTTGCCGAAAAGCTCAATTTTCGTTTTATTGTGGCACACGTGGTTTTGTAAAAATAACAATTTCTAGATTTTTTTTTCTCAGAAAAAATTTACTTCAATTACAGTTTTTTACGATTGCTTTGACTCATTTTGCACAGCAGAATTTCAATGTACAAAACTCAAAATGCAAAGTGCCAAACTGACTTTCAAAATTCATACTCTAAGACACTACATCCTATGCTGGCATACAAAGTGTAAAACTGTTAACGCAAAGTGCTAAACTGACTTGCAGAATTCTTACCTTTAGTCACTACATCCTATGATGACATACAAAGTGTAAAACTGTTAACGCAAAGTGCTAAACTGACTTGCAGAATTCTTACCTTAGGACACTACATCCCATGCTGACATACAAAGTGCAAAACTGTTAATACAAAGTGCCAAACTCTAAATCATATGCTCCATTCTCAGAATACAGCCACCTAATATTACAACAATGTTCAAATGTTTATTACTACAAATGCAGATCACTAAATCAATTCAACAGGTGTTTATAGTCATGTCTCAGTACTTCCAACAACCTTGCCCAGGTGAGTAGCATTGCAACACAATTGATAATATCTTCACCACTACATAAAAGGCTGCTTAGAAACCTGAATGGCAGTTTCTGACAACATGGAGCAGGTCAGTGAGGTTGAGGTTGGTAACGAAGGACAGGGTCATGGTCGTGGTCGTGGTCATGGTCGTGGACCATGTACAGTAAATATACAGTATATAGGTAATAGGTACTGTACATGCCTAGTTTGCCTAGACCCAAACCTGAGACCATTGGGCAGGCCCACACACATCCATCCCTGATTGGTCAGCCTGACCCTCTGCTGGGGGCATAGTACAACTCCGTGCACCTCATACATTTTCTGGATGGGCTGTACAACCGTCTCGTACAGCCAAATGCTCAGATGGTGTTCATCATTGTCTGGGACAATGTAAACTTCTATCGTGCATTGGCTGTGCAAGACTGGTTTACAGCCCATCCATAGTTCCGATTCCAATTCCTTCCACCTTACTCCCCCTTTATGAACCCCATCAAGGAGTTTTTCTCGGCCTGGTGGTGGAAGGTATACGATAGGTGTCCATATGAGCAGGAAACGCTCCTTCAGGCCATGGATGAGGCATGCGATGACATTACAGCCCAGCAGTGTCAGGGGTGGATAAGGCACTCAAAGATTTTACCAGCGCTGTCTTGCCAACGAAGACATCAGATGCGACGTCAACAAAATTCTGTGGCCAAATGCAGCGGAGAGGCAAAATGCTGGTTAAGCACAGAGAAGCAGTTTTTTTTTTTTTACTTTACAGTAAAGTTTGTTGTTACTGTAACTGTTTTTGCTTTTACTGTTGTTTTGGCTTTTACTGTACAATACAGTTGAGTTTACAGTACTGCATTACTGTATGATTTTTCTTTAATGATTAAACTTCATATAATCTAATCTAATATTTTGTTTGTCTTTCATGAAAACACAAGCGCAAAACTGCAGTCTATCACAGGGGATGATTGCTGTACATAATTTCAAGTATTTATGAGGAAATGACCATTGCATATTCTTTTTTGGTAACAAGTATTTTGTGTTTGACCGCATTATTTGATAATGGCCATTGTATTTGAAAATGCACCAATAATTAAACTTCAACGATGAACATATCCACTGTTCTGACATTATGATAAACTTGC